>JACVBY030000167.1:0-103391 GCA_017589505.3 Metroxylon sagu | reverse complement strand
TAAATCCATAAAACCCTAAACCCTAAAACCTTAAAAACCCTGAACCTTTAACCCTAAACCCTCAAAACCTGAAACCCTAAACCCTAACAACCTAAAACCTTAAAATCCTTAACCCTAAACGCTAAAACCATTAAACCTTAAACACTTAAACCCTTAAAACCCTAAATCATAACCTAAAAACCTAAAACCCTAAGCCTTAAACCTTAAAACCCTAAACCACTAAACCTTAAAACCCTAAAACCCTAAAAACCTAAAACCCTAAATCCCTAAACTCTAAATCCTAAATCCATAAAACCCTAAACCTTAAACCCTAAAACCCTAAACTTTAAAACCCTAACACCTTAAACCCTAAAACCCTTGAAGCCTAAAACCTTCAACCCTAAACCAAAACCCCAAGCCTCAAACCCTAAAACACTAAAAACTTACAACCCTAAAACCCTAAACCCTAAACCCTAAACCCTAAAACCTTAAAACCTTAAACCCTAAAACCCTAAACCCTAAACTCTAAATCCATAAAACCCTAAACCCTAAATCCTCAAACCCTAACACCTTAAACCCTAAAACCCTAAACTTTAAAACCCTAACACCTTAAACCCTAAAACCCTAAAGCTTAAAACCCTAAACCCTTAACCCAAAAACCCTTAAACCCTAAAATCATAAACACTAAATCATAAATCCTAAAACCCTAAAACCTTAAAATCATAAACCCTAAATCTTAAAATCCTAAACACCAAAATCCTAAAACCCTAAATCCAAAACCCTAAACTCTAAAACCTTAAAACCCTAAACCCTAAAACCTTAAAACCCCAAACCCCAAGCTTCAAACCCTAAACACTAAATCCTAAAACACTAAAACCTTAAAACCCTAAACCCTAAACCCTAAATCAAAAACCATAAACCTTAAAGTCTAAACTATAAAATCTAAAATGCCTAAACCCCAAATCCTTAAACCTTAAACCTTAAACCCTAAAACTTTAAAACCCTAAACCTTAAAACCAAAACCCAAAACCCTAAAACCCTAAATCCTAAACCCCAAGCCTCAAACCAAAAACCCCAAACCCCAAATCCTAAAACCCTAACCCATAAATCCTAAAACCCTAAACCCTAAATCTTAAAACCCTAAATCTTAAAACCCTAAATCATAAAACCCTAATCCCTAAACCCCAAACCTTAAACCCTGAATCCAAAACCCTAAACTTTAAACACTAAAACCCTTAAACTTTAAACCCTAAACCCTAAATCCTAAAACTCTAAACCCTAAACCTCTAAACCCTAAACCTCTAAAACCTTAAACCTTAAAATCCTAAAACCCTAAGCCCTAGACCCTAAAACCATAAATCCTAAACCCTAAACCTTAAACCCTAAGACCCTAAATCCAAAACGCAAAACTCTAAAATCTTAAAACCATAAACCCTAAAATCTTTAAACTCGAAAGCCCAAGCCTTAAACCCTAAACTCTAAAACCCTAAAACCCTAAACCTTAAAACCCTAAAACCCTAAACCTTAAAAACCTAAAACCCTAAACTCCAAAACCTTAAAACTGTTAAACTCTAAACCCTTAAGCCTTAAACCCTAAACCCTAAAACCTTAATCCCTAAACCCAAAACCCTAAAACCCTAAACCCTAAAACCCCAAACCCAAGCCTTAAACCTTAAAACCCTAAACCTTAAAATCCTAAAACCTTAAAACCCTAAACCTTTAATACAATATCTAAACTTGGAAGTCTTGTAATTTTATTTTAAGCATGCTTTTATTTTTATTTTAGCCTTCTAGTATGAATGATCTAAGTGGAGATCTTAAAAAAAAGTGAAAGCTGAAATTTTGGATGTTATCTTGATTTTTCACCTATGATCCTTTCAAAAATTTAATAAAGTCATTTATTTGGCCTTATAATTGAAGTTTTCGTAATGATTTTAATGTTTACTAGTTGTTTTTGAACCTTGAAAGAAGTTGGCATGAAGATCTCAAAAGTTGGAATGCGTTAGAATTGCCTTTGAAAAGGCTATCATGCTGTTAGTTGACTAAGTAGTTGACTACCATGCAGCTAATGGCCAGTAGTCGACTACCGAGTCGACTAATAGGTGAGTAGTCGACTACCTAGTCCTAAACCCTAAAACCCTAAACCCTAAAACCCTAAAACGTTAAGCCCTAAACTCTAAAACCTTAAAATCCTAAACCGTAAAATCTTAAAACCCTAAACCCTTAACTCTAAAACCTTAAAACCCCAAAACCTAAACCCTAAACCATAAAACCCTAAAAATCTAAAACCTTAAAACCCTAAACCTTAAAACCCTAAATCCCCAAACCCCAAGCCTTAAACCCTAAAACCTTAAACCCTAAACCTTAAAAGACAACCTTAAAACCCTAAACCCTAAAATTTAAAACCCTTAAACACTAAATGCTAAATCCTAAACCCCTAAAACCATAAACTCTAAATTCTAAACTCTAAAGCCTTAAATCCTAAACTCCAAAACCCTAAAATCTTAAAACCCCAAACCCTAAGCCTCATACCGTAAACCCTAAACACTAAATAATAAAACGTAAAAACCTAAAACCTTAAAACCTTAAAACCTAAGCCTTAAATCCTAAACTCTAAACCCTAAATCCCAAAACCCTAAACCCTAAAACCCTAAACCTTAAATTCAAAAACCCTAAACCCTAAACCCCAAAACCCTAAACATTAAACTTAAAACCCCAAAACCTAAACCCTAAACTCTAAAACCTTAAAACACCAAACCGCAAGCCTTAAACCCTAAACTCTAAAACCTTAAAACACCAAACTACAGTCCTTAAATCCTAAACCCTAAACCCTAAAAACCTAAAACCTTTAAACTTAAAACTGTTAAACCCTAAAACCTTAAACCCTAAACTCTAAACTCTAAAACCTTGAACCCTAAACCCAAAACCTTGAACTCTAAACCCTAAACCTTAAACCCTAAAACCCAAAATCCAAAATCCTAAAACCTTAAACCTTAAACTTTAAAAACTTAAAACCCTAAACCCTAAACCCTAATCCCTAAAACCCTAATGCTTAAAAACCTAAAACCATAAAACCCTTAAACCCAAAACCATTAAACCCTAAACCCTAAAACCCTAAACCCTAAAACCTTAATACCCTAAACTCCAAAACCCCAAAACTTAAAACCCTAAATCCTAAAGCCGTAAGTCCTAAATCCTAAAACCATAAACCTTAAAACCCTAAAATCCTAAAACCATAAACCCTAAACTCTAAACCCTAAAACCCTAAAAACATAAACCCCAGCCTTAAACCCTAATCCCCAAGCCCTTAACCCTAAACCCTAAAAACCTAAAATCTTAAAACCTTAAACCTTAAACCTTTAACCCTTAAATCCTTAAACACTAAACCCTTAAATCCTTAAACCCTAAATCGTAAAATTCTAAACCTTAAACCCACCCTAAATCTCTAAATCGTAAAATCCTAAACCCTAAATCCTAAAACCCTAAACCCTAAAACCCCAAATCTTATACCTTAAACCCTAAAACCCTGAACCTTAAACTTAAAACCCCAAAACCCTAAAACCCCAAACCCTAAATCTTAAACCTTAAAACACTGAACCCTAAAACCCTAAAACCATAAACCCTAAAACACTGAAACCCTAAACCCTTAAACCCTTAAAAACCTTAAACCCTAAATCCTAAACCCTTAAATTCTAAACCTGAAACTCTAAACCCCTAAACCCTAAACCCTAAAATTCTAAACCATAAAAACCCTAAACCACTAAACTTTAAAACCTTAAACCCTAGACTCCAAAACCTTAAACCCTAAAACCCTAAACCCTAATCCCTAAAACCTCAAACCCTCAATCCTAAAACCCTAAGCCCCAAACTCTAAAACCTTAAAACCCTAAACCTTTTATCTTAAACCATAAACCCATAAACCCTAAAACCCTAAACCTTAAAACATTAAACCTTAAACTTAAAAACCCCAAAATTCTAAAACCCTAAACCCTAAACTCTGAAACCTTAAAACGCAACCCTAAAATCTTAAAATCCCAAACCCTAAGCCTTAAACTTTAAACCCCTAAACCCCCAAAACCCTAAATCGCAACCCTAAAATCTTACACCCTAAACCTTAAAACCCCAAACCCTAAACCCTAAAAACCTGAAACTTTAAAACCCTAAACCATAAAACATTTAAACCCTTAAACCCCAAATCCTAAAACCCTAAATTCGTAAACCTTAAATAATAAAATCCTAAACCTTAAAATCCTAAACCCTGAACTCTAAATCGTAAAACCCTAAACCCTAGACCCTAAAAACCTAAAACCTTAAAACCATAAACCTTTAACACTAAAACCCTTAAACCCTAAACCCTAAAATCCTAAACCCTGAACCCCAAAATTCTAAATCCCTAAAACCCTAAACTCTAAACGTTAAACCCCAAACCCTAAACCCTAAACCCTAAACTCTAAAACCTTAAAACCCTAAACCTTAAAACCTTAAAACCCTAGACCCCAAGCCTCAAAACCTAAACCTGAACTCTAGACCCTAAAACCCCAAACCTTAAGCCTCAAACTCTAAACCGTAAAACCCTTAAGCTCTAAACCCTTAAGCCTTAAACCCTTAAACCCTAAACCCTAAAGCCCTAAACCCTAAAGCCCTAAACCCAAAAACCCTAAACCCTAAGCCTCAAACCCTAAACCCTAAAACCCTAAGACCCTAAATCCCTAAACCCAAACCCTAAATCCTAAACCCTAAATCCTAAATCCTAAATCCTAAAACCCTAAACCTTAAAACCTTAAACCCCTAAAACCTAAAGCAAAAAACCCTAAACCTTAAAGTCTAAACTCTAAAATCCAAAACCTTAAATCCTAAACTCTAAACTCCAAAACTTTAAACCCTAAACTCCAAAACCCCAAAACCCTAAATTCTAAAACCCTAAACCTCAAACCCTAAAACCCCAAGCCCCAAACTCTAAAATCATAAACCCTAAAAACCTAAAACCTTAAAACCCTAAACCATAAACCCTAAAAACCTAAAACCCTAAACACTAAACTCAAAACCCTAAAATCCTAAAATCCTAAATGTAAAACCCCAAAACCCTAAACCTAGACCCTAAAACCTTAAAACCCCAAGCCTCAAACCCTAAACCCTAAAACCTTAAAACCCTTAAAACTTAAACCCTTAAACCCTAAACCTTAAAACCTTAAACACTAAATCCTAAACCCTTAAAACCTTAAACCCTAAACCCTAAAACCCTAAACCTTAAAAACCTAAAACCTTAAAACCCTTAAACCCTAAACCCTAAACCCTAAAAATTTAAACCCTAAATTGTAAAACCTTAAATGCAAAATCCTAAACCCTAAACCCTAAAATCCTAAGCTCTTAAGTCTAAAACCTTAAACCCTAAACTCTAAAATCCTAAAACCCTAAACCCCAAAACCTTAAAAACTCAAACCCTAAGCCCCAAACCCTAAACCCCAAACCTTAAAATCCTAAACCCTTAAACCCTAAATCCTAAACCCTAAACACTAAACTTAAAACCCTAAAACCCTTAACTCTAAACCCTAAACCCTAAAATCCTAAACCCTAAACCCTAAACCCTAAAATCCTAAACCCTAAAACCTTAAAACACTGAACCCTAAACCCAAAACCCTAAAACCCTAAACCCTAAATGCTAAATCCTAAACCCTAAAACACTAAAACCTTAAACCCTAAAATCTTAAAACCCCAAACCCTAAACCCTAAATTGTAAAACCCTAGAAAACTAAAATCTTAAAAGCCTAGATCCTAAACCTTAAAACCCTTGAACCCTAAACCCTCAAAACCTTAAAACCCTAAACCCTAACCCTAAAACCTTAAACCCTAAACCCATACCCTAAACCCCAAAAACCTAAAACCTTAAAACCCTAAACCTTTAAGCTTAAAACCCTAAAATCCTAAAATCTAAAAACCTAAATCCTTAAAACCCTAAACCCTAAACCTTAAAACTCTTAAACCCTAAACCCTAAAACCTTAAACCTTAAACTTCAAAACCCCAAAACCCTAAACTCTAAAACCCAAAATCCTAAAACCCTAAACCCAAAAACCCTAAACATTAAACCCTAAAACCTTAAGACCCCAAACCTCAAATCCTAAACCCTAAACCTTAAACCTTAAAACCTTAAAAACCTAAAATCTTAAAACCCTTAAACCCTAAACCTTAAACTTTAAACCCTAAACCCTAAACCCTAAATGCCAAACTCTAAAACCTTAAAATCCTAAACCCTAAAGCCCCAAACCCTTAGACCTTAAACCCTTAAACCCTAAAGCTAAAAACCCTAAAACCCTAAACCTTAAATTCTAGACTCTAAAACCCAAAATCCTAAAACCCTAAACCTTAAACTCTAAACTCTAAAACCTAAATCCCTAAAACCCTAAGCCCTAAAACCCTAAAGCCTCAACCCCAAATCCTAAACCCTAAACCCTAACACCCTAAATCCTAAACCCAAAACACGAAAACCTTAAACCCTAAACCCTAAAACATTAAAATCCAAAACCCCAAGCCTTAAACCCCAGACACTAAACCCTTAAGCCATAAAACCTAAAACACTAAACCCTAAACTCAAAACCCCAAAAACCTACATCCTAACTCTAAAACCTTAAAACCCTAAAACCCTAAACCCTAATCCCTAAAACCAAACCCCAAACCTTAAATCCTAAAGACCTAAACCTAAAACCCCAAAACCCTAAACCCTAAAGCCCCAAACCCTAAACCCCAAAAAAACTAACTTAAAACCCTAAACATTTAACCCTAAAAATGTTAAACCCTAAACCTTAAAACCCTAAAACCCTAAACCCTAAACCCCAAAACCCTAAACCCTAAACTCTAAAACCTTAAACCTTAAAACATTAAAACCTAAACCCTAAGCCTCAAACCCTAAATCCTACACCTTAAAATGCTAAAACCATAAACCTTGAACCCATAAAACCCTTAACCCTAAACCCAAAATCCCTTTAATCCCAAACCATTAAAACCTAAAACCAAAAAATTAAAATCCTCTAAAAATGCTAAAAATCCCTAAAATCCAAATCTTAAACCCTAAACTTGAAAAACCTTTAAACCCTAAACATGAAACCTTATATCCTAAATCCTAATACCTAAACCCATATAAACCCTACACCCCTTTAATCGCTGAATCATAAACCATGTCAAACCTCAAAACCCTAAACCCTAAAACCCTAGTCCCTAAACTCATACAAACCCTAAACCCTCCTAAACCCCAAACCATTGAACCCTAAAACCATGAAATTAAAACCTCCTAAAAACCCTAAGACCCATAAAATCTAAAGCTTAAACCTACAACCATAAAATCCTTTAAACCCTAAAGCCCTAAAAACCTAGAAATTAAAACCCCTTAAAACCCTAAAACCCTAAAAATCTAAAGATTCAACCCAAAAACCTAAACCCATAATACCAAACCTTTAACCCCTAATCCAAACACGAAACCCTAAATCCTAAACCCTAAAACCCTAGTCCCTTACCCCTATAAACCCTAAACCCCTTAATCCTTGAACCCTAAACTAGGTCAAAACCCTAAGCCTTAAACCCCAATCCATTAAACCCTAAAACCATAAAATTAAAATCCCCTAAAAATCTTAAAACCCCTAAAATCTAAAGCTTAAACCATAAACCCTAAAAACATATAATCCTAAACCTTAAAATCCTAAAACCCTAAACCCGAAAACCTCTTGAACTCTAAAATCCTAAAACCCTAGTCCCTAAACCCCTATAAACCCTAAACCATTTTGATCCTTGAACCCTTAAACCAAATCAAATGTCAACATTCTAAATGCTAAAACCCTTTAAACCCTAAAACTAAAACCCTAGTCCCTAAACCCCTATAAACCCTAAACCATTTTAATCCTTGAACCCTTAAACCGGATCAAATGTCAACATTCTAAACGCTAAAACCCTCTAAACCCTAAAACCCTTGACTCCAAACAAGAAACCCTAAATCTTAAACCCTAAACTCTAAACCAGGTCAAACTTCAAAATCCTAAATGCTAAAACCCTCTAAACCCTAAAATCCTAAATATCGCTAAACCCTAAACCACTCCAAACTACTAAAATCGTAAACCCAAAACCCCTCTCAACCCTAAACCCTAAACCATTAAACCCTAAAATCCTTTAAACCTTAAAGTCCTAAAAAACCTAAAACTTTTAAACCCTAAAACCCTAAATATCGATAAACACTAAGCACTAAATCGCTAAATCATAAAGCCTAAACCCCTCTCAACCCTAAATAAAGCTAAACCCTCAACTGTAAACCACTTTCAACCCTAAACTCTAAACCCTAAAATCCTACAGGCCTAAACCTTGAACCCCTAAATACGAATCCATAAATCCTAGGGTCTAAACCTTAAAACCCCTAGTCCCTAAAGCCCTATAAACCCTAAACCCCTTTAATCCTTGAACCAACTTAAGCTAGGTCAAACATCAAAACCCTAAATCCTAAAACCCTCTAAATCCTAAACCTTAAATCCTTAAATCCAAAACCATTAAGCTCTAAAATAATGAAATTAAAACCCCTTAAAAACCCTAAAATCTAAAGCTTAAACCCTAAACTCAAAAACTTTTAAACCCTAAATTCATAAAAACCTAAACCAAAATACCAAACCTTGAACCCTTGAAACCCTTAACCCAAAATACAAAACCTTAAATCTTAAACCATAAACCCTAAATCCTAAACCTTAAAACCCTTGGACCCTAAAACCTCAACCCAAAAACCTCAAACCTCAAACCTCAGACCCTAATCGCAAAACCCTAAAACTCAAAACCTCAAGCCTTAAACCCTAAACCCTAAACTCCAAAACCCTAAATCCTCAACTCTAAACTCTAAACCCTTAAAAACCTCAACCCCCAACCCCTAAATCAAAACCCTAAAACTCTTTTAACTATAAACCCTAAACACTAAACTTAAAACCCTAAAACTCTTAACTATAAACCATAAACTATAAAACCTTAAAACCTTAAATCCTAAACCCTAAAACCTTAAAATCCTAAACACTAAACTTAAAACCTTAAAACTCTTAACTATAAATCCTAAACCCTAAACCTAAAATGCAAAACCCCAAACCTTAAAAACTTACAACCCTAAACCCTTAAAATCCCAAGCCCCGAGCCTCAAACCCCAAATCCTAAATCTTGAATCCAAAACCCTAAACTCTAAACCCTAAACCCTAAGCCTAAAACTATAAACCCTCCCCCCTTCTCCAAAAGAAAAAAGGGAAAAAAAAAAAAAACCTAAGCCTCCAAACCCAACCCTTAAACCTCAAACTAAAGCCCCTTAAAATGTAAGCCCCTTAAACACTCAATCCTCAACACCCAAAACCCTCCAATCCTCGAACCCTCAAAAACCAAAACCCTCTATCCTCAACCCCAAAAAAAAACCTTAAACCCCAAACAACTCAAAACACCAATAATAACCCAAAAAAAAAAACTCTAACCCCAAACAGCTCAAAACCCACACAACTTAAACACTAAGACCCTAAACCCCTTAAAAACTCTAAAACCCATCCCAAAACCCCCTAACAAACCCAAAACCCAAAACCCTGATCCTAAAATCCAAAACTCTAGAGTCAGCTAACTTGTGAAATTGGCTGATTTTATGAAAGTAGTCAGCTAAGTAGTCGACTACTTTGTAAGACTTAGTCGACTACTTTGTAAGTAGTCAATTAGTTAGTCGACTAACTGGCAGAATCCCTTTGTAAAATTAGTTTGGGACCAAATTTAGCCACTAAGTAGTCGACTATTGTGGGAAATTTCTCTGTAAAATTGGTCTCAAAGCAATTTCACCCTCATTAATTGTCATTTTAGCTGACTAATGGGTACAGTGAGAACTTCCCAGGGGGTTACCCATTGCTCTCACCCAAGCACGCTTAACTATGAGTTTTGGTGGATAAAAATCTTCTGTGGAATTGGTTTGAGACCCATATCACTCTTATTAACTAATATTCATGCCGACTAATAGATGGATAACACCTGTTATTCATCTGGGAACGGAAATTGGCCAGGGGCATAAGTGAAATTTTGATCAAAGGTCATTTGAGAGTTTGATTAAGGGTAAGATAGAAAAAAGAATTGAAGGGCAAAAATACTTGGTAGAAAAGAAGCCACATGGACTTTAAAAAGCGTGACTTAAGAGTAGAGAGGGGCAAAATGAAAATTTCAAGGGGCATTAAAAACCCATTTTTCTTTCTTTAGCCCTTAAGCCACCATATGAAAAGAGAAAGAAAAGAGGAGAAGGTTTAGCCATGGAAAAGAAAAAAGAAAAAGAAAAGAAGAAGAGAAAAAGAAAAAAAAAGAAGAGAAGAAGAAGAGAAAAACAAAGGAAGAGAAGGAAAAGAAGAAAGCTTGGCGGTGTAGCCATCTTTGCTAAGGTAAGTCCAAACCTTTTTAAGTTAGATAATGATGTTAAAATCTCTTGATTTAGAGGCAAATGAAGTGATAGCATATGTATATTATGAATCTTTGAGTATGTTAGGGATTGAAGAATATTATGTTGAGATGTTAAGGCATAGAGCATGCATGCATGGTTTCCTGAAACCCTTAGTGTATGTGACCCTAATAATGCATGCATAATGACTTAGGCCAAGAGATTGGTTCCAAGGATCCAGAATAGGAGAAATAGCAGCTATAGCAGCGTACTAGCAGCTGAGGTGAGTGGGTTTCTTATCTAGCTTTGTGAATTATTTACAATAATATAGTGATATTTTGCTACAAATCAGAATATGTTATGCTAAGTATAGTATCTCAGGTAGTTAAATATGGGAAAGGAGAACCCGATTATTATATATTTTATTTTTAAAGCATGTTTTTTAGTAAAGCATAAATTTAAGAAAAAGAAAAAGGAAACATGAGACATAGCATGTTTCAAAGCAAAGTGTAGAGTTTCATGAAAAGTATTGTTTGGATAAAAACATATGTTTCAGTAAAGCAGGAAATTTATCTTTCAGAGTTATGTTTCAAAGTAATGCATGGGCATGCATGAGTAGAAATGTTTCAAAGAAAGTATAGCTGATTGTATATTGGATTATAAACTTATATTTCAGTATTTCTACAGCATACAGCATAAAGAGCATTTGGCCATTTATGGGGCTGATCATCCTGTAGACTGTGCCATAGCATGAGTATTTCACACACTATTATAGCTGGCACCTCCTTGCGATTCAATCGTACTATGATCCCTAGGCCAGGGGGAGTACAAGCTAGATCAACCCAGTGGGGCAGATTGCAAGCAGCCCAGTAGGGCAAAGAATCACAGCTCAGTAAAAAGCTAGGTTACTACATAGCCCATGGGGGCTCAGAGATATTGGCCCATAGAGGGGGCAAGCAGGAGGCCCAGGGAAAAGGGGCAAGCTCACACCTGGGGCGAACCACACATATAAGAGGTGCCATATGGTGCGGGGATCCTCGGCGCTTAATACACTCACTCACTGAGAGTACACCTACAAGAGGAAGACTGTAAGGATGTACCTTAGTGGTAGCACACCCAGTGCATCATCATGAAATTTATAAATGTGGCATTTCTTTATTTAAGTTATATTATTGGAAGTATAACCTAACTTATAAGTTATCTTATCTCATTTATAAAGATTTTTGTATCTGTTGCGATATGTCATGTTAGTATGATTATGAGTTTTATAATGCGGTTCTCAGCCTTTCCTATTGTTAGATGGTTATCCATTCACTGGGACTTAGGTCTCACCCCTCTACTATTGAAATTTTTGGATTTCAGATCAGAGGTAGCAGGTTGACTCTTGGATGCATGATTTTGATGTGGGTGGCTAGATGTGAATAAATTGGTTGATGACATAAATTTATGTGACTTGAATTGTATATGTATTTAAAATGGATATGGATGGATATGTATAATTGTAACCCTAAACACCAAGCCTTAAAACCCTAAACCCTAAACCACTAAACCATAAACCCCACTAAACCCTAAAACTCTCTAAACTTGCAAACCATCTAAACTGTAATTCCTAATACCCTAAAACCTAAATCCCTAAACCTTGTAAACCCTAAACTCTAAACCCCTTTAAACCTTAAACCCTCTAACACCCTAGTCCTTAAAACACTAAACACAAAACCCCTCAAAATCCTAAACCCTAAACCCCTCTCTACCCTAAAATCCTCTAAACCCTAAACACTAAACACTAAAATCCTAAATACATCAAAACCCCAAACCTTAGACCCCTAAACGCTAAGCCCCACTAAACCATAAATCCTTAAACTATAGAGCCCTCTAAACCCTAAAACCCTCTAAACACTAATCCCTAAAATCCCTCTAAATCCTAAACCCTCAAATCATAAAATCCTAAACCACTCCAAACTACTAAAAAATGTAAACCTTAAACCCTTTTAACCATAAACCCCACTAAACCCTCAATCCTAAACCCTAAACCACTCTGAACCATAACCTCTTGAAACCCAAAACCCTAATCCCCTAAACCCTATACCCTTATAACCCTGAACCCTAAAACCAAAACATCTCTAAACCTAAACTCTATATTTGCTTCCCAAAGATTTTAGATTAAAGATTTGAGATTTTTATGGATTGATTCCCAAAGACAGACCAAAAACATGCAGACAAAGATATCAAGTTACGATTCTTCAAAACTAAACTCTTTAAAGAAAACTAAGAAAAAGGATCATAGGAATTGAGAAACTCCTAATTAGAACATACTCATTATCTTCAATAAATCAGATCTTAGAGGAGGATAGTTTGGATTACCTGGTAGTGATGTAACATCTTCTAAATCAGCAAGTTCACACCGTTCCTCGAAGGATGCGCTCTAAAGGACAAACTAGATTTTCCTTGGGACCCTAGGTTGCAGGCTGATGGTTCTATGGCAAGGAAGAACCCCTCCTCAGATCTCGGTACCTAAGGATCTTGAGTTGTCAGGAGAACTCTTGGACGCCAGGGACTTGATGCTTGTGGTGGACAACGAAGGATGGGAACTAGGAGTTGGTGGCCAAGGGATGGAACTAGGGTTTGTGTTACAGTGCTTTGGGTCTCTCACCCTCTCCCTCACAGAGTGACAATGCTCAAGGCACGGAATAGAAGAAAAGGTCTTCTTGTTTCATTCATCCAATTATTCTCCAAGTACAAGAGAAAGAGAGGGAGTATTTATAAACTTCCTCTACTCCTTGTTACAATAGGACTAGAATTCATCATACATAGAAAAGAATTTTCTTAGGATTGATCAAAGCATGACAAATAGGAATAGAATATGATCTCCACATCTCCTTCTTTACTTGGACTAGGCGATCATGGCAAGAAAGCATGGGGCGGCAAAGCATTCCTCCTTTGGATTGGGCGGTCATGGCAAGAAAGCATGGGGCGGCAAAGCATTCCTCCTTTGGACTGGGCGGTCATGGCAAGAAAGCATGGGGCGGCAAAGCATTCCTCCTTTGGACTGGGCAGTCATGGTAAGGAATCAAGGGGTGCCAACTTTCTTTCTTTCATGGTGTAGGGCAACAACAAGAACCAAGAAGCTTCCATATATGTATGGGATGGCAACAAGGGCTTCCATATTTATCGTAGGGCGGCACAAGAATCAAGGAGGTTCCATATATGTGTGGGACAACAACAAGGGCTTTCATATTTGTCGTGGGGCAGCACAAGAATCAAGGAGGCACCATCTACCTTCCATATTTGCTTGTGGTCCATGCATGAAACAAGGGAGGGGCGCTATGTATGCTGTGGAGATGTTGCAGGTGTTAACTGGAGTCTCATGTAATAGCTAAGGTGGTGCCACTGGATGTAGCCTTCACCTTCTTGACTCAAGACACTTGACTTGACTTAATTACAGGACTTAATTGACTCATAAGTGGACTACACTTTATTGGACTCAATTAAATGACTCAATTGACTCATAAACAATTTGAAGGATCAATCAGAGATCCAAATGGACCCCTGTAACCTTTGTCTAATCCTGATACCCGCACCAATTCTCCCTAGGTTGGAGGAACTCGACCCTATCGAGTAAGGGTCAATCTGGCTTTGGTAACTCTCTAGTAGGTCCGGGTCTATGCATCGCAGATCCTCTCGGGTAACCCAAGAATCCTCAGATTCTGGTCGACCTTGCCAATGAACCAGGTAGCGTTGGTAACCTTTGTTCCAGGTACTGATAGCTTAGTCATCCAGAATTCACTCGATCCTTTCTCTTCTCTTAGGCCAATTTGTAGGTGGACACTCTAGGATGGGTTCACTCTCAAGAATAGGGTCAAGTCCAAATGGCTCACTAGGTATCACTGCCGGTTCCCTATACTCAGTTAGGTCTGATATATTGAAAGTTGAGCTAATGCCTAATTCAGGAGGTAACTCTAGAACATAGGCATTGGGTCCGACTTTCTTAATTATTTTAAAGGGTCCAGCTCCTCGGGCATGCAACTTTTTTATGGTTCTGAGAGGGAACTGCTCAAGCCTAAGCCTAATCATTACATAATCCCCTTCATTAAATTCTTTGGTTTGTTTTTGGGAATCAGCCAATTATTTATATGCATCATTACTTAGTTTAATCTTTTGACTGATTTCTTTATGCAAATCCCTAACATGTTGTGCAAATGATTTGGCTGACTCTGAGACTCATGCTTGTGTGGGCAAAGGGATTAGGTCTAAAGGTTTATTATGCCTATAACCATGAACTATCTCGAATGGACTTTTACCAGTGGACCTATAGACTGAACTATTTTAAGCAAACTCAGCTCTAGGTAGAAAAAGGTCCCAATTTGCAGAGTTTTCTCCAACCAGACATCTCAACAAGTTTCCTAAGCTCCGGTTAACTACCTCAATCTGACCATCAGTCTGTGGGTGGTAGGAAGTAGAAACTTAAGTTTGGTTCCTAACATGTGCCATAGGGTTTTCCAAAAGTAACTTATAAATTGAACATCCCTATCTGAAATGATGGTTTTAGGAAGTCCATGTAATCTAACCACTCCATCTAGGAAAAGTTTGGCCACTCTGGTTGCATTAAAAGTCTAGGAACACGGTATAAAATTGGCCATCTTAGAAAACCTATCGACCACAACATAGATTGAGTCATGTTTTCTTTGGGTCTTAGGCAATCCTAACACAAAGTCCATACTGAGGTCTTGCCAAGGGCAATCGGGTACAGGTAACGGGGTGTATAGGCCAGTGTTTTGCTTTTGCTATTTGGCAATAGCACAAGTTCGACATCTAGACACAATCTGGGCAACATTTCGTTTGAGGCTTGGCCAATAGAATTGGTCTTCTATCGCTAAGATGGTCTTGTTTCTATCAAAATGACTAGTTAAACCTCCGGCATGAGTTTCCTAAACCAAAAAGTCTCTAAGGGAGGTCCTGGGAATACACAACCTATTGTTCTTAAAAAGATAGCCATCCTGAAGGGTGTACTCACTATGTGAACGAGATGGTCCTTGTTTCACAGCTCGGTAAATTTCACTAAAGTTGGGACAGGTCTCATAATCATTTCTAAGTCTGTCAAATCCAATGACTTCAGTCTTAACAATATTCAGGAGCACTGATCGACGGCTAAGGGCATCAGCTACCTTATTCTCAATTCCAGCCCTATGTTTTAGCACAAAGATATAGGCTTGAATATACTCTACCCACTTAGCGTGTCTATGGTTTAGCTTCTTTTGTGAGTTCAGAAACCTAAGTGCCTCATGATCAGAAAACAGAACAAACTCCTACGGTAGTAGGTAGTGTCTCCAATATCTCAAGGCTTGAATTACCGCATAAAACTCTTTATCGTAGGTTGAGTATCTAAGCTTAGCCTCATTCAACTTTTCACTAAAGAAGGCTACTGGGTGACTCTCTTGTCTTAATACTCCTCCTATTCCAACACCAGAAGCATCACAAGCAACCTCAAAAACTTTGGAAAAATCGGGTAACCTCAAAATGGGTGCTTGTATCATCTTTTCCTTAATCTCTAGGAAGGCTTTGTTTGCAGCTTTGATCCACTCAAAGTTTCCCTTCCTAAGGCAGTCAGTGATTGGTGCCACTATAGAACTAAATTCTCGAATAAATCTTCTATAGAAAGTAGCTAGGCCATGGAAACTACATACTTCATGAACACTAGTAGGTACAGGCCACTCTACTATTGATCTAATCTTTTTCGGGTCAGCAGATACTCCTTCGGGGGTTACCACAAATCCTAGGAAGATAACTCTATCTGTCAAGAATTCACACTTCTTAAGGTTGGCATAAAGACTATCTTTCCTTAAGGCTTGGCACACTTGGCGAACATGACTTAGGTGGTCTTCCTTAGTTTGGGTTAAGATACACCTAACAACTCCCAGTAAATCAGTTGGCTCAACCGTTTCCTCATCTCCCTCATATTCATCTATCAGGTTTAAACCAGCTTCATATACTTCTTCATCCTCAAATTCAGCAGTGGATTCAAGCTCTCCTTCTTCTTCTAGCTCACCTATGTGTAAGGCTCTAGTTGGGCATTGGTTAGCATAATGGCCTAGTTTATGGCACCTAAAGCATGGAGCATTTGGGTTAGGTGGCCTTTGGATGTCAGGTGCCTTTCCCCTATCATCCTTACGGGTCATGGGTGTGCTGGGGTTTGGTTGGCCTGGTGGTGTCTGGCTAGGTCCTGGTTTAAGATTAGGGGTGTTGACCTTAGCGGGTTCAGGTCTCCGATAAATAGGTCCCCTTTGAAATCTCTCATAATCTCTGGCAATCTGATAGGCGTGTTCAAGATCATGAACTTTTCTTAGGAATAGCTCCCTCTGAATGTCCTCACGTAATCCAGCCCTAAACCTAGATAAGGTCACAATCTTAGACTCATCTATGCTACATCTCATGACAAATTCGTCACATTTGGCTATATTTTCTGACACAGTCTTATTTCCTTGAACTAACCTCTGCCACTGATCCAAAAGTCTCTGGTGATATGATGCGGGAAGGTACTTTTCTCTAAGCCTAATTTTCATGGCTCTCCAGGTGGCTATGGGAACTTCACCTCTTTGTCTGATTAATCTCTCAACATTCCCCCAGTATAGTCTAGCCTGGCGCACTAATCTAAGCTTAGCGAACTTAAACTTCCTTTCTTCAGACATCTCATACCACTCAAAATATTGGTCCATGTCTCCCTCCCAGTCTATGTACACCTTAGGATCAAGACAACCATCGAATGTGGGTGCTTCTAGTCTGATATTCCTAATGGCTCTCTCATCTTGGTCCACTAAGTCTGGATTGGGTCTCCTTTGATTAAACTCAGGATTTGGATCTTGGCGTGGAGCTCTCCTAGGGTTAGGAGGGGTGTGACGTGGAGTGTCTAGATCAGGCTCAACAGGAGTCTCACGAGTGCCCTCTAGGGTGTCTAACCTTGTGTCCATTTGGTTAAGTCGGTTGTTGATTAGGGCAAACTGTTCAGTCATGTTCCTCATTAGGGTTTCAAAATTGGACTCTATGGTTGAATCAAGTTGAGTTTGAGTCCGATGATAATGGGTCCCTGACCTAGTGGTCATGCAGCAAGCACACAAATCGTTCTAGGGTTTTGCTAGACCTAGAAGCTCAAGTAGAATGAGTCAACTCAAATTACAGCCAAGGCATCAATTATCCTTTCCACTGGCCAAGTAAGAGGTGGGGTTGTGGGAGGCTCCCCCTGCTTTCATAGGGTCCTAATTAAAAACTACAAGTCCACTTAGAGCGTTTGACTCTAGACCCCTTGCCTAGACACCAGATTCAAAAAATACGTGATGACTTGAGTGCACTAGTTTTCTCACAATGCCACGAACTTGACCAGTTGGTGTCCTTAGTCCAATTAGGTTGCTAATTGATTTTAGTTAATCTTGAGTTTGAATGCAAAGGTGATTGTTTTGGGCCAAGGAAAGGGTCTCAATCCTTCCCTTATCTGACAGAGTAAAAGTGCCCTTAGAGTAGTTTAGTTATGCATGCACACATTTACAAATAATGATCAAATCAAGACTCTAATCTAATGTTCTCACGTCCAGCTGTGGTTCATTACTCCCATGGGTCATAAGTATACTTTCGTATACCCGCTCAGGAGGCGTGAAAACATAGATCAAAGCACACAAACCCTAATCATGCAAACAAACATGCAAAATTGCAGAAATTATCAAAAAATATCCAAATCGAATTAAGAACTAAAATTTGAAGGAATAATTGTAGACTTATTGCAGATTAAGGGAAAAATAAATGCAGGTGAAAACAACTACGTTATGATGGATTTATGCAAGCTACTTTCAGCTGTATGCATATTTCAGCAGTGCAGAAATTCAGGGTTTTGATGCATGAGCATGTTCTAACCTAAGCTCTGATACCAAAATTGATGCGAAACATGAAGGCATGTTGTGGACTATCATAAAGAAACTAAATTTTAGATTAAAGATTTGAGATTTTTATGAATTGATTCCCGAAGACAGAATAAAAACATGCAGACAAAGATATCAAGTTATGATTCTTTAGAACTAAACCCTTTAAAAAAAACTAAGAAATAGGATCATAGGAATTGAGAAACTCCTAATTAGAACATACTCGTTATCTTCAATAAATCAGATCTTAGAGGAGGATAGTTTGGATTACCTGGTAGTGAAGTAACATCTTCTGAATCAACAGGTTCACACCGTTCCTCGAAGGATGTGCTCTAAAGGACAAGCTAGATTTCCCTTGGGACCCTAGGTTGCAGGCTGATGGTTCTATGGCAAGAAAGAACCCCTCCTCAAATCTCGGTACCTGAGGATCTTGAGTTGTCACGAGAACTCTTGGACGCCAGGGACTTGATGCTTATGGGGGATGGCGAAGGATGAGAACTAGGAGTTGGCGGCCAAGGGATGGAACTAGGGTTTGTGTTATGATGCTTTGGGTCTCTCACCCTCTCCCTCACGGAGTGACAATGCTCAAGGCACGGAATAGAAGAAAAGGTCTTCTTGTTTCATTAATCCAATTATTCTCCAAGTACAAGAGAAAGAGAGGGAGTATTTATAAACTTCCTCTACTCCTTGTTACAATAGGACTAGAATTCATCATACATAGAAAAGAATTTTCTTAGGATTGATCAAAGCATGACAAATAGGAATAGAATATGATCTCTACATCTCCTTCTTTACTTGGACTAGGCGGTCATGGCAAGAAAGCATGGGGTGGCAAAGCATTCCTACTTTGGATTGGGCGATCATGGCAAGAAAGCATGGGGCAGCAAAGCATTCCTCCTTTGGACTAGGCAGTCATGGCAAGAAAGCATGAGGCAGCAAAGCATTCCTCCTTTGGACTGGGCGGTCATGGTAAGGAATCAAGGGGTGCCACTTTCTTCCTTTCATGGTGTGGGGCAGCAACAAGAATCAAGGAGCTTCCATATATGTGTGGGACGGCAACAAGGGCTTCCATATTTGTCGTGGGGTGGCATAAGAATCAAGGAGGTGCCATCTACCTTCCATATTTGCTTGTGGTCCATGCATGAAACAAGGGAGAGGCGCCATGTATGTTGTGGAGATGGCGCAGGTATTAACTGGAGTCTCATGTAATAGCTGAGGTGGTGCCACTGGATGTAGCCTTCACCTTCTTGACTCAAGACACTTGACTTGACTTAATTACAGGACTCAATTGACTCATAAGTGGACTACACTTTATTGAACTCAATTAAATGACTCAATTGACTCATAAACAATTTGAAGGATCAATCAGAGATCCAAATGGACCCCTGTAACTTTTGTCTAATCCTAATGCCCGCACCACCCAACCCCTAAACCCCTGCAAACCCTAAATCCCTTAATCCCTCGAACCTTAAACCCTAAACCCCACTAAACCTGAGTACCCTCTAAACCCTAAAAATCCCTCTAAACTCTAAATCCTAAATCCCTAAGCCCTCTAAACCTAAAACTCTAAACACCTTTAAACCCTTAACCCTCTAAAATCCAAGCCCTTAAGCACCTAAACCCTAAAACCTTTTAAACCCAAAACCCTAAAAACCTAAACCTCTCTAAACCCTCGAAAGCCCAAATCCCTTTAAACCTAAACCATAAAATGTAAACCCTAAACCCTAAAACCCTCAAATCATCTAAATCCTAAACCTCAAACCCTATTAAACCCTAAACCCCCACTAAACCCTAAATCGCACTAAGCTTAAACCCTAAACCCTAAGTCCTAAATCTTAAAAACTTTCAAACCCTAAACCTTAAACCCTTTAAACCCCTCTAAAACCCTAAAACCCGCTAAACCCTAAACCCAACTAAACCCTAAACCCTTTAAACTTCTCCAAAACCCTAAAAACCTTAACCTCTTTAAACCCTCAAAACCCTAAACCTTGAAAGCCCAAATCCCTTTAAAACCTAAATCGTTTTAAACCCTAAAGCCCTAAAAACGTAAAACCCTAAAATTCGAAAGCCCTAAACCCAAAACCTAAACCTAGAATACCAAACCTTGAACCCCTAAAACCCTTAACCCTAAACATGAAATTCTAAACCCCTAAAACCCTTAACCCTAAACATGAAATTCTAAACCCTAAACCCCTCTAAACTTGAAAACCCTTTAAACCATAAACCAATCTAAACCTTAGTCCTTAAACCCCTAAACCCTAAACCCCTCTAAACCCCTAATCCTAAACCACTCCAAACCTCTAAAACCCTGAACCCTTCTCAACCCTAATCATAAACCCTAAATCCAAAATCATAAAACCCTAAATAATCTAAAACTTTAGTCTCGAAACCTTAAAACCCTAAATCTCTCTAAACTTTAAATCCTATATCCTAAACCCCTGTAAACCCTAAAATTGTCTAAACCTTAAACCCTAAACCCATCTAAACCCAAAACCTCTTAAAACACTAAAACCCTCTGAACCCAAAACACTAAGCACTGAGACCCCAAACCCCTCTAAACCCTAAACCCTAGACCCTTAAACCATAGACCGCACTAAACCCTAAACCCCTAAACCATAAACCCCTCCAAACCTTAAACCCTAAACCCTAAATCCTTAAACCCCAAACCATTAAACCCCAAAACCATGAAATCAAAACCCCCTACACACCCTAAAACCCCTAAATACTAAAACTTAAACCTTGAACCCTAAACCCCTAAACCTCTCTAAACTCTAAACCCTAACCCTAAACCCCTCTAAAACTTAAAACTCTTTAAACCCTAGACCCTAAACCCTAAACTTATGTAAACCCAAAGCCCTACAAACCCTAAAACCCTTTAAACCCTAAACACTAAGCCTTGAAACCCTAAATCCTAAAGCTTTAAACCATAAACCCCACTAAACCCTAAACCCCTCTAAACTTGAAAACCCTCTAAACCTAAACCCTAAACCTAAACACTAAACCCTTAACCTAAATCCCGAAACTCTAAACCCTTTTAAACCCTGCAAAACCCTAGTCCTTAAACCCCAAAACCTTAAACCTTTCTAAATACCAAATCCTAAACCACTCCAAACCTTTAAAACCCTAAACCCTAAACCCTTCTCAACCCAAAAACCCTTTACAACCTCAACCCTAAACCCTTAACCACTCTCAACCCTAAACCCCTCTAAACCTTAAACCCAAAACCCTGAACTCGTAAACCCTCTAAAATCCTAAAACTCTCTAAACCCTAAACCCTAAATCCCTAAACCCTAAAACTCTCTGAACTCTAAACCATAAATCCTAAATCCTTGTAAACCCTAAAACCCTTTAAATCCTAAACCCTAAACCCATCTAAACCTAAAACCCCTCAAAACTCTAAGACCCTCCAAACCCTAAATACTAAGCACTGAAACCCTAAATCCCTCTAAACCCCAAACCCTAGACACCTAAACCATAAACCCCACTAAACGGTAAACCTCTAAACCATAAACTTCTCTAAACCCTAAACCGTAAACCCTAAATCCTTAAACCCTAAAATATTAAACCCTAAAATGATGAAATTAAAATCACTTAAAAGCCTTAAAACCCCTAAACCAAAAACCCTAAAATCCTAAACCTTAAAAACTATTGAATCCTAAAACTTTAAACCCCAAACCCTAAAATCTGAAAACCCTAAACACTGAACCCAAAAACTTGAACTCAGAATACCAAACCTTGAACCACTAAAACCCTTAACACCAAACATGAAACTCTAAATCCTAAACCCTAATCCCAAAACCCTAAAACCCTAGTCGCTAAACCCCTAACCCCTAAACACCTTTAAACCCTAAACCCCATTAGACTCTGAACCCTAACCAGGTCAAACCTTCAAACCCTAAACCTTAAACCCCTTTCAACCCTAAGACCCTCTTAAACCCTTAACCTAACTCTAAATCACTCTCAACCCTAAACCTCTCTAAACCCTTAATCCTAAAGCCAAAATCCTTAAACCCCTAAACCCTTTAAACACTAAACCCTAAACCTCTCTAAACCCTAAATCCCTCTAAAGACCTCTAAACCCAAAATCTCAAAATCCTAAACCCTCTAAAACCCTAGTCCCTAAATCCTAAACCCCTCTAAACCCTAAAACCCTCTAAACCCTGAACCCTAAACCCCTACCATAAACCCTAAACCCTAAACTGCTCTAAACCCTAAAACCCTCTAAACCTAAAACCCTAAACCCTAAACCAATTTAAATCCCAAACCTATTGAAACAATAAAACCCTCTAAACCTTAAACATCAAGCCTAGAAACCCTAAACCACTAAACCATAAACCCCACTAAACACTAAACCTCTCTAAACTTGTAAACCATCTAAACCATAAATCCTAACACCCTAAAACCTAAATCCCTAAACCTTGTAAACCCTAAACTCTAAACCCTTTTAAACCTTAAACCCTCTAACACCCTAGTCCTTAAAACACTAAACACAAAACCTCTCTAAATCCTAAACCCTAAACCCCTCTTAACCCTAAAATGCTCTAAACCCTAAACACTAAACCCTAAAACCCTAAATACGTCAAAACCCCAAACCTTAGACTCCTAAACCCTAAGCCCCACTAAACCCTAAATTCTTAAACCATAGAGCCCTCTAAAACCTAAAACCCTCTAAATCCCTTTAAATCCTAAACCCTCAAAATGTAAAATCCTAAACTACTCCAAACAACTAAAACCCTAATCCTTAAACCCCTTTAAACTATAAATCCCAATAAACCCTCAACCCTAAACCCTAAACCACTCTGAATCATAACCCCTCCAAACCTTGAACCCTAATCCTCAAAATCCTAAACCCCTCTAAACCCTAAACCCTAAAACCTAAACATCTCTAAACCCTAAACTCTACACCCTAAAACCCTCTAAATCCTAAAATCTTGTAAGCCTTAAATCCTAAATGCTAAAACCTAAAACCCCAAAACCTAAACCCTCTAAACCCAAAATCCTAAAACCCTAAACCCTAAAACCTAAGTCGTTCATAATCTAAAACCCCTTCAAACCCTAAATCCCTTTAAACCCTAAACACTAAACCTTGAAACTCTAAACCCCAAATCCTAGACCCCTAAACCTTAAGCCCAACTAAACCCTAAACCACTAAACCATAAACCCCTTTAAAACTTAAAAACCTCTAAACCCTAACCCTAAAACCTTAAACATTGCAAAACCCTAAACCCTAAACTCGTTCCAACCCAAAACCATACTAAACCCTCAACCCTAAACCTAAACCACTCTAAACCCTAAACCCTACATCCTAAATCCTTAAACCCCTGAAATCTAAAACTTAAGCCCTAAAGCCCTAAAAACCTAAAACCCTAAAATCCTAAGCCATAAAATCCTAAAACCCTAAACCCTTAAACCCTAAGCCCTAAAGCCCTAGACCCTAAACCCAAAAACCTAAACCTAGAATACCAAACGTTGAACCTCTAAAACCCTAAACCCCAAACATAAAACCCTAAACTCTAAACATGATAACCCTAGTCCCTAAACCCATATAAACCCTAAACCCCTTTAATCCCTAAACCATAAACTAAGTCAAACCTTAGAAAGCTGAACCCTAAAATCCTCTAAACCCTAAACCCTAAAACCCTAAATATCACTAAACCCTAAATCCTAAATCACTCCAAATTGCTAAAATAGTAAACCCTAAACCCCTCTCAACCATAAACCATGCTAAACCTAAAAGAGTTATGTCCTAAAAGCCAATCGTAATCTATATTGCGATAGGGTTTCTTTTGTTCTTTCAAATCATGTACATGACATTTTGGTTATAAATAAAAGGCATTATGTTTCATCATTTGCTGCTTCTTATAATTATGATGAACCCCATAGATTATGGCAATGGTTTTAGGGCTATGATGAGATCATGCCAGTGAGACCTAAAATCCTAAAACCCTAATCTAAAATATTTTCAGTCGTTGGTACATTGAGTCAGGGACCAATATTATCGAAAAGATTGGCACATCTTATGTATGCTCGATACAGAGGATGATTGATCTCACAATCACTTGTGTGAAACACTAATACAAAAATGTAGGTGCTCATTAGAGGAATGAGTTCACTAAATTGACCTACCAAGAGAACATCTTATGGATGCTTACTTATTTGTCAAAAGATGATTCTTTAAGTGGGAGTTATGCAAGTGATCCTTAGACCTAAGATCGCCATAGTATCTTATGCACATGAATCCATGTTTTGGTTTACACTCATTCACGACATTAAGTTGTGTACAAGATATTCTGGATATGATGGATTGTGTACGAAGATTATGAGTAGATCAACAAGGAATCAATCACTTCTAGTAAGAGAAGGGTATGTTTGGCATATCCATCAAATTTCATATCTTCCGGGTAGACATGATACGTTGCTAGACATCAATCTTGTCTTGTAGGTTTCATTGAATTAAAGAGTTTAATTTGATCAACAATTAGAAAGGATTCTAATTGTCAAGTTCAGGATCACACTGATTGGACCTATAAGGATTAGAAATGTTCTAATCATGATAGGTCAACTTGCACCCACACCTACTGCTTATGGAACCCAATGAGTCACATACAAAAGGAACTGATCAAGGGTTTAATTGGATTAGATCATGTTTGCACAAAAGACATGCTAGCACGTGTTGCAAAACCTAGCTCCTGATTTGAATTGGATTCGAATCTGATTCTTGTATTAGGTTAATCTAATATGATTAGATCATGACCTAATGTGGGTTGGCCAAGAGTTGAAACCCAATTGGCTTTATTTGGACCATTGGATGGCTCTTTCAATAATAGATTTGGACTATTGGTTAGCGGCTCTATTTGGACCACTGGATGGCTCCCTGGATGGACACATTGTCATTAAGACATAAAACTAGAATATCATTTTCCATAATGCCTTTGCAATATAATTCATTAGAAAAAGAAATAGAGCAACCATTGCTCTAAACTTTAAACACTAAACCTCAAAACCTTAAAACCCTCAAAGCCCAAAATCCTAAAATCCTAAACCTCTCTAAACACTCGAAACCCTAAACCTCGAAAGCCCAAATCCCTTGAAAGCCCAAACCCCTTTAAAGCCTAAATTGCTTTAAACCCTAAACCGTAAACCCTAAACCCTTAAAACCCTTAAACCTTAAAGCTCTAAAAATCTAAAACCCTAAAATCCTAAAGCCCTAAACCATGAACCCAAAAACCTAAACCCAGAATACTAAACCTTGAACCCCTAAAACCCTTAACCCTAAATATGAATCTCTAAACCCTGAACCCCTAAACTCAAAAACCATTTAAACGCTAAACCTATCTAAACCCTGGTCCTTAAACCCCTAAACCCTAAACCCTCTAAATCCCAAATCCTAAACCACTCTGAACCTCTAAAACCCTAAAACTTCTCAACCATAAAACCATCTAAACTCTAAACCACTCTCAACCCTAAACCCTAAACCCAAATTCCTAAAACCCTAAAACCTTTAAAACCCTAGTCCCTAAACCATAAATCTCTCCAAACTTTAAAGCCTAAATCCTAAACCCCTGTAAACCCTCAAACCCTCTAAACTCTAAATCCTAAACCCATCTAAACCTAAAACCCCTTAAATCCCTAAAATCCTTTAAACCCTAAACCCTAAACCCATCTAAACCCAAAACCCCTTAAAACTCTAAAACTCTCTAAACCCTAAGCACTAAGCATCGAAACCCTAAACCTCTTTAAACCCCAAACACTCGGCCCCTAAACCATAGACCCTATTCAACACGAAACCTTAAATCCTTAAACTCCAAACCATTAAACCCTAAAACCATGAAATTAAAAGCCCCTAAAAGTCCTAAAACCCTAAAATCTAAAGCTTAAAACCTATACCCTAAAAACCTTTAAACCCTAAAGCCCTAAAATCCTAAACTTTAAAATCCTAAAATCCTAAACCCTAAAAATTCTTAAACCTTAAAATCCTAAAACCATAAACCCTAAACCCTAAACCCTAAAACCCTAGTCCCTAAACCTTGATAAACCCTAAACCCCTTTAATCCCGGAACCCTAAACTAGGTCAAACCTTAAAACCCTAAACCCTAAAACCCACTAAACCCTAAACCATAAAACTCTAAATATTGCTAAACCCTTAACCCTAAACCACTCCAAACTACTAAAATAATAAAATCTAAACCCCTCTCAACCCTAAACCATACTAAACCCTCAATCCTAAACACTAAACAACTCTAAACCTTAAACCCTAAACCCCTTTAAATCCTCAACCATAAACCACTCTAAACCAGGTCAAACCTTAAAACCCTAAATCCTAAACCCCACTCAATCCTAAAACCCTCTAAACCCTCAACCTAACCCTAAATCACCCTCAACCCTAAACCTCTCTAAACCCTTTATCATAAACCCAAAATCCTTAAACCCTAAGCCATAAACCTTAAATCCTAAACCCCTAAACCCTTTAAACACTAAACCCTAAGCCCCTCTAAACCCTAAGTCCCTCTAAACACCTCTAAACCCAAAATCCTAAAACCCTAAACCCTCTAAAATCCTAGTCCCCAAATCCCTAAATCCTAAACCCCTTTAAACCCTAAAACCCTCTAAACCCTAAACCCTAAACCCCTAAATCTCTCTAAACTGTAAACCTTAAACTGCTCTAATCCCTAAAACCCTCTAAACTTGAAACCCTAAACCCATTTAAACCCCAAACCCATTGAAATAATAAAAACCCTCTAAACCCTAAACACCAAGCCTTGAAACCCTAAACCCTAAACCACTAAACCATAAGCCCCACTAAACCCTCTCTAAACTTGTAAACCATCTAAACCGTAAATCCTAACACCTTAAAACCTAAATCCCTAAACATTGTAAACCCTAAACTCTAAACTCCTTTAAACCTTAAACCCTCTAGCACCCTAGTCCTTAAAACACTAAACCTAAAACCCCTCTAAATCCTAAACCCTAAACCCTAAACCCTTCTCAACCTTAAAATCCTTTAAATCCTAAATACTAAACCCTAAAACCCTATAAACATCAAAGCCCAAAGCCTAGACCCCTAAACCATAAGCCCCACTAGACCCTAAATCCTTAAACCATAGAGCCTTCTAAACCCTAAAGCCCTTTAAACCCTAATCGCTAAAATCTCTCTAAATCCTAAACCCTCAAAACACAAAATCCTGAACCACTCCAAACCGCTAAAACCCTAAACCTCAATCCCCTTTAAACCATAAACCCCACCAAACCCTCAACCTTAAAACCTAAACCACTTTAAACCATAACCCCTCTAAACCTTGAACCCTAATCCACTTAACCCTAAACCCCTCTAAACCCTATGCCCTAAACCCTAAAACCCAAACATCTCTAAACCCTAAAGTCTACACCCTAAACCCCTCTAAATCCTAAAATCGTATAAACCCTAAATCCTAAACCCTAAAACCTAAGGTAACACCTAAACCCTTTAAACTTAAAACCCTAAAACCCTAAAACTTAAATCCTAAACCCTTCTAAATCTAAAACCCCTTGAAACCCTAAAATCGTTTAAACCCTAAACACTAAACCCTGAAACCCTAAACCCCTTTAAACCATAAACCCTATAGCCCTAAACCCTAAGCCCTACTAAACCCTAAACCATTAAACCATACACCCTCTAAACCATAAAAGCCTCCAAACCCTAAATTCTAAAACCCAAAATATCACTAAACCCTAAACCCTAAACCACTCCAAACTACTAAAATCGTAAACCCTAAACCCGTCCCAACCCTAAACCACACTAAATCTTAAACCACTCTAAACCCTAAACCCTACACCCTAAATCCTTCAACCACTAAAATCTAAAACTTAAACCCTAAAGCCTAAAAATCATTAAACCCCAAAGCTCTAAAAACCTAAAACCCTAAAATCCTAAACCTTAAAATCCTAAAACCCTAAACCCTTAAACTCTAAACTCTAAAGCCATAAATCCTGAACCTAAAAATCTAAACCCAGAATACCAAACCTTGAACCCCTAAAACCCTTAACCCCAAACATGAAACCCTAAATCCTAAATCCTAAACCCTAAACCATAAACCATCAACACTATAACCCTACTCCCTGAACCCGTAAACCCTAAACCCCTTTAATCCCTAAACCCTAAATTACATCAAACCTCAAAACGCTAAACCCTAAAACCCTCTAAACCCTAAACCCTAAACCCTAAAACCCTAAATATCACTAAACCATAAATCTTAAACCACTCTAAATCGCTAAAATCTTAAACCCTAAGCACATCTCAACCCTAAATCATGCTAAAACCTCAACCCTAAATCCTAAACTAGTCAAAACCCTAAGCCCTAAACCCAAAACCATTAAACCCTAAAACCATGAAATTAAAACCCCTAAAAAAACTAAAATCCCTAAAATCTAAAGCTTAAACCCTAAACCCTAAAAATCCTTAAACCCTAAAACCCTAAAAACCTAAAATCCAATATCCTAAACCTTAAAATCCTAAAACCTATTAAACCTTAAAATCCTAAAACCCTAAACCCTGAACCCAAAAACCTAAACCAAAAATACTAAGCCTTTAACCTCTAAAACCCTTAACCCCAAACACGAAACCCTAAATACTAAACCCTAAACCTTAAACCCTAAACCCTAAAACCCTAGTCCCTAAACCCCTATAAACCCTAAACTCCTTTAATTCCTAAACCCTAAACCAGGTCAAACTTCAAAACTCTAAATGCTAAAACCCTCTAAACCCTAAACCCTAAAACCCTAAATATTGCTAAACCCTAAACCACTCCAAACTGCTAAAATCGTAAACCCTAAACCCCTCTCAACCCTAAACCATACTAAACCCTCAACTCTAAACCCTAACCCCTAAATACTAAATTCTTAAACGCCAAACCATTAAACCCTAAAACCATGAATTTAAAGTCTTTAAAAATTCTAAAACCCCTAAAATCTAAAGCAGACCCTATACCCTAGAAACCTTTAAACCCTAAAGCCCTAAAAGCCTAAAACCCTAAAATCCTAAAACCTCTTAAAACCTAAAATCCTAAAACCTAAAACCCTAAATCCAAAACCCTAAAACCCTAATCCCTAGGCCCCTATAAACCCTAAACCCCTTTTTAATACCTAAACCCTAAATCAGGTCAAACCCTAAAACCTAAAACCTTCTAAACCCTAAACCCCAAAGCCCTAAATATTGCTAAACCCTAAACCATAAACCACTCCAAACTATTAAAATTGTAAACCCTAAACCCCTCTTAATCCTAAACCATACTCAACCCTTAACCCTAAACCGTAAACCACTCTAAACCCTAAATCCTTAAACCCCAAACCATTAAACCATAAAACCATGAAATTAAAACCCCCTAAAAACCATAAAACCCTAAAAATCTAAAGCTTAAATCCTAAAAAACTTTAAACCCTAAAGACCTAAAACTTAAAATCCTAAAATCCTAAAACTTAAAATCCTAAAACCCTAAACCTTAAAACCTCTTAAACCATAAAACACTAAAACCCTAAACCCTGAGCCCACAAACCTAAACTTAGAATATCAAATCTTGAACCATTAAAACCCTTAACCCCAAGCATGAAATCCTAAATCGAAAACCCTAAACCTTAAACCCTAAAGCCTAAACCCTAAAACCCTAGTTCCTAAACCCCTATAAACTCTAAACCCCTGTAATCTCTAAACCCTAAACCAAGTCAAACCTTAAAACCCTAAACCCGCTAAACCTTAAACCCTGAAACCCTAAATATTACTAAACCCTAAACATTAAACTACTCCAAACTGCTAAGATCATAAATCCTAAACCCCTCTAAACCCTAAACCTTGCTAAACCTTTAACCCTAAACCTTAAACCACTCTGAACCCTAAACTCTGAACCCTAAATCCTTAAACCCCAAACCATTAAACCGTAAAACCATGAAATTAAAACCCCCTAAAACCCTAAAAATGCCTAAAATCTAATACTTAAACACTAAAACCTTAAACCCTAAAGTCCTAAAAACCTAGAACCCTAAAATCCTAAACCTTAAAATCCTAAAACCCTAAAGCCTAAACCCTAAAACCCTAGTCCATAAACCCCTATAAACCCTAAACCCCTTTAATCCCTGAACCTTAAACTAGGTCAAACTTCAAAACTTTAAACGCTAAAACCCTCTAAACCCTAAACCCTAAAACCTTAAATATCACTAAATCCTAAACCCTAAACCAATCCAAACTTCCAAAATCATAAACCTTGAACCCCTCTCAACCTTAGACCATACTAATCCCTCAAACATAAACCCTAAATCCTAAACACTAAATCCTTAAACCCTAAATCATTAAACCTTAAAACCATGAAATTAAGGTCCCTAAAATCCCTAAAACCCCAAAAATCTAAAGTTTAAACCCTAAACCCTAAGACCTGTAAAACCTAAAGCCTTGAAAACTTAAAATCCCAAACCTTAAAATCCTAAAACCTCTTAAATCCTAAAATCCTAAAACCCTAAACCCTTAGTCCCTAAGCCCCTATAAACCCTAAATCCCTTTAATCCTTGAATCCTAAATCAAGCAAAACATCAAAACCCTAAACCCCTCTTTACCCCTAACCCACTCTAAACCCCAAACCCTAGACCCTAAATCCTTAAACCCTAAATCATTAAACCCTAAAACCATGAAATTAAAACTCCTAAAAACTCTAAAATCCCAAAAATCTAAAACTTAAAGCCTAAAAACCTTTAAACCCTAAAATCCTAAAAACCTAAACCCTAAAATCCTAAACCTTAAAATCCTAAAACCCTAAACCTTTAAAACCTAAACCCTAAGCCTCTTATGTAACATCCCAAATTTAGAAGTCTTGTAATTCCATTTAAGCATGCTTATATTTTTAGTTTAGCCTTCTAGTATGAATGATTTGAGTAGAAATCTTTAAATATATATATATATATATGAAAGCTAAAATTTTGGGTGTTATCTTGAGTTTCTCTCATAATCCTTCCAAAAAGTTAATAAAGTCACTTATTTAGGCTTATAATTAAAGTTTTTGTGATGATTTCAATGTTTACTAGTTGTTTTTGATCTTTGGGAGAAGTTAGAATGAAGATTTTGGAAGTTGAAATGCGTTAGAATGGCCTTTGGAAAGGTTATATGATGTTAGTTGACTCATTAGTCAGCTAACTAGGAAAGTTAGCTAACTACTTGGGTCATTAGTCAGCTAACTAAGAAAGTTAACTGACTACTTAGTCGATTAGTTTTCTGAAGCTCTTTGTAAAATTGGTCTCAGACCAATTTTACCCATAATAGTCGACTACCTAGTCGACTACTGTGTGAAATCTTTCTATAAAATTGGTTTGAGACCAAAGACCAATTTCACTCTCATTAGTCGGCATTTTAGCCGACTAATGAGTGAATAGAGGACTCCCCAAGGGGTCACCCATCGTTCTCACCCAAGCACACTTAACTACAGGGTCGATAAAAATCTTCTGTGGAATTAGTTTGAAGCTAATTTCACTCTCATTAGCTAGCATCCATGCTGACTAATGGATGGATAACCCCTGTTAATCATCTGATAACGAAAATTTGGCCAGAGGCATAAGTAAAATTTGGTAAAAAGTTATTTGATGGTTTGATCAAGGGTAAGATAGGAAAGAAAATTGAAGGGCAAAAATGCTTGGTGGAGAAGAGAGCCATGTAGGCTTTGAAAAGTGTGACTTAAGAGTAGAAAGGAGCAAAATAGGGATTTTCAGGAGCATTTAAAACCCACTACCCTTCCTTAGCCCTTAAACCACCGTATGAAAAGATATAGAAAAAGAGGGAGAAAAGGAAAGAAAACAGAGGAAAGGAAAGAAAAGAGAGGGTTCAGCCATGGGGAAGAAGAAGAAAAGAAGAAAAAGAAAAGAAGAGAAGAAGAAGAGAAAAAGAGGAAGAGAAGGAAGGGAAGAAGACTTGGTGGTTTAGTCATCTTTACTAAGGTAAGTCCAAACCTTCCTAGGCTAGAGAATGATGTTAAAATTTCATGATTTAGAGACAAATGAGGTGATAGCATGTGTACATTGTGAATCTTTGAGTATGTTAGCGATTAAAGAATATTATGCTAAGATATTAAGGCATAGAGCATGCATGCATAGTTTCATGAAACCCTTGGTACTTGTGACCCTAATAAAACATGTATGATGACTTAGGCCAAGAGATTGGTTCCAGGGAGCCAGAACAGGAGAAATAACAGCCATAGCAGTGTGCTATCAGCTAAGGTGAGTGGGTTTCTTATCTAGCTTTGTGAACTATTTTATAATAGCATAGTGATATTTTGCTACAAATCAAAGTATGTTATGCTAAGTATAGTATCTCAAGTAGTTAAATATAGGAAATGAGAACCCAATTATGATGTATCTTATTTTTAAAGTATGTTCTAAAGCAAAGCATGAGTTTAAGAATAAGCATGGGTTTACAGCATGTTCTAAAGCAAAGCATGAGTTTAAGAACAAGCATAAGTTTACAATATCTTCCAAAGCAAAGCATGAGTTTTAAAAAAAGTAAGAGTTTCCAGCAAAGCATGAGTTTAAGAAAAGACAAGGAAACATGAGCCATAGCATGTTTCAAAGCAAAGTATAGAGTTTCATGAAAAGTATTGTTTGGACAAAAATATATGTTTTAGTAAAGCATTGAATTTACTTTTCAGATTTTTGTTTCAAAGTGATGCATGGGCATGCATGAATATTAATGTTTCAAAAAAAGTATAGCTGATTGTATATTAGATTATAAACTTATATCTGAGTATTTCTATAGCATACAGCATAAAGAGCATTGGGCCATCTATGGGGCTGATCACCCTATAAATTGTGCCATAGCATGAGCATTGCACACACTATTTACAGTCGGGACCTCCTTGAGTTTCGATCATACTATGATCTCGAGGCCAGGGGAGTACAAGCTAAATCAGCCCAGTGGGGCAGATTGCAAGCAGCCCAGTGGGGCAAGAATCACAACTCGGTAAAGAGCTAGGTTACTATATAGCCCGAGGGGGCTCAAAGATATTGGCCCATGGAGGGGGCAAGCAGGAGGCCCAGGAAAAAGGGGCAAGCTCACATCTGGGGTAAACCGCACATGTGAGGGGTGCCATGTGATGCGGGGATCCTCGACGCTCAATACACTCACCCACTGAGAGTACACCTGTAGGAGGGCGACTGTAGGGATGTACCTTAGTGGTAGCACACCCAACCCATCATCATGAGATTTTGTAAAAGTGGCATTATCTTATTTAAGTTATATTATTGGAAGCAAAAGCTAACTTATGAGTTTTCTTATCTCATTTGAAAAGATTTCTATTTCTATTGCGATATGTTGTATTGATATATTTATTGGTTTTATAATGTGGATTCTCAGTTTTTCCATTGTTACATGGCTATCCAGTCATTGGAACTTAGGTCTTCCCCCTCTATTATTGAAATTTTTTTATTTCAGATCAGAGATAGCAGGTTAGCCCTTGGAAGCATGAAATTGATGTGGGTTGCTAGATGTTGGATAAAGTAATTGATGTCATTAGTTTATGTTACTTGAATTGTATATGTATTTGAAATGGATATGGATGGATGTGTATGACTGTAACCTTATGATGTATTTTGGACTTGGATAGTTATGAGAAATAACTTTCATTGTGGAATGAACTTATGAATATGGTCTTTATAACAGTTTAGTAATGAAAGTTATATTGCCTAGAATCATATGATGAATAGTATGGAAATCCTATTTTATCTGAGAAGGGTGAAATAAATTGTGATATGATCTTGTAAATGGTATGAATGAAATGAGCAAGTCAAAAGTTTTTAGCAGATTCAGTATTTTTGTGCATGCAACTTATGGCAATTGGATAGGATCGCTTGGGCTTTATGGTACTTAGCATAAAGACTAGTAGATCTCTACCCAATTTTCATAAGAAATCATGCCGTTGGGAAAGGGGCCCAACATCTTAAACCTTAAAACCTAAATATACCAAACTTTGAACCCCTAAAACCCTTTACCCCAAACATGAAACCTAAATCCTAAACCCTAAACCCTAAGCCCTAAAACCCTACTCCCTAAACCCCTTTAAACCCTAAACCCCTTTAATCCCTGAACCCTAAACCAGGTCAAACCTCAAAACCCTAAACCCTAATACCCTCTAAATCCTAAACCCTAAAACCCTAAATATCGCTAAATCCTAAACCCTAAACCACTCCAAATTGCTAAAATCGTAAACCCTAGACCCCTCTCAATCCTAAACCACTCTGAATCCTAAACCCTAAACTCTAAATCTTTAAACCCTAAAACCATGAAATTAAAACTCCCTAAAAACCCTAAAATCCCAAAAATCTAAAACTTAAACCTTAAAGACTAAAAGCCCTTAAACCGTAAAGCCCTAAAAAATTAAAACCCTAAAATCCTAAATCTTAGAATTCTAAAACCCTAAACCCTTAGACTCTAAACCCTAAAGCCTCTTAAACCCTGACATCGTAAAGCCCTAAACCCTAAACCCAAAAACCTAAACTTAGAATACCAAACCTTGAACCCTTAAAACCCTTCACCCTAAACACGAAACCCTAAATTCTAAACCCTAAACCCTAAACCCTCAGACCCTAGCCCCTAAACCCCTATAAACCCTAAACCACTCTGGATCATAACCCCTTTAAACCTTGAACCCCAATCCCCTAATCCCTAAACCCCATTAAACACTGAACCCTAAACCCTAAAAACCAAATATCTCTAAGCCCTAAACTCTACACCCTAAACCCTTCTAAATCCTAAAATCGTAGAAATCGCAAATCCTAAACCCTAAAACCTAAAACCCGAAAACCTAAACCCTCTAAACCTAAAACCCTAAAATCCTAAACCCTAGAACCTAAACCTTTCTAAATCTAAAACCCCTCGAAACCCTAAAAACCCTTTAAACACTAAACCTTGAAACCCTAAACCCATTTAAACCCCAAACCCTATTCCCCTTAACCTTAAGCCCAACTAAACACTAATCCACTAAACCATAGACCCCTGTAAACTCTAAAAGCCTTTAAACTCTAAACCCTAAAACCCTAAACATCACTAAACCCTAAAACCTAAACAACTCCAAACTACTAAAATCGTAAACCCTAAACCCATCGCAAACCTAAACCATACTAAATCCTCAACCCTAAACCCTAAACCACTCTAAACCCTAAACTTACACCCTAAATCCTTAAACCACTAAAATCTAAAACTTAGACCCTAAAGCCTAAAAATCCTTAAAACCTAAAGCCCTAAAAACCTAAAACCCTAAAATTCTAAACCTTAAAATCCTAAAACCCTAAAGCCTTAAACCCTAAGCCCTAAAGCCATAAAGCCTGAACCCAAAAACCTAAACCTAGAATACCAAACCTTAAACCTCTATAACCTTTAACTCCAAACACGGAACCCTAAATCTTAAACCCTAAACCTTAAACCCTAAACACTATAATCCTAGTCCGTAAAACCCTAAAGCCTTGAACCTTAAACCCTAAAGCCTCGTAAACCCTAAAATCCTAAAGCCCTAAACCCTGAGCCTAGATGCCTAAACCTAGAATACCAATCCTTGAACCCCTAAAACCCTTCACCCCAAACACAAAACTCTAAATCCAAAACCCTAAACCTTAAACCCTAACCCTAAACCCCTAGTCCCTAAACCGCTATAAACCCTAAACCCCTTTAATCCCTAAACCCTAAAACCCTAAATATCACTAAACCCTAAACCACTCCAAACAGATAAAATTATAAACCCTAAACCCCTCTGAACCCTAAAACATACTAAACCCTTATCCCTAAGCCCTAAACCACTTTAAACCCTAAACCCTTAAACTCCAAACTATTAAACCCTAAAACCATGAAATTAAAAGCCCCTAAAAACCCTAAAACCTCTATAATCTAAAGCTTAAACCCTATACCATAAAAATCTTTAAACCATAAAGCCCTAAAAACCTAAAACCTTAAAATCCTAAACCCTAAAGCCAAAACCCTAAAACCCTAGTCCCTAAACCCCTATAAACCCTAAACCTCTTTAATCCCTAAATCTTAAATCAGGTCAAACCTCAAAACCTTAAACCTTAAAACCGTTTAAATCCTAAACCCTAAAATCCTAAATATCGCTGAACTCTAAACCCTAAACCACTCCAAAATGCTAAAATCATAAACCCAAAATACCAAATCTTGAACCCCTAAAACCCTTCAGCCCAAACATGAAACCCTAAATCCTAAACCCTAAACCCTAAAACCCTAGTCCCAAAACCCTTATAAACCCAAAACCCCTTTAGTCCCTGAACCCTAAACCAGGTCAAACCTCAAAACTCTAAACGCTAAAACCCTCTAAATCGTAAACCCTAAAATCCTAAATATTGCTAAACCCTAAACCCTAAACCACTTGAAACAAATAAAATCGTAAACTCTAAACCCCTCTCAAACCTAAACCATACTAAACCCTCAACCCTAAATCCTAAACCACTCTAAACCCTAAACCCTAAATCCTTAAACCCTAAACCATTAAACCCTAAAACCATAAAATTAAAAGCCCCTAAAAACCCTAAAATCCTAAAAATCTAAAACTTAAACTCTAAAGCCTAAAACCCTTAAAACCTAAAGTCCTAAAAACCTAAAAACCTAAAATCCTAAACCTTAAAATCCTAAAACCCTAAACCCTTAAATCATAAAACCTAAAGCCTCTTAAACCCTAAAATCCTAAAGACCTAAACCCTAAACCCAAAAACCTAAACCCAGAATATCAAACCTTGAACTTCTAAAATCCTTAACCCCAAACACAAAACCTTAAATCCTTAAACTGCAAACCATTAAACCCTAAAACCATGAAATTAAAAGCTCCTAAAAGTCCTAAAACCCTAAAATCTAAAGCTTCAACCCTATACCTAAAAACCTTTAAACCCTAAAGCCCTAAAATCCTAAACTTTAAAATCCTAAAATCCTAAACCCTAAAACCTCTTAAACCTTAAAATCCTAAAACCCTAAACCCTAAAACCCTAAAACCCTAGTCCCTAAACCTCGATAAACCCTAAACCTATTTAATCCTTGAACCCTAAACCAGGTCAAACCTTAAAACCCTAAACCCTAAAACCCACTAAACCCTAAACCATAAAACTCTAAATATTGCTAAACCCTAAACCCTAAACCACTCCAAACTACTAAAATAATAAACCCTAAACCCCTCTCAACCCTAAACCATACTAAACCCTCAACCCTAAACATTAAACAACTTTAAACCTTAAACCCTAAACCCCTTTAAATCCTTAACTATAAACCACTCTAAACCCTAATCTCTAAAGCCCCTCTAACTCCTAAACCCTAAATCCTAAAACCTAAATACCTAGACCCTTTAAACCCTAAACTCTAAACACCTTTAAACCCTAAACCCTCTGAAATCCAAGTCCTTAAACACTTAAACCCTAAACCCTAATCCCTTTCAACCCTGAACATTAAACCTTGAAACCCTAAAAGCCTCTAAACCCAAAACCCTAAAAAGCCTAAACCTCTCTAAACCATCAAAACCCTAAACCCTGAAAGCCCAAATCCCTTAAAACCCTAAACTACTTTAAACCCTAAACCCTAAAAATCCTTAGACCCTAAAGCCCTAAAAACCTAAAACCCTAAAATCCTAAACCTTAAAAACCCTTAAACCCTAAAACCTTAAACACTAAACCCTAAAACCTTTTAAACGCTAAAATTCTAAAACCCTAAACGTTGAACCCGAAAACCTAAACTCATAATACCAAACCTTGTACCCCTTAAACGCTTAACTCCAAACACGAAACCCTAAATCTTAAACCCTAAACCCTAAATCCTAAACCCTAAAACCCTAGTCCCTAAACCCCCAACCCCTAAACCCCTGTAAACCCTAAACCCCTTTAATCCCTCAAACCCTAAACCCCTCTAAATTTGAAAGCCCTTTAAACCCTAAACACCCCTCTAAACCCTAAATCCTAAATCCTAAATCCTAGAACCTAAATCCTAGACCCTCTAAACCCAAAACTTTAAACACCTTTAAACCCTAAACCCTTTAAAATCCAAGTCCTCTAAACCCTAAACCCTGAACCCCTCTAAACCCTAAACCCCTCTAAACCGTGAACACTAAACTTCGAAACCTTAAAACCCTCAAAGCTCAAAACTCTAAAAACCTAAACCTCTTTAAAACCTCGAAACCCTAAACCTCGAAAGCCCAAATCCCTTTAAAACCTAAACCATAAAGCCTAAATTGCTTTAAACCCTAAACCCTAAACCCTAAAAACCCTTAAACCCTAAAGCCCTAAAAACCTAAAACCCTAAAATCCTAAAGGCCTAAACCGTGAACCCAAAAACCTAAACCTAGAATACCAAACCTTGAACCCTTTAAACCCTTAATCCTAAACATGAAACTCTAAACCCTAAACCACTAAACCCTAAACCCCTCTAAACTCAAAAGCCCTTTAAACCCTAAACCCATCGAAACCCTAGTCCCTAAACCCCTAAACCCTAAATCCCTCTAAATCCCAAATCCTAAACCACTCCAAACCTCTAAAATCCTAAACCCTTCTCAACCCTAAAACCCTCCAAACCCTAAATCACTCTGAACCTTAGACCTCTCTAAACCCTAAACCCTAAACTCAAAATCTTAAAACCCTAAACCCTATAAAATCGTAGTCCCTAAAATCCTAAACCCTAAATCTCTTTAAACTCTAAACCCTAAATCCTAAACCTTTATAAACCCTTTAAACCCTAAACCCTAAACCCATCTAAACCCAAAACACCTTAAAACCCTAAAACCCTTTAAACCTTAAACCCTAAACTCATCTAAACGCAAAATCCCTTAAAACCCTAAAACCCTCTAAACCCTAAACACTAAGCATTAAAACCCTAAATCCCTTTAAACCCCAAACCCTAGACCCTTGAACCATAGACCCCACTAAACCCTAACCTCTAAAGCATAGAGCCTTTCAAACCTTAAACCCTAAACCCTAAATCCTTAAACCCCAAACCTTAAACCCTAAAACCATGAAATTAAAATCCCCTGAAAACCCTAAAACTCCTAAATATTAAAACTTAAACCCTAAACCCTAAACCCCTAAGCCTTTCTAAGCTCTAAACCCTAAACCCTAAATCTCTCTAAAACCTAAAACCCTCTAAACCCTAAACCTAAACCTTAAACTTTTCAAAACATTAAAACCCTCTAAACCCTAAAGATCAAGCCTTGAAACCTTAAACCCTAAACCTTTAAACCATAAACCTCATTAAACCCTAAACCCTTTTAAAATTGAAAACCCTCTAAACTCTAAACCTATCTAAACCCTAAACCCTAAACCCTTAAACCTAAACCCCTAAACCTTGTAAACCCTAAACTCTAAACCCCTTTAAACCCTGTAAAACCCTAAAACCCTAAACCTTTCTAAATATCAAATCCTAAACCAATCGAAACCTCTAAAGCCCTAAATCCTAAACCCTTCTCAACCCAAAAACCCTCTAAACCCTAAACCACTCTCACTCAACCCTAAAACCCTCTCTAAATCCTAAACCCAAAACCCTAAAACCGTAAGCCCTCTAAAATCCTAAAACTCTCTAAACCCTAAACCCTTAAACCCTAAATCTCTCTAAACTCTGAACCATAAATCCTAAACTCCTATAAACCCTAAAACCCTCTAAACCCTAAACTCTAAACCCATCTAAACCTAAAACCCTAAGACCCTCTAAACCCTAAACACTAAGCACTGAATCCCTAAATCCCTTTAAACCCCAAAAACTATATCCCTAAACCATAGACCCCACTAAGCCCTAAACCACTAAACCATAGACCCCTCTAAACCCTAAAACCTAAACCCTAAATCTTTAAGCCCCAAAACATTAAACCCTAAAACCATGAAATTAAAACCACTTAAAAACCTTAAAACCTCTAAACACTAAAACCCTAAACCCTAAAAACCCTTAAACCTAAAAGCCCTAAAAACTAAAAACCCTAAAATCCTAAACCTTAAAAACCATTAAATCCTAAAACTTAAAACCCTAACCCTAAAATTTGAAAACCTTAAACCTTGAACCCAAAACTTGAACCCAGAATTCCAAACCTTGAATCACTAAAACCCTTAACCCTAAACATGAAACCCTAAATCCTAAACCCAAATCCTAAAACCTAAAACCCTAGTCCCTAAACCCTTAACCCTTAAACACCTGTAAACCCTAAACCCCATTAGACCCTAAACCCTAATTCAGGTCAAACCTCAAAACCCTAAACCCCTCTCAGCCCTAAAACCCTCTAAACCCTCAACCCAACCCTAAATCACTCTCAACCCTAAACCTCTCTAAACCCTTAACCCTAAACCTAAAATCTTTAAACCCTATGTCATAAACCTTAAATCCTAAACCACTAAACCCTCTAAACGCTAAACCCTAAACCTCTCTAAACCCTAAGTCCCTTTAAACCCCTCTAAACCCAAAATCCTAAAACCTTAAACCCTTTAAAACCCTAGTTCCTAAATCCCTAAATCCTAAACCCCTTTAAACCCTAAAACCCTTTAAACCCTGAACCTTAAACCTTTGAGACTCTCTAAACTATAAACCCTAAACCCTAAACTGCTCTAAACCCTAAAACCCTCTAAACTCGAAACCCTAAACCCTAAACCCATTTAAACCTCAAACCCATTGAAACAATAAAACCTTCTAAACCCTAAACACTAAGCCTTAAAACCCTAAGCCTTAGACCACTAAACCATAAACCCCATTAAACCCTAAACCTCTCTAAACTTGTAAACCATCAAAACTGTAAATCCTAACACCCTAAAACCTAAACCTCTAAACCTTGTAAACCCTAAACTCTAAACCTCTTTAAACCTTAAACCCTCTGACACCCTAGTCCCTAAAACACTAAACCCAAAACTCCTCTAAATCCTAAACCCTAAACCCCTCTCAACCCTAAAACCCTCTAAATCCTAAACACTAAACCCTACAGCCCTAAATACATCAAAATCCCAAACCCTAGACCCTTAAACCCTAAGCCCCACTAAATCCTAAATCCTTATACCATAAAGCCCTCCAAACCCTAAAACCCTCTAAACCCTAATCCCTAAAACCCCTCTAAATCCTAAACCCTCAAAATGCAATATCCTAAACCATCCAAACCGCTAAAACCCTTTTGGATTGAGAGCTCTGAAGAGAGTAAAAATTCTGGGTTCTCAAGTTCATGTCCAAGACAAACTCAAGTATCATTTACCCTTGACCACTATTTGAGGCTTCTTCATCCTAACTAAAATGTAGAAAAAAGATGAGGTATAGCAGGGTATTTCATAATTTTCACTCAAACTAAATCCAGGACCATACTGGAGATGTCTATTCTATCAATATTTCCATGCTGTGCATAAGGCAGCACCACCAACAAGAATGCCTAGACTTGAAATTACATTTTGAAGATATCTCAAATTTTATTTTGCAAAGGTCTTTAAAGAGAAATCTCCAAATAAACAAAGAATTATTCAAAGGAATTGGAGATCCAAAAAAATCGAAGAGAACAAAATATTTGAATCAGATAGAGTAGGCAACCAAAGATTTAAGTCCCCTCTAGCATGAATAAAGTTATCTACTAGCGAGCTAAGTTGGTGAAAGTAGAGAGAGAGAGAGAGAGCACTTAATGGTTTTGTTTCACTTTTCATGAGATAAAATTACTTGGATTATGAAGCTTTGACCAAATAACTTTATCCACCACATTTTTTGGCTGGTGTTTGACTAGTTAAATTGAGACCCTCCTCTTACCACCATTTCAACAACAATGAAACATAGCCAAAATCAACTTTAAGAGAATACTATCCATTGTTATTATATTTCCAAATTAAGGTATCCTCTTTGATAGAAAGGAAAACTCTATTTTAGAGAATAATGCATCTATTCATCATGGAGGTCTGGTGATTCAGCTGAAAGTATAGATTGATTACAATTGCTAGTGTAAAAATCAATGATCATATAACATGTAGCACTGCAGCATAGTACCTGGTTTGGCATGAGGACTGACTTAAACAACACATACCAGTTGAACTTTTTATTGTCATGCATATCATATTACAAAGAGATGCCCTCCCACAAGAATAATTTCTTGCTCTTTTATTGAGAATTTACAAATATCAGTGACAATTTTGTTTACCCACAAATAGTTTTAAACAGGCAAATCTTTCTGCAAGGATTTATTGTCTCACATCTTGGAGGCCTCTGCAGCAATCCTAGTCAAAGCAATTGCAGTCTTAGAGCCAGACTGACGCCCCAAATGCTTGCAGATGAAATCCCCCACAGCCATAAGTTTGCCAAGATTCACATTTGTCTTTATGCCTAGTCCATGGAGCATATAAACAACATCCTCAGTTGCAACATTTCCGGAAGCACCATTTGCATAGGGGCACCCTCCCAAGCCAGCGATGGATGAGTCCACTATACTGATGCCCATCTGTTAAAAAAGGGCTAAATTGTTCAGATGAAGAGTCAATTGAATCGGTTTTTCAGGTTTGTCCTCTATGTGGAGATCTCAGAAGCTAGCTTACTTGAAGCGAGACCAGAATATTTGGAAGAGATTGACCATACGTGTCATGGAAATGGACAGCAAGCTTCTCTACAGGAACAATAGACATAACAGCTTCAAGCATTGGAAGAACTGAGCCTGTATCATAAACAAAAGAAAAATGAGAAGAATTAAAACTCAGAGGCAATGAACACAAAAAATTAACTTAGCTAATATTTCACAGGCTACTGTAGTTGTCTATAAATGTGGCATAAATTCATCACAAATGAAGAAGATAATGCAATTCATTCGTTGGTAGTGTCTTCTAAATGCTAAGTAGGATTTAAAAATTGCAAAGAATTTTGACAGAAAACATCTTCACTGGTTTTTTGGATGATATCAAGTCCAGACCAATTAAGGCCCTGATATCATACAGCCATTTTCTGTCCACAAAGTTAAACTCTTTACAACTATTAGATTCTAAGTTTAGGAAAAGAGTTGTAGTTGCTCTCCTTCAACTCATGTAGGCTGGTGCAAGGAAATATGGTTTGACAAATGAAAATAGAGATGGCATGGCACAAACCCTGAGGGTACAAAATACGAGTGAGGTTGAGGTTGATAAGAGATGGAAAAGAAGAGTTTGCTAGTTTGAATTACGGGAAAGTTAGGTTTCAATTGCCTTTGAGTAGATAAAACCCAAGGTCATGCTATATTAAGGGTTTGCCAGTTTGAATCATGCATGAAAAAATTAGGTTTTAGTTGCCTTTGAGTAGACAATACCCAAGGTCATGCTATATTGTTGAAACACCAGCAGGGTCTACGAGGCCTCTTCAGACCAGGATAGGAATTTTGCATTTTCTAATAAAGAAAAAGAATGAGGGTGCCAACTAGTGCAGTTGGTAGTCTTTGGGGCTTGGTAGAGGATTTGGGTTTGAGTTCCACCCTCACTCAGAATTCAGCTTGGATTTCTCCCAACCTAGCTCTCTCTCCAAAATAATAATAATAATAATAATCAGTAGTTTTTGGACTTCTTTAAATTACTATAGATGCAATAAAATAAAAAAATCCAAGCTAGGATAACTAGTATTTATCTCAATAATTTAATGTCTCAAGCAATCAAATATTCAACCCACTCGGTCCTCCATAATCATCTGGTGCTGCTAAGGGCCTCATGATTAATGATGCTGAACCTGAAGGCTGTGCCACTTAGCCCAAAGCAACAGTTGCCATCTCTAGCATATTCATTTGGTTTTCTTTATAATAAATATTGTTGTTCCACCTTGTCACTGAACAAGTTATATATTGGTTTATTTTGTTTTCTACTTGTTCCTTATGGAGTTTAATGGACATTTTGTTCAAATTCGGGTTTTTCTTTAATTATTTCTGGATAACCCAAGAATCTAACCAAAATAACCCATTCTTATGTCGTGTTCAATTTTGGTTCTAAAATCGGGACCGCTAACCTTTTATCCCTTGCCCTCACTGTGCTTATGGTGCTATGCTTTTTTGCAAGATAGAAAGGAGCCAAGTTATTCAACCTAAGATAATCTAGTCATGTTACATCTCTGCCCTTGAATCAACTCAAATTTCAGAAATCAGCTCCTGGTTTCATTATTCCTGATCCAAGAAATGGCTGATGAAAAAAACAATGTATTTCAGTGTCAAGTGAGGTCCTCCTCTATCTCCTATCTTGGAATTTTAGACAGCTGCAGCATATCGTCTACTGTCTAGACAAGACTGGATTGAAAAATTTGATAAAAGGCTATTTATTAAGTTGGAAAGGTGAACACTTGTTATTCCAAGGAAAATATGTTCTCATGAACTCTATTTACTGGTGTTCCCCATCTTGTGGCTCCAAAGTTACTCAGGACCCTTGTGGTTTTATATAAAATAAGATCAATAAGGGCATCATTTTTGTTTGAAGGACATAAATAGATCTTAGTGTATACAGCTTGTCAACTAAAAAATGATCATTAAAAGAAATAATGGATGACTAGTAGTGTTAGATATTCTCAATTTGGAAGCATAGGTTAAGTCAATAGTGGTGGAGAATCTTTTCATATGATTTGGGAACAATGTTAACAAGCATCTTCTTGGAAAGTTCTTCACAGAGATCCCTACAGTTACGTCTGAGGTATGCTAAACTATACTAAACCATCCAGTATGAGATGTACCAAACCATACTACCGCAAAATCGGAACGATTCATCGTTTCAAAATGGTAAGAACTAGTATCGCCCTAAACCACCTTATAGAGCCCAAAACCACCCTATACCAACCTCGTACCATCATAAACTATGCCGATCCACTGGGTTTGGCTCGATACGGGGCAATTCATGGGTTGGAGCCTTCCAATTCAACTAACCAATATGTCGTTGGTTTAGTATGGGGTAACCGGTATGCCGTCAGTTTGGTATAGTACATCCCATACTGAATCATCCGGTCACGATATCGGTTCTTAGTACAGCGAACCTTAGTTGCACCCCACTTTAGCAGTTAAGGTCAAAGGTATCTTTTTACCTTGCATCAGATTCAGGCTTGGAAATAAACAGATCAGAATTTTGAAAAGTAGATGGTCCGGAGAACTTATATTCTCAATAACCTGTTTCCCAGTCTCAATCATATTATGTGAATCCTGATTTCTTGTGCCAAATTGCTGGAGAAGGGGATTATAGAAGGTAAATTTTAGGTCTTCAATGAATAAAAGCTTATCTGGATTTTCTGGCTTTGTACAATGCCATTGATTACTTTCAGGTGATAAGGGTAAGGGACACAGGTAGAAATGCAGGAAATTCTCATCTAAATAAGTTAACCAACTGCTCAATGGCAGTGGTAGGAGAAATGCTGCCTCATTTGCTATCTGAAAGTCTAAAAGACTACCCAAAGCAAACCATAAAAGCTTCCGACGGGCTCCTATCCAGAAAAAATGAACCGACTACAGACAAGCTTATCAAGAACAATGTCACGATAAATTCCACACAACTTGAATGAGGTGAAGTAGAAAGAGTAAACACCTGTTCTTCAATGCTAGTTTGTACAGCTGTTGTGGAGACTGGAGATATTACAGAAGCATCCGAAATTAATGCTTGATTACTGAGTCTAACTGTTCTCTAAACCAGATTAACAGAAACTGAATTGAATTAAGATCTAAACTTGGGACAACTAACTTCATTTTGGAGAATACTACATGAAAAAAAAATGCTTGTGCCTGAAGACAAGATCAAAATGACAAAAATGCTTGGGAGTTCAACCAGGATTCAGTTTCTTAGAGGGTTCTCATATGGGAGGAAAAAGTGAAGGAACTATAGAAATAACATCGTTCGAGGAACTGTCCACCCCTTTTCCCTTTTCTATCATTTCTTTAGACAGACTATTTCTTCCTCTTTCCAAATGGTAGATATTTCTCAAAACATAAAGCGTGTATCAAATCCATGCTAGAATGAAACTAGGAGACTAAGACAAGTTCTTTCCTTCTGAATCAGATATATTGATCACCCACTTAGGTTCTCTTGGCAGTGCCATTTTCCCTTCCTTTTCTTTCATCTTTATGTTTTTTTGTTGTACCCTCTTAATCTAGTTATTGAATTGGTAATGGTTCACTCATCCTTGCACAAAGAAAGACGGGAAGTATTTTGAGACAATGACATGGCATAAAGGTCATTCCAATGTGTTAAGAATGATTGTGGAGGAATAAGTAAATTGGTTTTTAACTTTTCTACTAATTATTCAAGAGGTTGCTCTTTAAGATCACCACATCGAGAACCCTACCATTTGAATTGGCTCATGAAGACAATCGGATAATGCAATAAACAGATTCAGCTTGGACTTGGGTTTAATGAAGTCATATCCAGCTTGGAGTCAAATTAGAAGAAGAAAATGAAAGGAGAGGAAAGAGCAAAGAGGACAAGGGGAAAGAGAAAATAACCAGAGGAAAAGTAGAAAAAAAGAATGAAGAGGCAGGAAGAAGAGGAAAGAATGAGTCTACAGAAAAGATGAACAAAAAGAATGAAGATGCTCACTAAGGGGAAAATTTTGGCAGGTGAATAGCAGGACATATGTGATACATGATGACAGGTGGGCAACTCTTTGTTTTGCTTCTCCCATGAATGAGGGAACCAGACATGGGCTCTATGCTCATCCATTGACTACGAGGGTTTACAAAAGCCATATATTATTTATATGGTGAACAGAACATATAAACAGAACAAATGTGACAGCTATGCATCTTATTGAGTTAATATTCTATAATACAATAACTGAGTGATATAGAATAAATTTCGAGCAATATATACATAAGCAAATTGACAACTAATCAATCATACACAGAAACTGACACAGCACGAAGAGTGGAGTGATTTGATCACTGAGAATTAACTAGGAGATCGAATACAAATTGAAGGCAAATTGGATTGAAGAACACTTGACCAATGAGGGAAGTTCTCTCCAAAAGTTGTTTTATTAGTATCTCACAAGCAGCTTTTATACAATATCAGAAGCATATATAGGCCACAACCCCAAATCCTAATTTGATCGTTAAACCTAATATAGAATCATACCAAAAATAGGATTCAATTTAAGAAAATTTCTTAGAATTATTCGAGTACAAATTTAGAAACCTAGCCAAAATTTAATGCTATCTTTAAAAAAAATTATAGGAACATCCAAAAAGAACATCAAAAATATTTACTTGTCGAAGCCTTTGCCCATGAATCCGCTAGCTTCTCCAAAGCTTGGCATATTGCAGCTGGTCACAATACTTGTTGGCTGCACCCAGTGCAGCATCAGCTACACATAATATTGATTTATTCATCTCGATTGTTTTGTCTAATTGGAGCAACTACTTACGGTTCGAGTACTGCCTAAACAACAAGGGGATAAGAATCTCCCAGCAGCTGGTTTACATGTCCGATGCCTACATGGTCATTGCTTAGGAGAGACCACACCAAGGCACCCAAGCAAGTTGTTCCTCATGATAAATGCTGCCTTCATAATCTTAGCTTTGATATCACTGTTTTATTAGATCATGTAATATCTATGTGCTAATGAGCACTGATTTGTACAACCACTTAAAGATCAAAAAGGGATGCATATTCAAATACAACACTTTCCATAGGTAAATATAATTTTTCTGTTAAATAAATATTTTGTCAGGCCAGTTCGCATTCGGACAATACATGGCAGTATCATGAGTTAAGCTAATCATCAATGCAAAAGAGCAAATTTAAAGAGGAAAAGTGGATTTAGTAATACCTGGAGTACCAACTCCGATTGTATCACCAAGTGAAATTTCAGAGCAACCCATGTCATAAAGCTCTTTAGCAACATATGCTACCTTCAGTGGAGGCACCTCACCCTCTATAGGACACCCGACAACACACGATACATACCTGCAATAGTTATGTATTAATGAGTGTTGTTAAGATTGGGATCATACTGCAAATCATAGATGGGGTTGAATCAGATCATATCATGAATTGGTTCACAAGTTATAAAATTCTTTCCATAAACACAAAAAATAGGGTTCAAACAGCATGAAAATTAAGAAGGCATAATTAATTCATGATTTGGATGACTAATGATCAGAAACCATCATTTAAGAACATTAGAAATTCATTTTTCAACAACCATCAGCTCCTAAATATCATGACCAAAAAGTAGGCATCATATTTAATTAATCAGTATAGTTCTATTTCACCAAATAAGTCAATACTACATCTCCATTTCAGGTTTTTCTATAAATACATATGGACTTATTGAAATCAATTCCACTTTGATGTTAGAGTAGAAGGAACACATTTTAATAATGGTGGAGGAGATAAAAACAGGATCACTGAGCATCTTCATCCAGATCATATCAGCGGAATCATGGATACTAAGATCCTGACAACAATAAATTACATAATACCAGTATTTGTGTTAAAAAAATTAAATCTGAAAAGACAATAACTTGTCAGATGCCTATTTATGAACTTATAATATATAAACATTAATTAAACAATTATAACTCTCTACTGCATTATTACTATGAGTAATTACATTACAAGTGAACTACATCATATGCTTTTTATAGGATAAAACCATCATTGCTTATTTTGTGTCCACTCCTTTAAGTAGTGCAAAATCTTATGAAATTCCAACCAATTATGGTTTCTCTTTCTAACTTTTTTTACTTTTTATAAACATTGCAGGGCTCCAAAGAGTAAAACCAGAAAAATTGGAAGCACTATAAGAGTTCAACCAGAAAAACGGGAAGCACTATAGGAATTACAGACAGTACTTTACTGTGCAACTATTTCTACCTTTATGGTCAACGAGATTCTATATGATATATTGCATGGATATCAGTATGACAAGAGGTTAGCATCCTGTGTACATCTCAGGTGATAATTATACGGCATAGACTGGTATCGCAGGGGGGCCTGCTTAAAGATGGCATTTGAACACTCTTGGACAAATGTTCTCCATACCAGACAGCAATTTCAACTTCCTCCTAATGCAATCTGATGTGCTTTCTTAGTCATGTTCAAGTTCATATCTCAGACATGGAGGCAGAATTAATATGAATAAAGAGTCAATCATTGAATCAAAAAGGTGTACCAGCTTGTGTGGCTTTTTCTTTTTAATAGATATAATAATATGTGTTAAGAAGTCATGGAATAGAATTGGAGGAACTTTGTTCAAAACCAACAAATCCATGCATCTAAGCATGAAGCAAAGAGAAGGGGGGGGGGGATCAGTACTTCATGGCAGAGTACTGGGTCTCCTCAAATTTCTTCCCCAAAAATCAACTTAAAAAAGGCTGAATATATTCCAAAGAACACTCATCGTTGAGGTAATTTATAAATATGCTGCCAGGTAAAGGATGATCTACATGTGCCCATGTCCATCTGTACTTTCTTATTCATTTAAATGCTTCATATCTCTGTTAGTATTTATTTCACCTCAATGTAAGTTCAACATATTTTTTGTCTCTCATGGGCATATTTAGCCTGTTCAGGTATATTCAGTGACTAATTTTTAGAATCTACATCCGCCAAAAGCATCTTTAAATTTTCAAAACATTCCTATCTCCACTTAAGCAACTAGAATATGGTCACAAGATTTTAGCATCAAGGAAAAATTAGGCTGTAAATATATTAGGAACAGGGGAAAAACCGAAGGATCCATCAATAATGAAGATATAATTGAGATAATTAACCATATGAAAAAATAACTAAAGTAAAGAATACAAGTACATTGATACAACAACAACAACAAAGCCTTAATCACAAACTAGTTGGATCAGCTACATTGATTAATTTTCTTCATTCAGCTTTGTTTTCAGTCATATTTTTTGTAAAATACAAAAATTCTAAATCTTTCTTTATCACTTCATCATATATGATTTTCGATCTACCTCCACCTCTTTTTTCCTCTACATACATCAAGTCACTCTTCTGCACCGGTGCATCTCTAGGTTTACATTACACATGTCCAAACCATCTAAATCGTCCTTCCCTTAAATTATCCTCAATTGGAGCTATCTCTACCTTTTTACGAATGATTTCATTTCTTGTTCTATCTTTTTTTGTATTACCACAAATCCATCTTAACATTCTCGCTACATTCATCTTATGTACGTATATTTCTCGAACTGCCCAACATTCCATACTATAAAGCATAGATGGTCTTATGGCTGTCCTATAAAACTTTTTCTTCAATTTAGAATATACTCTACAATCACATAATATTTCAATTGCAGTTCTCCATTTTATCCAACCTGCTTTAATCCTATGCAGAACATCATCTTCAATCTCTCCTTTCTTATGAATAATCAATCTTAAATACCGAAAATGATCATTTTTAGTAACTTCATGGTCCCTAATTTGTACTCTACATTCATCTTCATTTTTAGTTGTACTAAAATTACATTTCATATATTCTGTCTTTATCCTACTTAACCTAAAACCTTTAGATTCTAATACATTTCACCATAATTCTAACTTACGATTAACTCCAACCTTAGTTTCATCTACTATAACTATATCATTTGCAAATAACATGCACCATCAAATATCATCCTGAATATGCTTAGTAAGCTCATGAATAACTAAAACAAAAAGATAGAGACAATAGTTCTTACACTAGTAACTGCCCCATCATATATATCATTTATTATGTTAATATACCTAACAGGTACTCCTTTCTTTTCAAGCACCCACCATAAGATTTTTCTAGGACCTTATCATATGCTTTCTTTAAATCAATAAAAACCATATGAAGATCTTGTTTCTTTGCTCTATACATCTTCATTAACCTCTTAACGAGGAAAATAGTATTTTTGTAATACATCTTAACTTATGTTCAATTACTCTCTTCCAAAGATTCATAGTATGACTTATGAGTTTGATACCATGATAATTAGAGTAGTTTTGAATATCTCTTTTATTCTTATAAATTAGTATATAATATTTTTCCTCCATCCATTAGGCATCTTTTTAGTTTCTAAAATCTTATTAAATAAATTTGTCACACATTTTACTCCAGCATTACCTAAACATTTTCAACTTTTATAGGAATCTTATCAGATCCCATAGCTTTTCCTACTTTTATTTTTTTTTTATAGCCTCATTTACTTCAAATGTCCTAATTCTACGAGTATACACTATAACTCTATCCTTAATGAAGCTAATAGGGTATCCTAAATTATCTACATAATTTTTATTTAATAATTTACTAAAATAACTCTTTCATCTTTTTTCAATCTCTTTTTTTTTAACCAAAACTTTTTGATCATCTTTAATGCATTTAACCTAAAACATATCTCTAGTTTTTGTCTCTTACTCTTGTCATTCTATATATGTCTTTCTCTTCATCTTTAGTTTCTAACTTATGATATAATTTCTCATATGCCTTATATCTAGCCTCCTGTATCATCTTTTTAACTTCTTTCTTAACCATCTTATAGTCTTCATATGCTTCTCCATTCTTATATTTAGGTAGTTTTCTATAGCACTTTCTTTTAGCTTTAACTACTAATTGAACTTTCTTATTCTACCATCAAGCTTCCTTATCATACGGTTCTTTTTCTTTTGACTTTCCTAATACCTCTATAGTTATTTTTCTAATACTATTAGTCATCTCTTCACATATGGTATTAATCTCTCTATTTATACTCCATTTTTCTTCTTTCATCGTCTATCTTTAAAAGTTATTAGTTCTGTGTCGGGATCTCTCCCCGACACATGCCTCCTTATAGAAATTGAGTAGAATTCTGCTAGTCTTATGATATGGACCATAAGGCACAAGTGAGTCCTATCAAATTTTCATAAGTAACATGCTCAACATACATAATCCTATCCATAACATTTAACTTGCTCAATTTAATCACACATCATCAAGCAATAACACATAATTTCTTGGTCTTGCTTAGTAAAAAAAAAATATATTCTACATAAACATCACTGTTCACTTTCAAGCTAAATCTAACATTTATATCATACAATTACAACTTCACAGATATATACATACATACATCACTATCTCAGTCACCGCTCTTAGCATACAAGAGTATCTTACAATCCCCTTTACATCCACCAACACTCTCTCCAAACACTAGTAACACATACAAAAATTAATGCTACTGGAACTAAAATGCTAAGCCTACCTGCTAAGTCTTTGAGTATTCTAAACTCAGCTACTAGCCCGAAGATTTCTATCTCTGATCTGAAATAAAAATGTAAACAATAGAGGGATGAGACCTAAGTTCCAATGACTGAATAACCATCTAACAATGAAAAAACTGAGAATCCACATTATAAAATCAATAAAAATACCGATACAACACATCGCAAATAGATATAGAAACCTTTTTAAATGAGATAAGAAAACTTATAAGTTAGCTTATGCTTCCAATAATATAACTTAAAAAAAATAATGCCACTTTTACAAAATCTCATAATGATGGGCTGGGTGTGCTACCACTAAGGTACATCCTTACAGTCGCCCTCCTGCAGGTGTACTCTCAGTGGGTGAGTGTACGGAGCACCGAAGATCCCCGCACCATATGGCACCCCTCATATATGCGATTCACCCCAGGTGTGAGCTTGCCCCTTTTCCCTGTGCCTCCTACTTGCCCCCTCCATGGGTCAATATCTCTGAGCCCCCTCGGGCTATATAGTAACCTATCTCTTTACCGAGCTGTGATTCTTGCGCCACTGAGCTGCTTGCAATCTGCCCCACTGAGCTGATCTAGCTTGTACTCTCCCTGACCTCGAAATCATAGTACGATCGAATCGCAAAGAGGTGTCGGCTATAAGTAGTTTGTGCCATGCTCATACTATGACACAGTCTAAAGGATGATCAACCCTATAGATGGCCCAATGTTTTTATGTTGTATGTTATAAAAATACTCAGAATGTAGTTTATAATCCAACTACAATTTGCTATGCTTTCTTTAAAACATTGCTATTCATGTATGCCCATGCATCACCTTGAAACATATATACTGGAAAGATAAAATCTATGCTTTTCTTTAAAACATGCTTGAACTCAGGCTTTGTCTTTAACTCATGCTTTAACTTTAAACTCATGCTTTGTCTCTAAAACATGCTTTTAAACTCATGCTTAAAATTTAAATATATGTTTTAAAATCATCATGAAACTTAGTTCTCATTTCCCATACATAGACTATTGAAACATTTCATGGAACATAGTATTTGCTTGGGTTGGTAACTAGATTACATCATACATTACATAAAACCCTTTCGAAGCTAGATGAGAAACCCACTCACCTTTGCTATTCCCACTTTTTCATGGTTGCTACCCCTCTTGAAAAGACTTCCTTGCTTGATTTCCTTGACCTATATTACCACATATGAATTTATTTAGACGACATACACCTAGATTTTCATGAAACATGCATGCATGCCCCTTTGATGCACACCAATCATTCTCTACTTTTCCTCTTATCATTCGACTTCATACCTACATGGATTCATTACATAGGTTCATGGTTTCAACACCTTTACATGCTATCATGCTATCTCTTAAACTAGATATGAAAATAATATAAGAAAAGGTTTCATTCTACACGTCGCATACTAGGTTTTCCATCTTTCCTTCTATCAAACATAAACCCTCATTATTTTCATAGCATGAAACCCTCTCTTATCTCTTTTCTTTTCTCTCTAACACATGATTTCATCATTAATTTAAAGCTTAGAAGGTTAGGGATTACCTTAAAAATGATAAGAAGATACCAAGCTTCCTTCCCCCTTCTTTCTTTCTTCTTTTTGTTCTTCCTTTCTTTTTCTTCTTTCTTTCTTCCCCACGGCTGAACTCTTTTCTCCTCTTCTTCCACCGCCTTCCTCTCCCTCTCTCTTGATTTTTCTTATGGGTGGGTGAAGCAAAGGATTTAAGTGGGATTTTAATGCCTTGGCACATCCCCAAATTGCCTTCAAACAAATTCCCAAAATGTCCTCTTAAAGTCCACATGTCATGCCTCTTTACCATGCATTTTTGCCCTTCTCTACTCATAACAAAACCCTTGATAAATTCCCTTCCTACCCTTGGAGAAATTTGCGAATGACGACGGAGTTCTTTTTCCCACTTTACCCTTAATCCTTTTTCCAAATGACTTTGGTTTCCTTTCCCTTTATACCCCTCACCAATTGCTCAAATAACATTGATAAAATTTCAAAAATGCCTCTCATTCATGATAAATTTTATGCTTCAAGATTAGGATATCTGCTTTATGATTCGGGATGTTACATTCTGTCCTTTTAAATTCCACCATATAATCCTTTGATTCTTATACCTTGTAATTTTTTTCCTCCATTTTTGAATACATACATTCATAACCATTAATTTATGTTGTATAGTTACATCCTCACCAGGTATAATCTTGCAATCTTTATAAAATACTCGATCAATTTTTCTACTAAGAAAGAAATCTATTTGACTAGCATTATATCCACTTTTAAAAGTTATCAAATAAGAATCCCTCTTTTTAAAATATGTATTGGGTAATACTAAATCATATGCAAACTCTAAATGACATTTTCCTCATGTCTATCTCCAAATCTATAACCTCCATGTACTCTTTCAAAACTATACTATACTTTCCTACATATTCATTCAAATATCCTTCAATAAATATTTTTTCTTTAGTAGAAATCTCTTGAATTAGTCCATCCATATCCTTCCAAAAACTTTGCTTTGTTACACTATCTAAACCTACTTGAAAAGCATAAGCACTAATAATATTATTGATTCCTCATCTATCACTAATTTAATTAAAATTATTAAATAAAAATTATTCTATCTCTTATCTTTTTAATGTCTACAATTTCATCTTTTAGGCTTTTATCTACAATAATTCCTACTCCATTTTTATTTCCATCTTTGTCTGTATGCCAAAGTTTAAAACCATTAACCTCTTTTACTTTTTCACCTATCAACTTGGTCTCCTGCAAGCAAGCTACGTTAATTTTCCTTCAACTCATTATATCTATTAGTTCCATTAACTTTCCTGTCAATAACCCTATATTCCAAGTTGTTAACATTTTTTTTTTTTTTTTTAATTTTTATTTTCTTGGACTAACTTCTTTACCCACACCCATCCATAAAGGTGTGGGAACCCTTTTTTATTTTTTATCATACTCGAGCGTTGATGTGACACGTCATTTTTGGGGATCACCCTAGCTACCCTTGCCATTTCCACTACATCTGGAGTCCGATACAACGCGTTGCTTCTAGAGAATACCCTACCTTTATCGATTTTCTCTATTGGATTCATATTTATAAGGTGTGACTATAGTTTTACGCTGGCCGTTAACCCACCGCAACCCTTCTTTATCCAGGCTTGGGACTGGTTATGTATAAAAAACTCATACAAATTATCAATAAGTTGTGTACTCAAAATTATCAATAAGTACACAACTTATTGATAATTTTGATATATCTGCATAATCATTTTCATACTAGACATAATGCACTTGCAAATGCATGTGGTTGCTACTATATATAGGATAAACTTTAGAATATTTTAGCATGGATTGGAGGACATAGGATTTTTATTATGTGTGGAAACATGGAAATTCCAACTTCCGAAGTGTTCCTCCATGTACTCCTCAAAGTCCAATATTAGAACCTTTTTTATTAACATTTATCATAGTTAAAAGCTCTAAAGGAGAAATGAGAAATCCAACTAGGGTTAGTATTGTAGATTGAAAAGTTAAGACATATGACTACTTTTACAGTATTAAGATTAGATGGATAAGTCATATTCATGTTCATAACATATGACTACTTTTACAGTATTAAGATTAGATGGATAAGTCATTTTCATGATCATAATCATCAATCCCTTTCCTTACTATTTAAAGTCGACTTTATGGATCCCCATTCGCCAAGTTTTCCTATTGAAGGCCACCTCTGTTGTTATTCCAAATCTCTTTGTATCCTTCTTACAATATTCATCCAAGTTACCTTAAATCTTCCCTTCCTTTTCTTACCACCTTCAACACTAACCACAGTACTTTCCTTACTAGAGCCTCCACAAATGTTTATTGTACATGCCCATGGCATCTTAATTAATTTTCCATCATCTTGTTATTAATTTGTGCAAATCCTATAGATCCTCCAATATATTCATGTCTTATTCTAACCTTTCTAGTTTTAATGCACCACCATCTCAACATCCTCATTTATGCTACATTCCTTGTTTCCATGCACTTTTTTCCCTACCCAACACTTTGAACCATACAACATGGTAGACCTTGCTATTATTCTATAAAATTTTTCCTCAAGTATCTAAGGTACACACCTATCATATAATATTCTAAATGCACCTCTCTACTTCACCAAACCAGCTTTAATTCAATTATTTATATGTTTATATATCTCCCCATTATTTTGTATAATAGATTCTAAATAACAAAATCCATCACTTTGTGGTATGTTTTAGTCATAAATCTTAATTGGTATCGCATCTTCGTTTTCATTCTTATAAATTATGTTTCATATGCTACATTTTTGTTCCACTAATCTTTACACTTTTTATCCTCTAAAGTTTTCCTCAATAAGTCCAATTTAGCAATGAGTCCAATTCTCTTTTTTCAATCAACACCATATCATTCATAAATAGCATGCACCATGGTACAACAACAACAACATCAACAATAACAAAGCCTTAGTCCCAAACTAGTTGAGATCAACTAGACGATCCTAAATATTAGCAATAAATTCATCTATAATTAATCCAAAAAGATATGGGCTTAGTGTTGACCATTGATGCAAATCTATAGTAATGGAAATACACTGATTGTACTACAGCAACTCCGAACACTTATCAATACTGCAGCATACATCTTCTCAATTATTTCAATATAAAGTTTATGCACACCCTTCTTTATTAGAACCCACTATAAATTACTTTACTTGGTAGTTGGTACCCTGTCATACACTTTTTCTAAGTCAATGAACACTGAATATAGACTTTTTCCTTTCCTCTCTATTTTTCTATCAATTATTAATGGAGATGTTTGAATAACAAGTAATGGTAAAACAACATCACAATCAACAAAAAACGCTGAGTATTTATGGTCGACAAATGTTTCCTATCATGAAAAAAAATAATTCAAGGCATTCATGTATTCTGAATAATTTTCAATTAATATGTCAACCAAATGATAATTAAGAAAATCATTTGGCCAACAAAAAATTCAAGAACATCTCAAGAATGTTTCAGTTTCTTGGAGAACATTGTTGCTTTGACTAAAAATACCTACAGCCAGTTCTTTTTTTAGAAAAAGAAAAAAAAATCCCGACCATTTCTTTGCGTATAAGTCATGTTTAGAAGTTTGCATACACTCACATGTCAACAATTAATTACTGAAACTGTTGGCATGGTCAGCTATGATGCACATATTGTCTTAACTCAGAACAACCAAGATGCACTTGATACAATAATTAGCTCCAGTTTCGTACACAAGGGCATCTGATACAATAGTTTAGGCATCATCCAATAAGGCACATGATACAACAGTTAATTCTAGGCACGATAGAAGAAGGCATATATTGCATCCTGGTCCATAACACCATGCACTGCTCGTATCCATCACACAGCAGGGTACTCAAAAATATAACTCAGTACAAGTCTATGTTTGTTAGCATGAGTGGAATGTAATGGGAGGTCTAAAAAAAGAAAAGAGACAAATTGAAATAGGCAATTTTAAGTCCTTAATTGTGTCTTAGCATTTTTTTTATTTTTTCTTTTTATTCTTTATGCTCCCTCCATGACGGTGCCTCAATGTAGCTGCTATTACCCTTTGTTAAATTTTTTTCTTCTCATTTCTCCTTGGGCAAGGGTCAAAAAAATGAAAGGTATTACTTGATTGAATCAAAGAAATTCAAATTAATTATCTGATCAATAATGCAAACCTCTGTTTCATAAATCATCAATCTGAAAGGAGACATTTTGACCGTGTGTTTCTAGTTTTCTGTCAAGGGGTAGGTAGGCGCTTGTGTGTGGAGCGGCAGTGGGAGGGTGGAGGACAATGTGACTAGGGTGATTGGTGGATTGGTTTCCAGGTGTCTCCAATTCATTATTTCTTTATTTAGATAAATTTGAATTACTAAATATCAACGACCACCATGATAGGAAATTTTAATATATCAAGAAATATTTTATAGGTAACAGTCCACTACTTGTGGCAGTGGACCACAGCCCACCTCTGTTTTTGCTTTCTGGGGATCATGGGCGAAGTCATTTTTGTCTCTTTTTCTCTTACTTTCTTCCTCAATAAATGGATCTTAGGTGGACCCCAACAATGGGTCTTTTGTCCTCTATTCCCTCAGTGTGCCAATTGGGGACCCTAGACCAAGCTGGGAAGTGTTGGTACTCACCTAGCATTTTTGGGATATCACTAGACTCCAACCATTCAGAACCCTTGTTATGCTACTTTTGGTCAGATTGGTCTTTTGTTCCTTGATTTAGGAAGTTGTTTCCCCAATCTGATCTACTTGATTTGCCAGCACCATTACCTAGATGGTCTCGTCCACCTCATTTTTTTCTACCATTGACTGTATTTACTCTATAATCTGTTCTAATTGCTGGTTTCAAATCTATAGGAAGTGCAATGGTCCTGCTCATCTCTCTCCCTTTTCTCTAATGATTGAAGGTTGATGGTGACCATTATTGTAATCAAGGCCTTCAACCCCTATAGAATATTAGAATTAAAGGTCATGTCGCAAGTTTAAGAGTATGGGTAAACTAATCAAATAGACTGCAATGCCTGGTTGATATAGATTTGTAAGTACCTCTACCCCCAATGTTTTATCATGCATGCCACATATGTTATTTAAGAATTATCCATGCATATTTACATATATGTTTTAAGTCAAATAATATCCATGCCCTACGTAAATAAAATTTTATTCTAAAAATATGGATGAAGCATGAAATACTTCACTCGGACATCATGTTGAATTTGACGCATCGAAAAACTTGTTGATTTGAGTGCACATGATTAATTGATACAAAATAGAAGTGCACATGATTAACTAATACAAAATAGGTTTTCAAACTTCATGCAAATTTATGGATTTTTGAATTGGTTGTATGATTGAGTAACCAATTTAGAACAAATGTTATGTTTGCTCTTTAGTCTGACCATAATTTGAGCCTAGTCATTGAGATTGATTGTTGGCCATGTGAATCTAAGCCAGATTCCTTTTGGGCCTAGTTAATCAAGGATGATCACTAGGACATATGGTTCGCCGGCATGTTTTCTATGAGAATCAAAGCTAATTTCCTTTAGGGCCTAACTAGTCAAAGTTGATCATTTGCACATGGCCATTCGTCAGCACGTTCAGTACTCAGGAGCTAGTCTCTTTCCAGCCTTATAATGAGGTATTATGGGGTTGATTGTGGCCATAGTCGTAATGACTAGAAAGGGCAAATTTTAAAATGTCTGTAAAAAATAGAGTATTCTAAATCAATGAATTAATATTTTGAGAAATCAAGTTATATTCTCATGAGCATGCTTTTTGTGAAATTCTATCATGGATTTGATACATTACTTTATCTTGTAATTAATAAACATATTATATATAATTTAGCATTTCTTATACTTCATATTTATGTTTGATCCAACTAGAGGTAAAAGTTACTTATTGAGCTATTAGCTTACTATTCTTTATTGTTCTTCTCCAAATATCAAAGAATAGTGCGAACCTAACAAAGGGATGAATGCTAGAGGATTAGGATCAAGGTTTACTATCTCAATATTGGACTCCATACAAGTATCATACTGGTACAGTGTCAGTACACTAGATACACTAGTTAGTTCAAAGTATTGAGACTCATACGCATTAGTTTCAAGTCTTGATTCAGTAACAATATAGTACACTATGCTTGGTACAAGATGGTGCACACCAACACAATATACAATGATTAGGATTATTTTGATTTTCTTATTTTTAGTTTAGTTTATTAGTAAATAAAGTAGTTACACAATCTTTTGAAATAATTTTTTGGAGGCAGTGTCTTTTTACTTATTTGTTCTTCTAAATTGATATTATGAAAATTTAGAACTTCTAATAGATATGTTGCTCTAAATTATGCCGCTACTTGATATTGCTATTTGATAGATTTATACTTGAGACTTTGAAAACTTTCTGGAAGGCCTGGAATGAAATTTTTAGGAATGCATAGCAAGTTCCATGGCCTCAAACCCTATGAGATAATGTGGCCATCCGTCAAGTGCTAGCTTGTGCCCATGGGTCGCATGACAAGTAATCGAAGCTTATCAAAGGGAAAATTTTTCCATTTAGAGAGTGGCATGACATCTATTGGTTCAGCCTCTGCATCGAAAAAGTTCAGGAAAATATCAATCAAGAATTGATATCAATGCACTGTTGCTGTATGGAATTAATTAGGGCACTCGGTCCACGTATTTTGCAGACTGCCTGATAAAATTGCATCTAAATGAATAAAGGAACAAAAGAAAAATACAGAAGGCCTACAAAACTTGTAATCATTACTCAGTCGAAAAATCACATATTGACACTAGCAAGTACAGAAAAGTTTCTAAAAATAAGATAAAAGCTTTCTTTCAGAAGATTCAGGTGGTTAAGAAGTAAAATGACTTTCTAATTTGTTGCAGACAACCATAATATCTTTCAATAAATAACAAAGCATGATCTAAAGACCAGTTATTGGCACATGTACTAAAACAATGATCAGATAGCATCCAACTCAGAAAGAGAAGAAAAATGTTAGTAAGTTATGCAACAAATATTTCTGTGAAGAAAAAGTAATTTAGAGAACATACGCACTAGGAGTATAATAAAAAAAATGATTATAAAAACACCTAAGCACCTTGAAATAGTTGACCAGCAATGAGAGAGTAAAACATACCCACGAACAGGAATTGCAAGTCTTTTAGCAGCAAGAGTTACATCATGATATCGTGCAAGACTATCTTCAATGCTACAATTAATGTTTGACTTGGAAAAAGATTCAGAAGCTGATGCAAAGACTGCAACCTCTTTTGCACCAGCTGCAACAGCAGCCTTAAAACCCTGAAAAATGTGGTACGTTGACTTTAAAATCTTTCACTGCAATAGACAAATCCATAATTTAGATCCAAGTTTGAACTAAGAAAACATACTTTAAGGTTAGGTGTTAATACAGGAAATCTTGCACCCTCTAGATTTCGAATTGCTTCCATGACATCCTTTGCATCTGCTAGCTAAATTTTGGCAGCAAAATGGTAATAGCATGATTCCATGGTTAGCTTTGGTTCATAAAAATGTTTAAAGTTGAAAGTTCCCATCACTTCTAGAAAGATCATTAAATAGATAGATACCGAATTGACAAGCAACAAAATTAAGGAAAGGACCCAAAAAATGTTCAACATCATTATCCACAGTGCTGTACCACAATGTAAATACATAAAGGCATATAAAAAGATAATATTAAGGCATAAAATTAATTATAGTGGTTGAATGGAAATATTAAGAGAACCACATGAAAGTAGTGGTAATAAGAAATACATTAGATTTTGATGAATTGGTTAAACAATGGTTTTTCAGGAAGTGAAGCAATAGATCACAACTTCCTGACATGTTAAATGGTGATACCATGGTATGTTGTATTGGTTGGTACACATTGTACCAGATGAACCATACCATACCAATATTATATTGGTGGTATGGGGGCATACTGAGTACCGATGCCAACACTGTGTTCGAATTTTATCAATACATTCATTGGTACCAAGACAGCAAACCAATGGGCGATATAGATGATCTAAATATTACTCCACAATGAAGCTCTATTTTTAAATAGATAGAAATCAACTTTAACAAAAGGCACTAGTTATCATATAAAAGTTGTCATGGAGCAATTCTAAGCTAGCCTTAAGGAGGTAATTGGTATGGGGTGATCCATCCAGAATCACTGGTGATCTGAGTGAAAGTGATGGGATTGGTACATTTGGTTACTCCTCGGTGACCTTACGTATAGAGGCTATTTGATTAATCACCGGTAATAAGATCACCAATGATAGGATCACCAGTAATAGAACCACCAGTGATCCAACATCACCTCGTTTGGTATGAAATATTTCAATAATCAAAGATCATCGGTGATCACAAATCACTGTATTTGGTATGCTATGGGAATAGAAGGTCACTATGCATACAATAACAATATTACCCTTAAAAACTTATCTACATAATATAATTTATATATTATATAATAACAATATAATATTATATAATATTATGTATAAATTATATAATATAACATAAGATTAATAATATTATTAATAATAATATAAATCTATATTACATATTATATATAATATATTTTATAATATAGTATATTATAATATTATACTATAATAATTAATATTATAATAATACATAATATATAATAATATATTATATATATTTATTATATATTATAAATATAGATAATAATATAATATTAATTATTACATTAATATTAATTACTACATTAATATTATATATTATGATAATATAATACTAGTTACATATTAATATAATTTTTTATTAATATTATAATATATAAAATATATAATTAACATATCTGATAATATTAATATAATATTAATGATAATACATTATATATTATAATAATGATTAATATTATATTATTAATATATTAATTATATATTGGTATTATGATATATAATAATATATTGTTATATAATATTTATATATTATAAATAATATATTATATCATATTATTATAATATGGAGGGAGAGATTAATAAGTAGGGACAAAGTTGTCCCAATTTTTTGGTGAAGATTACCATAATCATGGCAATCCACCACTCCTACCCTTTGGATGGGATTAAGATTACCCCCTCGAGTAGTGATCCTAATCCTATGGTAAGTCTAAATAGGGATATCAAACAGGGTGATCTTATCACTCTCTAGAATCACCAGTGATCTTTACAAGATTATCCCATACCAAACAATCTCATACATAAAGTCAAGTATTCAGGATCGCCTCCAGACAGTAATTTTGACTTGAGATTAAAGCCAAAATGCCCTTCATTCAAATAAAAAATGCTTGATATTATTTTATTATTAATATAATATAATTTAATATTATAATATTTAATATTTTAAAATATGATGTTATTATTATTATTATAATAGCATAATATAATATAATGTTATATCACAATCAAATATTATAAAAATAATATTATAATTTAATCTAAACATTATAATAATAAATAATATGAAATAATGATAAATTATCATGGTACTTGGTAGTCATTTTTCAAGATACAAAGAGATTAACTAATCAAGAATAATTTTGATATTCCATGGTCAGTAATTCAGGATTCGCATGGTATACCAAATGTGGTGATTTAAGATCACCAGGAATCTTTGATCATTGGCATATATTATACCAAATATATTGATCTTAGATCATCAGGAATCATATTATCTTGGTATAAGGATCACTAGTGATCTAAGATCATCGTAGTGATTCAATTTAGGTTACCAAACGGCTACTTATACTTGAAGCTATTAAAGAAACCAATTTGTATAGAATATCCACTTAAAAAAGCTATTATGATTGTATTTATATTGCGGGGAATAAGGGATGGCAAAGATGAGCATAAGGGGAGCAACCGATGGCCTATGGTTTAGATCTATACAACCTTATGCCACAAGGGTGAGAACTCAGTATCCTTTGAAGTGGCCTTTGAGACACATAAAAGACAACCTCAAAATCATATAATGTGACATGCTTTATAGTTACATGCCTAAATAATAGTGTGACTATACAATGCATGTTAAATTAACTAAGTATAGAATTGAAATTGTAAAATACTTGGATTAAGAAATCGGGAAGGTAACATATATGCATCCGTTCAATTCCAAGTCGAGCTTCAATGTCCCTTATACATGTTAGGTCATGTTCATAATTGGGCTTTGGGATTTGACTTGAGTCTTGGTATTGTGCTCCCCCCGGATCCTCATAGCATATCTATACTAGACAACCATGCTAATAGCACTACTCTTTCAAATATAATCGCTGAAATCCAAAAAACGATGAGTGAAGTATGATCCATATTTCGATTGAGATTGGAGAGGACGATACTCACTCAAACATCATAAAGCCAACAGGCATGCATCCTTACAGGTCATAACCTGGCACAAGAGGATATGATCAAGTATATAGGATGATGATCCTAAGTACAAGGGAGATCTTGATAGTCCATGATTCCCACTTAATACACCACCTCATCAACTAGATTGATACTACATTACCTCCTATATGCTATGGTATCCTACCTAGCCCTATGCTTGTGGTCCCTATCTTGTGTCCCATGCTCTAAGTAGGACTTGTTAGTGAATGGATAAGCAAAGAGAACAGCATGTCACTCCCTCCTCCACTGCCTCCACCCTACCCATTTACAGGATGTAATAGAAAAAGGAAAAGGGAAGAAGGAAATACCTAAATTGAAGGACAATTTACCTTTCCACTCTCTCCCTTCCCCCTCTCCTCTCCCTCCTCTCTCCCCTCTCATACCTTGAAACAGGAGAAATGGGTATTAGATCCCTTTCTCCCCAAATTATTAAGGCCCCAAACCAGTATCAGGTTATTATCGGGCCAAGCCACTCAGAACCAAGTGATTAGGAGCAATTCAACCAGATAAGGACCAGTTCATGCCAGTTTTGGCAATATCTCGTACCAAGACCACAAACCACCCAATTTGTGGCTAATATATCAATCAAATCAAATGATTTAGTTCAGTATTGCATTCCTTGATCACCCCTACCTTGCCCAACTCTGAACTACGTTTCTTCCTTGTATTTATCTAAAAACTATTCCTAGCATCTAAAATGCAAGTACAGAGAAGGAAAAATACACACCAGATATCCCAATTAGGAAAAAAAAAATCTAGTTTATTCAAGTTCTCATGATTTTCTTGCTTTAAAGATTTAAAGATTTGCTCCTAAATCCTTTCATAGGAGAATGGAGGCTAGAGGTGGATGCAAAATAATGGGGAAAACTATGCAAGCCATGTTCGAAACTAGTCAAGCAACCATAAAGGTCAAGCAAAACCTATCATCATGGCAAAGCTTGATGTCCATGATATTCTCTCAAAGATTTGACAAAAAGATGCTAAGAAGTTACTATGATACTCAATCTAGTTAAAGAGATAGGGCTATTCAGGTAGGTAGGGCCAATCATGGTGGTGGGCCTAGTTAAGCCACCAAATAGAACGAAGTAGGCAGGGACATCCAAGACAAAATGTGGTTTCCTATATTAGCAAGAAAGGAAAACGAAAGAGAAATATTAATCCATTAAACAAAGTGGACAAAAGGCTTGTTGACTCAAATTTTGAGACCATCGAGCCCTTAGATAATCAGTTACTAGGTTATCTTGCAATACTAGTGATGATAATGACAGTTCGAGTGATGATGCATCTGATGGCTAGGGAGGTAGCAGCGAACATGGCACGCGTGCATATAACTCAGTCCTATAGTCTTGACTAATTCATCAGAATATGCTAGTTCACTCATGAGATACAAGATACGAACCACAAAATAAGACCTAGAGTTTGAAGGATATGGCTGCATATAGGAGACAGACCCTTTAAGGTGGTTCCAGACATTGCTCTCCTACAATATATGATCTAACATGCATAGTAAAATCCTTAAGATGTATTTGGATCCAAATTAAAAGCCAAATCCTACTCCACACTACCAAGGTATGACCCATATAGATATCCTTCATCTAAAGCATCATATGTGAGTGGATACAATCCTCCACACCCTTAGCCAAATTACGGATCAGATTTCATTGCATCAATCTTCTCTTAATTGAGATGACCAACCCAATATTAGACATTAAATCAGTATTAGGGTGACAATCCAAGTAGAAGTGACTATGGGATGTAGAGATGAGCACATTATCTAGGTTATTGTTAGATCCCAGGCACAGACTATAATCAAGATCCCAACAACTATGAGTGGCATAGACATTCTACGAGAAGCTAGATGTTGGTATACATTTTTTATTACATTCATTTTAATATATGCATTTTCAATATGTACTCATGCATTCTCTATTGCATTCATATCAATATGCATCATCCATTGCATTCATTAATTAAACATATAACCAAAAAAATTAAAAATAGCATAGAAATCATAATTCAAAACACATCAATCATTAAAGCAATCCCTCAAAATTGACAAAAAGAAGACAAAAAAATGAAGAAACAAAAAAGGTGCATCGATGCCAAACTAGTAGACCACAACATACCATCTATTGGTACCAATTTGGCGAACCTTGGTTCAATATATGAGCCAAACCAATCTTTGCCAATCTGAACCAAGTGGAACCATCTCATACCCTCCAATACAGCCTTATACTACCTAGTTTAGGATAATGATTTAAATCTTAGTGGGACCCAGATCGAGACAAGCAAGATGTCTGATCTCAGAAAGATTCCAAAACTAATCTTGATAGTTTCGTCCTGTCTCAACCATAATATATTATAATATTAATTTTAAACAAACCTAATTTATCATAAAGATATAACTTTTAAAGTTCAAATATGTTTAAAAATTAAATAAAACACTAAACTTCTCAAATAATTTTTTAAAGAAAAAAGTATCCCAAGCAAGTACTGGGATACTTGATCAGGTCAGGGATCAAGACAAAATGAGTCATGGGGCATCTTGTTCCATGGAAAAACTGGAACACCTCTTCCCACAAGATTTAAAACCTTGGTTTTAGATAGTACTATGATTGGGAGAAAGAAAAATTTTAGGAGCCTACGTCATTATACAGGTACTAAACCAATATCATGCTAACACAGTTTTAATCCTGATTTATGGACCTTGCAAGGAAGTTAAACATTTATATTAATTCTTTAATAAATTGCTTCTAAATCAACATTTTTGATCATATGGTCCTCTTAACAACAAAAGGAAAATGAATGTTACCTGTGGTACCCATTTTGGAGAGACAAAACTAGTGGCCTCAACAACAAGCAATCCAGAAGAAACCAACCTTTGTATCAACTCGATTTTTATAGATGTAGGCACAATGTTTTTCTCATTTTGTAATCCATCTCTTGGTCCGACTTCAACTATCTTCACAAACCTTGGAAGGTCTCTTAGAAGCTGCAACAATCAAAACAATTTTTGGTTCATACAAGTCCCTTGTGCAAAAGACAAGATCATGAATAGAACATAACGGCCATTCAAAAGTGAAAAAAACAGTTAACAGGAAATAGGAAAGATGCACTAAAAAGGTAGAAAATATCTGTATTAGAGACAAGGTAATAGTTAGAATTCTGCATTATGTTCATTGCGACATGTTTTCTAACTAGTTTGGATGACATATCATTTCTTTGAGGTGCATTTAATGACATCCTATCCATTCCATGCCTGCAATAATCAGTCATAGAATTTTTCTTAATTGTATGATAATTACTATCATAGAGTTTTTCTTTTCATCAATCACTCCAATACATAAATCTCATATCTTGTATGGATAAGCAATACAAACAACTAATATGTATGAACAGAACTTCTTGGATTCACGGACATTTTGTATCTTGATTCCTGACCAAAGTCTTTCACTATGTGGGCTTGCTTCAGGGATCAAGGTGTGATCTGCTGAAGTCTAAAGACATCACATGGTTGGCTTGATATCTGAAAAAAAATCTCTGAGTTGGTGTCATGCTCCTTCTATGGCAACCTTTCAGCCAGCCAAGGACCTAATATGAAATCTAAAAAGTTCAGGAGGCAAGTAGGCAGACCCATCTATGTAAGGCTCCCAACTTTATGTTCGTAAAAGCTGGTCATAGAAACAGTCTAGACAGAGGGAAAGAGACAATTCAATAATGAAATTTGAGTTTACCTTTAAGGCACATATTAGAAGTCAGAGCAATACTGAAACATAATCCTGACTGCTGGGCCTCTTATAATGTAGTGCATATTTTATTAAATATATTAGTTAGATGAAGTTAAATCAAGCTGCTATTTTGAATCTTTGATTCTTTGTGAACATGCTCAACTCTTTAGACAAGCGTCTCATATTAACAATCTCATTGAAAGTTCTTTGTCACATTATAAACATTGAACAGAAAACACAAATGGTAGGATTAGATAGAACAGAGTACATGATATTTGATACCCTTATCAAAGATAACAAACTCATAAACTATCCTTTTTATTTGAATTTGGAGTAGCAATCAGCTATCCATGGAGTTATATTTCACTTGGGAGTATGTAGGCCAAACCAAGGTTTTAAATCTCGTGAGATAGAGATGTCCTAATTTTTTCACAGAAAGAGATGCCCTACGTCCCATCCCATCACAATCCCTGACCCAGTCAAGCATCCTGCTACTTGTTTGGAATGCTTTTTTCCTAAAAAATTTTATTTGTGAAGCTTTAGTGTTTTATTCAATTATTAAATATTTTTAAACTTCAAAAGTTATATCTTTATAATAAATTAAACCGATTTAAAAGTGACACTATAATGTAATATGGCCTAAATAGGATGCGACGGAACGGCCGAGATCGATCCCAAAATCTCTCTAGGATAAGGCATCTTGGCCATCCCAAACCCCATCCCGCCGAGACTTAAATCATTAGGCCAAACCCTACATCAAAAAAGGTACACATACCACAGAAGGGTACAGACTACTATAAGTAGCAGCAACACTTAACCCCCAATGTGAGTCAACCAAGATAATAATTGTTTAATTTGTCTTGTTGTTTCCTCAGATCAATTTTTAGATTGTATATGTGATATAAAAGTAAAGGTACATCTACAAAAAGATGTTGACTGATCGGCCAAACATATTGCACATGTGGAGCTATCCTGCTTACTCATGTATGGCATCATATAGTGCTTAAGCATGACACCATGCACAAGCAAATGGGATGTATTTATGAAACAAAGTAGAAGGTACATCTAGAACCTAAATAATAATTTCTATGCAAGTATCTAAAGTAGAGGATCAAGGTCCATGATCTCAGTACCTGACCTTGTAATAGAACCATATTGGTATGATGTGGGTACAACTGGTGTGGGGTTTGTTCAGTGTACCAACACTTGATGCACCCCCTATACCATGTATCAAGTTAGAACCAATATGGTACAGTATGCCTAAGCAACATGCAGCAGTACTGCAAACCTTGTATAGAATTGTCCATACAAAAAGCCAGCCATGTCTTGTTCGTGTAGGCCCGCTTCATTGGTCCTCCACCATAAGTTATATTTAAGGTGAGTTTATATAATAGAAGTTTCCTCACATTCAAATCCCCATCCAATAATTATGACTTTAGATGCCACCATGCTGCCACATCACTTTATAAAAGCTTGACATTACCCCACATCCCTAAACCAAAACAAACTCTCTTAGCATTTAAATTGAGAAAATAAAATTAGGGAACTTGTTAAATTGCACTGCATGATAAGGATTTTATAGAAGCTTCAAATACATATATTTCATCCTTAAATGGACACAAATCATATGAACTGTTAGTCGACACAAAGCATGCCTACTACCAGTCACTACAGTGTACCAAAGTTTCATCCATCCCATCCAAGCAAATTCTACACACTAATTATATTGACTAAGATCAGTCTTACCCATTTGTACCACCTCACTCTTCAACCATAGTGTTGCCATACCAACCATACCAACTGTGTCGTACTATACCATTAGGGTATTAGTATGGTATTAAATTTTGATTCGATATGAATCAAACTGGTCTAATCCAACCTATACCATCCACAATGCAGGGAGGTTAAGAGTGAAAAAAAGAATGGCACCCTATCTTGGTACGGGGTGCATATAGTATTGTCAAAGGCACACCTAAGGTACAAGGTGCAAGGCACCAAAAGTTAGGCACTTCTTATGTCCTAAGTTGCCTAAGATGCAACGCGCGCTTAAAATGGGTTAAGCGCTTCTTATATCTTAGGCGAGATGCTTTTATTTTAGCGCACATAAGGTGAAAAAAATGTGCGCTTTTAATCTAATTTGAGATGCAAGAAATGTACACTTTTCTTCATAAGCTTATTTGTAATTTTTTTTAAAATCTATCATATTTATTAGACTACATTGATTTTATGATGTACCATCTCATACACAATATTTTTCTTACCCTATAAAAAAGCTAAAAGTTGGAAGACAAAGGATGGAATATTAAAAATTACGCTATCATATGAGAAAAATGAGGAAAAATATTAAGGGACTACAAATTTTAGCTAAGAAAAAGGAGGCTTTTCATTAAGCTAATAGGATAAATATATTTTTATTGTGATTTTTTTAGCTTTTTTCAATTAAGTATTATAAATCTTGCTTATATAATTTATTTTATTTATTTTAAAAAATGCGTCTCACTTTATTCAGGCACACGCCTATGCTTTGCGTCTTGCACCTAAGCTCCAAAAGCCCTTTATGCTTAGGTGCGCCTAGCGCTTCTAAGAATACTGGATGCATACTATATCGTACTGAACCAGTAATATACCAACACGAGTCTTGGTAAGGTTTTGTGGACCTACTGTTGTGTATTTGATGGCATAAGTAAAAAACCAATGCACTTACGGACCTATGCTGATCATTGACCAACATGGCTAGTACCAGCATTATGCAACATACTGGCAAAGGGCATCAGCCAGCACAACTGGGACAAGCCAGCACACCTGTGACAGCAATTTTTGGCTAAAAATGACTTTTCCCCTTTTTTGTTTCTATTGTTCTTGTGATATTTCAAACTAGGTGCAAGGATTTAAATATTAGCATTGATGCTCATGCTGATTGCCAGAGAGCATGGCATGTGTCGCAGTAGATGTAATGCCAACACAGCACACCAGCTGGCACCATGGTGGCAAGCAAGCACACCCTTTCTACAGCCATTTTGGATAGAAATTATTTTTTATTTGTTTAGTTCTTATTTTTCACTAATTTTCTTACTAGGTAGGTCAGATCATAAATATTATTTTAAAACAGAACTTGGGTTGGATCAATAAAATGCATGTGTATGCATCTTAATGTATATACAAGATGCATGTTGATAGAACTGCAATGTCAAGCATTACTTTAAAACACGTCTTCATTGGAAATCAATAAATTGTTCCGATTGACACCAATTCCGCTCTGATCTCACCTCATTACTGCATCGATTGCCTACTGGTCTGTGCTATTGGAGTGATATATAGGCATGCTACTCGTCGCGGTGCTTAAAACCTTGGTTGTTGTTATTCTTGTTGTTGTTAATGAGCTTGTAAAAGTTAATTCTACCATAAAAAGTATGGCTTATGTTAGTTTGATGGACTTATGCTTTATGGATGTTTTATATATGCATACACATGCATTTGTGTGTATGTATATGCGTACATAAGTACATACCTTTTTACATAATACATCAATGTATCCTAGCTATCTCATATCTTTTTTCCAAAATTTATCATATCAGCATAATGTTGTATCTATATCTTCTATCCATGTCCACACTTCACAGCTCGACTCAAAAGATGTTAAGATATCTTTAATTCCCAAAATTGTTGAAATTTAATAGGCAAAAGAAGAAAGATTAGCTTCTTTATGAGAAAGAAATAGGAAATGAAATGAAACATTTTTGAATATAATACACAAGATCTGTCATATTGACCCATACCAGTAACGCACTGACATGGCACCGAGTTTCAATTCGGCACGAACCGAATTGATCTAAACTGAGCCGAACCGCCTAGTACCAACCAGTACCAACTAATACTAAGTATTTATTATAGTTAAGTGAGAAAAACAGGGGCATTCTATCTCTGTACAGGATGTGTACCAACCCATTCAGTATCAAACCAATAATGTACGGTATGGATCTTGGTACTAATCTTGTGGACCTTGGAAGAGATCACTATAGCCCTAAAACATTTAGGAGATGTAATTAGTGAACATAAAGAATGATATCAAATTGACTTAATTACCATAGTAATGTATGGACTTCTAAATGCAGCATGAGCTAACATAAGCATAGTAAATATGGAAATATGATACTAAACTTAAAATGAAAACCTTCTAGTACAAGCTAGCAATTTAGAAATTTAACTTTATTGAATTCTATTTGCACTAAAAAAAGAAAAAAAGTCTTGTAAAGTAGAAAAGAAAAGCTGACTCCCTTGATTAATTGTTTTTGTCGAACAAAAAAGGTTTTTCCTTTGCATCTATAAGTTGCGCATAACTATCAACATACCTAGGCAAAAGGCAACAACTGGTAGAAACTACACAATTCGAAGTATTCAACAACTTTTAATCACCTCATTTTTTGGATCTGTTATTCCCCTGTCACTGCAAGATGGGCTATAGCAGCGACCTTGCAAACACCATGAACCACATGGACCATCATAAACCCTTTGATTCCTGACAAGAGATGAGGCCCTTAAAATAAAGGACTTCAGCCAAATCTTCTCCCAGGGTTGTCTCCGCCATGTATATCCTTCACTGCAGAAAAAGAACAAAACAGAATAGCATATATGTAACCTTCTAATAATATGGAAAATAATAAACAGAAATTGAATCAGGCATTACATATATTAAAAAAATAATGGTATTGAAAGAGCAATGAGTGACTAATGATAAAAAAATAATTCGAAGTTTGCAATTTCAACAGGATCTGCCGTTTTTTTTTGGAGATTGTGCAGTGCCAACTATGGTAGAATTCAGACAAAAGCTTGCTTTGTAACTAAATGCATCTTAGCAATTTCAGGCATTGAAGTGCTGCATCAATAAGCAGAAACAAGACTCTTAAGCAGATTCATAATCATCTAGTCTACTTCAAGGTTCAAAGGCTCCTTGAGATTTGATTTTGCCAACAGAGTCGTTCGCTCATATCCTCTATATCAATCACCATTTCTGTTACCACAGAGTTGGTCAAATGATAACAAGCATAGTGAAGAAACTGAATGAAGTTATTTCTAGTCTTCTTACCTAGAGTGTCAGATTGATTCATTTGGCCTTCTTCTGGATCAAAGAAGGTTTTGCTTCTTATTACCTAGAGTATTAGATTGATTCATTTGGCCTTCTTCTGGATCAAAGAACGTTTTGCTTGAATTGCACTTAAAAAGTTTGATTACTGTAATTGTACTCAAATCTTCAGTAGGAAATTTCTATTTAGTATATTATTGATGCTTCGTAAGCCTGTGGTGAATAGTCCAAATGATTCATGTTTATAACTTGTTAGGGCCTTTATGGTTAGTCAATCAAATTTATTTGTTTAAATGAGAAGCAACATGTAACGCATTGAGAGAACCAAAGTTACTGTCACAAAATTGATAGATCATATTTTTTATCTAGTCAACTTTTGCAACAAGTTGTTCAATTCTTTGCTCCAGCTATATCAGAATGTGCTGCATAGTGGTTTTTCTTTCCATCATGGTGCTATGCAGATTTGATTAATCAACCATAAAAACCCTCATAAGTTGTGAACATCAAGCGGTTGAAGCATCAACAAAAGACTTGAAAGCATTAATAATAACAGAGGAGCATTTCAACAACAGAACTGAGTACCGTTACAGCTGCCCATAATTTTAAAGTCAAGAGATTTAAGCAAAAGCCGTATTAACTACTGATGTGAATCCATCAAATCATGTGATATCATGATATCAATTTCCTAATTATTGCCCATTTTAGAAAGTAAATTGCTCAAAAATATCAATCTAAATAATAATATAAGACAACTTCATCAAGTTCTCTGGTTTTACTTGGAATGAAAATAGTAAGGCTGGAGTCCAGCATTTTCAATGCAATGCTAAATACCAAGACCATGACGGAATCATCATTCAAAAACTAAATTTGAAATCTTTTTGATCCATATTAGCATTTGTCAAGAGGCATGACATGAACATTCCAATGTACATTTGCTTCTAGAATTAAATTTTGAAACTTCTTGCAGTTGTAAATCAGAATCAGCGAAGAGTGTTTGACAGAAATCATGAAATAATGTGTTTGATGGAAATTACATAATAACTTATCACAACCAGAAGACTGATTGTATTATATAATCTAAATAACACCAAATGGAAGATGCAATTTTCAGTATAAATTTATGTGGTGCTTTTTTTTAATGGTCATAATCAAATGATGAATAGTAGTTTACTAAAAAATTATGACTAGCAATAATGCACCTTTAACATAATTCATAGACCAAGGATTTAGGTGCTACCCATGCTAATCCTTGCCAATCAGAACATACCATTCGAAGCCAGTAACAGCACCCAGCAGGGTTCACAAAAGAACCTATTAACCATCTTATGATTTTTTTTTTTTTTGACCTTTTTTTTTGGGCCATGATTTGGAACATGTGCTGATAAAGCATGACACATTCCATGCTGGCAGGTGACTAGCATGCCCATAGGCACCAGTTCTTAAAACCTTCAGTTAGAAATAAAGTGTTATTAACACAATCAATAGAAAGGGACACCAGTGATATGATGATAAGAAAAAATGGCTAACTCAAATTCAGCATCAAAAGGAGGGAAAAAATGGCTGAAAACAAGGTTTTAAAACTAGATTTCAATTTTAGGTTTGGTCACTTGAGTGGAGTTCTGGTTCCAACAGTCTCAACAATTTTGGCAATTTCAACATTTCAGAGTTTGATAAAAGCAAAAGGAAAACATATGAAAATATATATATATATGGAAAATAATATTTTGGATCAAGTGTGCCAGTTAGTCTAGTTGATGAAGTTATTTTGAGGCTAACAGCAGTAAACCGGGTTCAGGTCCTGGCCTCGCCTAATTCTGGACAGGTTTCCTCCTCCATCTTAGTCCTCACAAAAGAAAAAGTTATCTAGGGTTTGTCGGGTTGTCTTAGGCTAGAATTAAATTGTATGAAAACTTAATGAATTAAAAAATACTATATGAATGCATGATTTCAAAATCTTGGTGGGACATTTCGTGGGACACCAGTATGGGTTACCATCTCAAGTATAAAGATGGAACCATCTTATCATCATCCCAACATCTCAATTAGCAATGCCATAGGACATCCTTATCCCAAGTATTGAGATGTGACCAGACAACAGCGCATACAGTTCCATAGAAAGATTGGGACGAGCTCGTCTCACGAGATTTAAAAACTTACATGAATGTACTAACCTCTTGAATGGAAGTATCATATATCACACCAAATCAAGCATAAACTAACAAGACAAGTACATAAAGGTATAAAATAAATAAGATTCATCCATTAACTGCCACATACTATTGCAGTCATGCAAATAACGGTAGCCATCATCATCATCACAATATGAGTGGGAGTTCTTATGGGGATGAAGATAATAATGTGATAGCTCACCACAGATCCATATAGCTATAGGCTGTTACTTATAGCATAGTTTCAAATATTATTTTTTTGAAATATATTGTGTTTAGTTGTTTAGAAAAATCATTACAAAATACTATAATAAGTGCTATTTCAAAGCCTTGGCCTATCAAGGATTATATTCATTATGTATCCCTCTTTAACTTCAGAAAAAGAAAAAATCAATTGAAACTAATATGTGGGAGTAAATAGAAAAAACTGAAGCTTTAAAAGAACATCTTTAGGTTGTTTCAGCCAGTTTCAGCAGCCAAACTTAACTAAGACTATTGAAACCAGACCAAAGATTATCAGTACCCAAAAATGACCAAAATTCGAAACCAAGGGTCAATTTAGATCCAGTTTCAGCCAAAATGGACACCAATAAAGTGAAAAGGATAATCGATTGTGAAAAGGATACAAATTAAGTAAATTTTGAAGTATGATATGAGCCATTAGCTTATTATACTATGAAGATGAATATGCATTCTAACTGAAATAATCACATTCTTTTGTCTTGACTAGTTCTGAGTTACTCCCTTCATATATAAAATTTTCTCATATTTATGATGACATCGAAGGATAATTGGTTGAAAGCTTGGAACCGAAATTTGCCGCACCAGAAACCAATACTGTTTTAATTCCAGACCTATATAGTTTGGTGAACCAGAAGGCCCCCAACCTATGAATTACCTCGTACCAAGCCAAACCAGGCTGTTCGGCATAATACAAAGTGGTTCAATACGGTTCAAAGTTGGTACAGGATCAGTTCAAAGTTGGTACGGGATCAATTTAGGCCCTGTCCTGAACTAAACCACTGAACCATACCGGTCTCAGGCCAGTTCGATACGATTCAAGTCGAACTGCCCGGTTCGACGTGATTCGGCCATCCTTAGTTGGAATAAATATAAGTATTGCTGAAACAAGAAATTACATAATTTTACTTTACTAAGTAAATAGTCAGTAACCTATTACTTATTTCTAGCACTACCTACCAATCTTAGTTAAAAACCATCAAGCTACCTAAGTTTAAAGCAACCAAAGACAAAGTATCAAGCCTGTTGGTTCATGTCATATAGCACATACCATGGCAGAAAGATTTTGTAATAGTCTAGGGGCATTTTACCCCTTCACCATGCCTAACTTTGTGTTGATCCATACCAGTGCACGTTGACCAATAAATCCCTACTCTTTTTTCACCATGATTCATAGCACATGGTTGATGTAGCATGGACCATTGACCAACATAAGTCCAACATGCAGTTTTTTTAATTCATGTTATATGCATGCATATCAATTTCAAGATCCTAAAATGGATACATTCTTCCATTTATTTTACACTAAAAGAAATCTCCAATACTTTTCCTCTTCAAAATTCTATATCTCAAATTTCAGAGTCCTCTTTCATTTCTATCATCTTATTATGGATCTTGAATATCAATTTTCTATTTCAAATATCCACTACATTCAATAAATATCCCTCGATCATTGGATAAAATCTTCATAATTTTGTTCCTTGCAGCACTTAAAAAAATCCCCATAAAAGCATAATTCTTTTTTTTTCTTTTAAGCTATATGACAATTTTCCTCGATTGCCATCTCTTCTCTCAAAAACATAACTGTTAGTGTAACATTAAGTGAAATATTTCAGGTTACCTAGCTCATGTTAAATTAGGCTCATCCTAGAAACCAGAAGGGGATATATTGGCATAGTCAAACCTTCCCTTCAGGATCAGTTTACTTCCTGGAAAAGCCACTGAAGGACTTATTTTTTGAAAAAAGAAAAAAGAAAAAACCAGCTGTTTAGATGGTCGAAAACTGAAAATATGAAATTGAATTTTCTGAACTTGGCTAGACTAAGCAACTAGAAGATTAGACTCCTCCCTTTCCTTGAAAAACATTTTATCATTTTTTCCCTTCTAGAAATATTTCTGAACAGCCAAAGAAACACTTAGAACATTCCATCTGCCAGCTTTTTGTGTCAAAAAAAGAAAAGAAAAGATACACACACAGAGACTTGCAAAAAATCATAGAGAGGAGAAACTAAATTAGAAGAAAAAACAAGTAAGAAAATCTAATGTCCAGTGGCACTAAGAATTGGAAAGAGGAAAGCAAATGATGCCGACAGTGACAATGGCAGTGATGCTGGTGACAATAATAATCATCAGGTGGTCTAGATAGTGGTGGCACTAGCAGCAATAATATAACAGAGCCAATGGTGATGGTAGTGGTGGCGCTTATAGCTGACGGCAATAAAGGCATTAGCAATGGTGGAACTCAAGGTCAACTTTATTTGAGAGCACTGATGAAAATTGCCCTTAATAAACAACTATGTCTGCTTCAACATGATTGTAAATAAAACAATTATAGAAAAAGTCCAACCTGTAATACCCCAATATATTAGTGGATTTGATGCCCATAACATGATCATTCGTATCTACAAGCTAAGTGTATTATATCAACTATTCATGTGTGTGAATAAGATCATCATGAAAATGAATCCATTGAATGAATTATATTTGTGAAGACTTGAATTTGATGACAAGCAAAACCATCAGATGGAACAAGAAAAGTTCAAGGACTAAATTTCTAATGCTAGATAATTAAGACCACCTCATGCTTTGTTCAAGCAACTGCCACAACATTCTAATGACACCTAATGCTAATGCCACATCATGCATTTCGCCACCTCTTGCTTGTGCTTCCACCTCATACTTGTTATCAAGTTGGCACCTCATGCTAATTTACAGACTTGCTACCTCATGCGTGCTACACCTCATGGTAAAGCAACCACCTTCTGCTAAAATTCAGCCACCTAGCTGAACCTGGAATTGACACCTATAGTCATAGCTAGACACCTCATACTTGGAAGACATGTAAATAGGAGTGCTACTCTTTCTCATAGTTTGGAAACTCTAGAAATCTCAACCATTATAGGAAGTAGCCAGTGAACAAAGGAAATAAAGTAAAAAGTGGTAGCAAGATAGCAGAAAAGGAGTTGTGATGTGAGGATTTGAAATATACCTTGTAGTCTAAGCATTCTTGCATAGTTGATCCATATTTTAGCAAATAAGTGATGGATATGGATTCAGAATTTTGTTTTGTACTCCACTATTTATGAATTGTCTAAAATCCCTATTTCTAAATAAAGTTAAGGCAGCTTATAATGTAATTTCAGCAATGTTCCTTGTTACATGAATATTTAAATATGTTTTATACCCTTTTTATATGCAAATGACAAAGCTTTACAACTTTCTAATCATTTCCTAAATACTGTGTCAAGTGAATTTTAAAAATCCATGTTTTGAATGACTGATTGACATCTGAATTGATCAGTATTATGGTATCATGATTTGAATTTATGTGAAAATATCATAGAGATTGCTTTTGACTCTAGTCATTCAAACATTCATTAATCATTATATTGTCTAAAAGTGAAACGTTTCAATTGTTGCCGATTGAAATGAGAGCTTCTTGTCAATCACATTGTGATTAGCAACCCTAGCCAGTAGGGGATAAGTTCTAGTCCAGCAAGGGGTAAGTTGCCAGGCTTTGAGTTCTCAATAGAAATACAATACAGCCTGGGCTTTGTGCTCTCAATAGAAATACAATACGGTGAACCTTAACTAATGGGTCTATTAATCAATGAATCCCTGACCAATGAGTATAATATTTGGTTCGACGGAATCGAACTGACTAGAAAACAATTCGATTTTGAATTTTGGTTTGGTATGAAAGCCAAACCGGTAAGAACCATGCCGAACTGTCCAACGAATGGTTTTTGGGTGGGAGCAGGGAAGGCTGAACTGTACCGGCCAGAAATCGGTTCGGACCATGCATTTAAAATGGTCTGCCTCTTAGCATTATTGGGTTGGGTTTGGGTTTGGGTTTATCCCCATTTAAAAAATGATCAATCAACTAAAATACGACTTTAGCTTGGCAATTCATGAAGCTTCCGATGCCTCCCATGAAACCCTAACCCTCTCTCGTCACCCTTGCTATCGCCCACCATCAAAGCCCCTCACCATTGCCCTAGCCATCGTCCAACACCGTCACACCATCGCCAGAGATACATCTCTCCCCACTCTTCCTCTCCTCTCTTCTTCCGGCTTCACGCTCCTCTCTCGCTCTCTTTTTCTTTCTAATAGTGGCAACCCTCTTCCGACCGCCCTCTCTCCCTCTCGTCCCTCAAGGCCCTTTCTTCTTCTTCTAGCTTCAAAGGTACGCTCCTCTCTACCTCTTTTTTTCCAATGACAGCTGCCATCTCTCTCCCTCTCCCCCACTCCGCTCTTTCTTTTCTTCCCAATGATGATGGAGGTGGCTATACTTCTTTCTTTCTCTTTTTCTCTCTGTTCTACAACATTGGTTCGCCGTAGTTCAGTATAGTACATACTGGTACCATACCGAACCAGCTATCAGCCAGTACAGGCTATTGGTATGACTCAATGGCCTTGAGTGGGGGGGTTGTGTTGGATATCACAACCTCCCTCTCCTTCCTTATTTTCATTCAAAATCATTTAAGTAAATGCCATCCTTTCTCCTCTTTTTTCTTTCCATTTATTTAAGATTTCTTATAGAAATAAGGGAATACTCTCTATTTAAATTCAATAAAAATATCAAAAAAAATCAAATTACTTAAGAATAAAAGGTCAACTCTTCCTTTCAAGGACAAATCCAAAGGATTTCAAAAAACCACAGTTAGCAAATATCTACTTTCACACTAAATAAAAGTATTAGAAAATCAATTTAACTTAAAAATAATAAGAAAATAAGATACTAAAAAAATATTTTAAAATATAATTAATAAGGTTTTGATCAATACTTAGTCAAACTTACAAAATTTTCAAACTAGAGAGAATCATAGTAATAATGAACCTCATACCATCCTATGCCAACTTAATTCACAGCTCATCAAAATAATAAAATTAAACTTACCATAAAATCTTAAGGTCAAAATATATTTTTTAAGGTCTAGACTATGAATAGATTCAGTTTGCTCTAAGTACTCCTTCAAGCCTCTCCCTAGGCCATTTTGCAAGCTAAAACAAGTTTGCTAAATTAAAGGCAAAAGAAAGAAAAGAACCATTGACAGAATATATGATTCAAATAGCTAAACATTGGTTTTGAAGATTTTGAATTTTTAATTTCATGTCATAACAAGTAAACATTTAGTTTTATTTCTCAAAAAATCAACAACACATCAAAGAAGACATAAAGCTGTGGATTCTTTCAATAGAGACATAAAAATTCTATGAATGAATGCTTTGGGTGAAAAGGGGAGTTTCCAAAATTTGTCTTTTGGAAAATCTAAAATCAATCTGAGAATAATCCAATATAAGCACATCTAATTAGTTGCAATGCTGACTTTTGTTATTAAATGAATTATCCTAGATGTCACCTAAACACATGGTAATCTTCATATGAAATGTTATTAAAATTTAATAAAAGTAGGAAGAATAAATGTTTTTCGCTCTTTAAGTTTTAGCTATCTACTTGGATTGCAAATTTCAATATAATAGTTTATAATGATTTGTGGGTCAGGTTTCTTTACATACTAAAACATATTTAACTTGAGTTCATTGTTAACGTGCATATAGTATAGCTTAAACATTACAAGGTTCAGTAAATGCTTAATTGCTCGTTTAAATATGTCCAAAAGCCACTAGAAGCACCGTGCAGCGCTTGTAAAGATCACAACTGCACCCATGTTCAGTCACTCCAGTTGCACTATGAAAGACCAGACAAAAATCATAAGTACAGAAATTCTATAAGTAATTTCATTTTAGGGTTCTGAGATACATCCTTTTGAAGAAGAAAAAAAGACCACCGCACTAGAGAAAGATACTCCAAGTACCTAGGATGCATATCCAAGAATCTAACCAAGAACTACTGGTAGCTAAGTAGATTGGTTTATGTACATACACATATTACACAGAAGGCTTCTGCTTAAAGAAGTCACACTTACTTGCAATTGTTAGAAGAGATGCAAATTTTGTCTTCAATAGTGCAGTTATTCATTTCCATTTCATCTTGTCTGGACCTGTAAACACTAGAACTGAACCTTTGAAGCCTTTGTGTGCTCCAATTTGGCAAGTTATCCATACCTAGTGACTCCTCTAAACTGGACATCAGTGTGCAGGATGTCCAAAAGGGAACTGGGACAAATGCACGTGTAACACAAGTAATCCGCCATGCACGTTTAGACAAAACCTCTGGCATCAGCATAATTTCAACAGTCGTTCCTGATGGTTTGGCACATCTCAGCAAAAAGCAACATGTAAGAATTTGTGTACCTGATTTCCAGTGCAGAGAATCTATATGAGAACAGGAGACTATCTATGCATGTGGAAACATTGTTAATGTAATAATATTAACCAGACATTCGCATCTTATAAATTCAAAACATAAGCTGTATAGCACAACCAAATGAAATTGATATACATTAAACCAGAAAAAGCAGAAATGATAAGTCTTTGCCGGTGCATTCTAGAGAGTCAATCATTTCAAGAAATTCTTTTTCTACAACCTGATGTAAAGCTTTCACAAAGAGAAATAAAGCCACATTATTCAAAGGATATTAGGAAGTGAATGGGTAATTATACTGCCATCTTAGAGTTCTGTTATGATTTTATGGGTCTTAGTAGCATCACAATCTATGAGTAAAATGAAAAATGTTGCCTCCACAATTAAAAAAAAAAAAAAAGAAAGAAGAAAGATCTTTCTCAGGTAAACTTCTATGAATACTTTTTCTAGATATTTCCTACATAAAGGTTGGTGACTTATGGTGCCCCATACCGGTCTGTACTAGTACATACCGAGTATATCATATTGTATCAGTATCAAACTGGTATATGATACGAGAGATGCTCTGAGTATCGATGCACCAAACTGCCCCCACACCGATACTACATCAAGATGGTAACAATACAAGGTTTGGTATTGAGATTGTGACTTATTGCTTATTCAAATCAAGAGATCAACGATGCCTAAACAAACCAAAACATGTGTTAAAAACTGCATTCTTAAAATAATCCTGAAGATAAAGGTTTCAACAGATAAAGTTTTTCTCTTTTTTTATTCATTTAGAAGCCACCTACTCTTCTCTTTATGCTATTTTCACCTTTGGAGTTTTGGATCAATCATCTTGCAATAGGCAGACCTTTCTTAGGCTATATTTTTCCTGGATCCTACTTCCATAGCTCCACTGTCCTTAATATCACCACTCTTCTTTAAAAAATTAAAAAAAAAAAAGGCTTGACATTTTCTGGAGCTACGATGGAATAAAAAGGAAGACAATTGCTGAGGAAGATATGAAAAGATTAGACTGAGTATTTAATTTTTGCCAGCAAATTTTGTGAATACCATTGCTTCCTTCTGACTCATCTTTGCTTTTAGTGCATAATGATTTGTAGACCCTTGTGATAATGAGTTCAGGTTCTATTCACATAGATCATGCATTGGTATTCTCATATTCTAAGGTTGCTTTAACTGTTTGATATGATCAACATAGCCTTTTAAATCAACATAATCAAAAGGAATCATAACTGCATCATAGCCTTGTGTTCTTGTCCCAACCATGATATCATATGACTTGGGGACATGAATCTATTTAATGAAGTCTTATAAAATATGGTTGCATTATGTGTTGAGAGGAGGGCAGGATATATAGACATTATTAATTGAACATAAAAAGGAAAGCAGGCTCAACAGATTCAATTAAGTTAACATAATAAGCAATTTTACAAAATGGTGACCAGTCAATGCAAAGTAAGAACTAACAACCAATCAAGAACCAATGAAGCTTATAAACTGTGACATTCTTCACCACTGATATAGATAAATTCAGCCTTGCTTCTGTTGGTAATAAACTTATAACTCGTGATATTATCAATTTGATATTTGGTTAGCAAAATCAGTATGGATTTGTAAGTTTCACTGATAAGAGGATAAAGACCAAAGGCTAATTCCGACAAATGTTGTTGTAACGCCTTAGGCCAAAACTTGGATCGAGTTTATGTGGCCTTAAAAACTCAAGTGCAAGTTAATTGAAAATAGATGAACTTGAGTTACAACTCTTTGAACCATTATTTTTTCATTCAATATGGAAAAATTCATGTATAGGGAATATTACATGCAAGAACAAAAATCAAATAAAAAATAATAAACAAAGTAGAACATCATGTTTCCTTGGACCTCATATCTGAAGTTAAATTCTCTAATATAATTTTCCTCATAACCCTAGCAGAATCAACAAACTAAACTCTCTGATAGAGTTTGAAGGTATTAACAAGCGCCGGATTCTTTTTTTTTTTTTTTTTTTTCTTTCAATAACGAGCACTTCTCAAAAGCTATCAAAGAACAACGTATCGATAGATAAATTCAAGCAAAAAAAAAAAAAAAAAAAACCTTCCCACGGTTCTCGCTACACATATTAAACACTAATACAGATCCATAAAACTAACGAATTCGAAAAATTGGCCAAATTGCAGATAAATCTCATTGGAATCCAGCAAGTAACCTAAACAAGGATGCACATAAAGAAATTCAGTAATCTCGTCATTCCGCGGCCTCAAAAGAAGGCCATCAAGCACAAAACCAAAACCAAGACAAGATCACAATCTTTGATACGCATTCGATCAAAAATAGCAACCTTCGATGTGAGCTCAAGGATGATGGGACTGGCCTGAATTCCGAGATGGACCAAGGAACCAATTGAATCCAAATAGAATTGAAGGCCCTCTGCTGTGAATGCGGAACCGTAGTTTCCGAAAAAAAATTTCCCCTCTCCCCACGCGTCAGCTATCGCCACGAGAAAGAATTCCCATTTCAGTGAAATGGATCATCCACGTCTGACTACCTCTGGTGAATCTTGAATTAGCGGATAAATTTTGAAGTCGGGCGATAGAAGAAGCTTCAGGTCGGGGCGAGCCTTGGCCACACAGGTGGCCGCGCACGTGGGCAGGAAATTACGGGCCTTAACCCGAGCAACGCATTTTTGGTTTGCCTCGGGCGTCAGGGCGTTGCTCTGGCGACCATGCGACCTGTCCGGTTGAGCATGGCTCCATCTCAATTTATTTCTAAATGAAATAGGTTTTATAGTAAAAATCTTATGTTTGGATCATTATATATAAAATTACAAAATAAAAATATATTCAAATATTAAAAATTTATAAATTGAATTTAATATTTTATTTTTCTAAATTATTCTTATTTAACAATTAATTGAAAGTGATGATTTGAAAATTATTATATTAATTATATTACAAATAATATTTAATTACATTTATTATTATTATATTTAATTACATTTAATTATCATTTAATATAATTATATTAAATTATAATTAATAATGATAATTTGTTAGATATTAAATTACACATATAAGTATAATTATAATTCAATATTTATGATAATTATTTAAATCATTATAATAATTATTATAATATAATAATAAATTATTAATACATAATATTATGATGATATATAATTATAATTAGCAATATTACAATATTATAATAATATTATTATTGTTTCAATAAATTATAATGTAATAATATTATATTGTTATAATACATTATAACTTTTTAATATATATTATAATAACATGTTATTATAATGTATTAATATAATTATATTATATTATATACCATTATATTATTATAATATATATAAATTATATTATATTATTAAAAATAATATTATTATTATATTATAACATTATTGATATTATGATATTAAACATGATATTTAATATTAATACTATATATTAATATAATAATATTTTATATTAGTTATTATATTATATAATCTATCATAATACTATAGATATATTATAACCAATATAGTATCAATTATATATTATAATAATTATTAATATAATAATGATTTATCATAATAATAATAATAATGTCATAAACAAGGGGTAATTTTGTCTAAAAATTTTATTTCTTTCATTCTTTAGAATTTATTTGAATCCTATCAAAATTGATATGATATTTTGATAGGATTTGCAGTAAGAAGAAGTAATTTCATGATTTGGTAGTTGGGATTTCAAATCTATACTTTATTGGATTATCAAATAGAGTAAATCATGGATTTGTAAATGAGTTTCACAAAAACTATGGAATTCATTTGTTCTAAATAGGATGTAAATGAATTGCTTTAAGGAAAAAGCGTTACACAACATTTTTTTCAAATTAAGAATTTCTAGTCAATCTAATATAAATAATTTAAAATATTGAATGTTTCAACAAGTTCAAAAACATATTGACAGATGGACTAGAATGATAATGCAGAAACAATTTTAAAGTTCAACATGCGAACCCTACTGCGTTCAGCAACTAATCTTTTATTGTTATTGCCTTTATATTGCTTATGAATAAGGTTGCAAATAGGTTGAGTCCATCCATGACTCAACCTAGTTCTGATCCGATCCGTTCCATATTTAAAAACCCATAGATTGGGTCGGGTTTCAAAATTGGACCCAAGCTAAATTCTGAATTAGGTTTAAGTCTTATATTTTTTGATCCGATCCAACCCAAATCTGATTTATCCTAATCCATAAACCTTAATTATATAAATTTTATTTTTCTTTACTCTAATTATTTTTGTAAATTCATTGAATGAAATATAATTTAAACTAAATCACCTTTTCATTTTAACAAAGATCTCCTCCTATATTTTTTTTCTAATTATATCTAAGTATTTAATTTTTTATATATGTTAGTGGATTCTTTTTTATAATACTTTAAGTATATTAATAAATATTTTAAATATCATAATTTATAAATATGCATTTTACAAGAAATATGACTCGGAACATAGCTACATCCTTATTCTTACACCTAAGGATATAGTCTGTATCAGAAGATCATATTATACTCCTTAGAAGTTTCTCTCCTCTACTTCGAGCAAGTCAAACCATGCATCTAACTTCTTAAAGGAGCATGTTGTCTTATATGAATATGCTTTCAAGGTGGGTCTTTGGTTTCTTATACAGTTGTTTATAAGTCAGCACTTAGGACTCTATAACATAGCACCAACATAACTCCTCTCAAACTCATGAAGGATTATGATTGGCTTCCTCTCTATGTTTAAGTAATATTTTACATTGAAAGAATACCTGAATAAGGTTGAGAGGTGGTATTTTTCTACTTGATATGGGTAAAAATTCTTGGTTGGTGATCCATCCTCTATCCATTGATAAAACTTGGCCATTTAGGGCTGGTTGGCAAAAACTTAACTTTCACCCTAACAAAGCACCTATCCTCTCCCTGGCCAAAAAGGAGGCCATAGCAGTACTCAAAAAGGATCCACCTAAACTCGATGTCCTCCTATCTGAGGAGGTTTAGTCCGAGCAAGGTAGAGCTCAACTCCTATGGATAAGTCCAAGCTTCTACACTTAGTAATTTTCTTTTATTATCTTTAAATGAGATCGGTACTAACCTTTGCAGAGATGTTGAATCTTTCCAAGTTGAAGAAGATTGTAAGGAAGAAGATTGAGGTAGGGGGCTTCTTCGTCCCACAGCCTGCTATTGAGGCCTCCGAGCAGCTGGGCTCTAAGTCTTCTCAACTTAAGATTGAGGCTTCCTACTCGAAAAAGAGAGCGGTGACAAAGAGGCCTGAAAGTGCAAACTCAACCACACTCTGCCTTTCAAAAAGGGACAAATCTGAAGTGATGTCCACCCTTCTCGCCACATGTCAAATGACAATAGAGACAAAAATATAAAAGAGCTTTCGAAGGTCGGCACTGATACCCCATAGGGATTAGCACTGGAGAGCCATTCGAGGCTCCTGCTATTCAAATGGACTCTCCTCCAGCTCCAAAGGCCAGCCCTGGGGGAAACCAATCAAAGGTGTTACTAGCTTTTGCAGCGATGGCACTTGAGGAGCCATAGTTTAGGGCAATCCTGTCCGCCAGTCTGAGAACTTCTTCAGCTCCAAGGACTTATATCTCACTATGGGTTGCAAGAAGCCTATAGCCTAAAAGGTCATGGAAGGGATGTGTCTACCTCAAGAACTCCAATACTTCAAGGGACACATAGATAATGAACTAATCATAGAGTTGTGCCACCATTTAACTAAGATAAGCTGTTATTGTGCATTTTTATACAAGTCTTTTAGCTTGGCTAGTTGCTTTTACTTCAAGACTAACTCCTTAGCGTTTTGCAAAGCGAGCACAATTTAGTTACATTATCTCAATGATGTCAACAATGGGCTAAAAAGATTAATAGATTGAATTTATTTTCAAAGAATGGAAGAGTTATGTTGATGTCAAAGAAGGCAAGCTGGTTACTAAGCAAGCAATGATTGATCATCTTTCTATCCAGCTCGATGATGAGAGAGGGGCCAGGGCCGAGCTTAAAGGCCCATCAGACGAGTAGTGGAAACTTCCCAAGCATCAGCAGAACCAGCTCCAAGAAAAAGATGAAGAAATTGCTTAGCTGTAAGTTGAGATAAAGGAGGAGGTAAATCATGCCGCCACTAAGGAGAAACTTAGGGTTGAGTTAGCCATTGCCAAAGAGAAAATTAAGGGTGAATTCACTACCATTGAAGAGAAGCTTGAAATTAAGCTCCCTTCGAAGGTCAATGGAGACTTAAAAGGCCTTAGAGGATTGTGAAGATGAAAAGGTTGCCTATGTGGCTGAGGCTTACAAGGCTAGGTTTAAGGTATGTAAGAAGCAAGTGCTTGAACTACACCCTAACCTAAACCTAGAAGGTCTAATACTAGGTCTCGACAACTATGATACTAGTTTTCAACAGACAACAACCTACCGCTGAGAGAGTCAATGTGATATATAGTGGATTTACAACCGATAAAGAAAGTTTCTTGGCTAGGAAAGTATATGCCCAACAACATAGAGCCAATGCATCTAAGAAATAGAAAACAGAAAGTTATAGCCTTCCAAAGGGACCATCGATCTTTTGATAATGGCTAGAAAGAAGCCCTACCAAGCCATGGTCATATTGGATATCCTTATAATGAAGGCTCCTTCGGTTTATAATGCTATTTTGAGGCTCATTGAGTCATCATTTTATCATGAAGTTTCTAAATACAAATGGAGTTAGAGAACTTAGAGGTGACTAAGCATTGGCAAGGTAGTGTTACATCGCCATGCTAAAAAATAAGGACAAATCAACAGAGGTTTTTACCTTAGGGGCCTCAACTAAGAAGACAACCTAACTAAAGAGCACTAAGTTTCGAAGGATGCACACTTATTATGAATGACATTACTTTGTACTCAAAGAGAGAGAGAGAGAAAGAGAAAGAAAAGAAGAAAAAAAGAAGGAAAGAAAGAAGACAAAAAAGAAAATGGAGAAATACTAAATAATCCTTTATTTTATTGAATTAGAGTGGCTCAAGGCCATTCATTACATTAAATTAGAAGGTATCTTAAAATCATTACATATCAAAAAAGGCTATTTGGATGTACATTTACATTTAGAACTATTTGGCCCAAGATTTGATTCAGTTGAAGTTAGCTACATATTAAAAAATGACCAACCAACCGTATTTATATGCCCAACCCCCCTTTATTGGCTATCCATAAGAGATCTAGAGTTACTAAGAAGGGAAAGGAGGAGGAAGTGAAGAATGAAAAAAAAAGAAAGCAAGGAGAAAAGAGATTAGTGGAGAAAGAAGAAATGGTCAATGGAAAGGAGGAAAATGAAACATAGGAGGTGCTTCACCAGCCTTGTTGCCACTGCCTCCCCTATTGCTCTTGCTTTAAGCAAGGTCCTGAGGCAGCTATGGGATGCCATCCTAAGCATCCTCAAAACTAACGACAAAGGTTTCTACACCTAGGTGGATCAACTCGTTGTTGAAGGCTTCAAACTATCGATATTTTTCATCAGTCCAAATGGAAGTAGTTGCTAACACCCCCTAGAGTCTTTTAATCTCCCGAATAAGCTTTAGGATATCCTCTTAATGTTGTCAAATTATGACTTGTTTTCAGGATGAGGCTCTCCCATAACCACAAGAGATGCAAAAGAGTGGGAATTGATGGCACTTGTTTTCTACTCCCTACCTTATATAAAAGTCGAAGGTGAGGTTGATCGGAGCATCAACGTCTTAGCTACCCCTTAAGTAATTGATGATAGTGATGTCCTAAGACTTATGGTATCTAGTCAATCGAGATTCAAAAAATCTTTACTATTGCATGAATAATAAAGAGTCGCTATGTGGCCTTCCTATACTGGCCCAACCAGCAACTTTGTGTGATGGGAGCAGAGTATCGTAGCTTACTAAAGCACTAGATGATGGGACTAAAGTATCGTTAGTAAACGATTTCCTAAGGGGTATACGTCAAATGATTTCTCATAATGTTCGATCCACATCATCTTTGCATTTTAAATGAAGTCTCAAGTTGCACCCACTCACAATGACTCGCGGAACCTGATCCATAGACTTGAAGACTACTTAGCTCCTTGCTAAGCAAGAGAAGGGAGTTTGCTTTGTCAAAGAGCCAACCTTCCTAAAAAAATTCTACTAAAAAAAAGAGAGAGAGCGAATTATTAGAAAATCACTCATAATAACTCTTCTTATTAAGCAAAAAAGATAATTCACTCTATTAGAGAGCCAGCCTACCTAAAAGAACTCTAATTACAAAAAAAAGAAAGCAGATTACTAAAAAACCACTTGAAAGTACTCTCCTTATCAAATAAGAGAAAAGAAGTTTGCTCCACCATAAAGCCAACATGCTTGAAAAAACTATACTTAAGAGAAAGAAAGAGAAGATTATCAAAAGACTACATAGAAGAACTTTCCTTGCAGAGCAAGAGAAGGGAATATGTTTTGCCAAAGAGCTAGCATGCCTAAAATAACTATATTAAAAAAAAAGAAAAATAAATGTTGTATAAGGCACCATCTTGTAAAGGCTCCCTCCATTGGGCAAAAAAAGCAACACACCACCCTCAAAGACCAAGCATTAACTGTTCCATACATATCTCCATGTTAGGAGCATGGCCTCTGAGAGGTGGAGTAGTCTCATCATTGACTTTACTATCAGAACCATACATACTACTGTTGCCGGGATAGCCTTGGGTATTGGAACCAAAACTCACCTATAAAAGAAACTCTGCTTAAAGAGAGACTCTCTCTCTTCCTTTTTTGGCCCTTTTTCATGTTCTCTCTCCTCTCCCATCTCTTATTCTTCTGAACACCTCACTTGGCTATGGCCCTTGGTCATTCACACCATCCTTCCTTCTCTTAAGAGCGGAATAGGTATAAGGTCCACCCTTAGTTCTCTCTCTCTCTCTTGCTGACTTGAGCATTGAAAGGCTTTAGATAGACAACCCTAACACTCGTTATGCTCTTCTTCTGTCTTTGAAAGAGCGTCTGTTAGGGCATGAAGCACCTCTTCATAGGGCTAGCTCAACCAAGGTCCACTTCATCTAACTTATTATCCTTGTTGACCTCGCATTGATTTTGATGATCACAAAATAATTAAGTTACTGATGATTTTGGTGTAGATCAATGTGATTTACAGGTATACAAGAGTCACCAAGAGTTTATGGTTCAAGAGAGAGAGTTCTAAGATCTGAGAAAGATGATTCAAGGTCAGATTAAGCAAATCTCAAATAATTGGCAATGTTCTTAAGTGAAGACAGTTCAAGTTATGAAAGTTATGGCACCAAGTTTCCTTGATTCAATGAATTTTCAAGTCCGTAGAATAATTTTTTAAGTTTTGGAGATATTAGTCAACTCCCACGGCAACTACTGGAACTTGGAATGGAAGAATGGAGCCCTTAGCCGACCTACATGTGAGTTAATAAGTTAAAAATGTGTCACAGAAGTTTTTACAGAAGAAATTCATGGGTTAGTCGGCTCTAGAGCCGACTATTGTGGCCATATAGAGCCTTTCCCCATGTTAGTCAATTCTAGAGCCGACTTCTGGTGGAAAAATAGTGGGTTTACCCATGTTAGTCGGCTTTAGAGCCGACTACTGTGGTGTTAGTTGGCTCTAGAGCCGACTAACCTTACCTGGGATGGGAAAAATCCCAGGTTAGTCGACTTTAAACTTGCCCAACGGCTAGTTCTAACATTCTAACGTTCGGAAACGACCATTCCAACGGTCCAATCTCTCAATCAACTATAAATACAAGTTAATGGGATGGATTAGCATGAAGTTAAGTGGATTTTTGAAGGATTACAAGTGAGGAAAAGAGAGATTTATAAAGCCAAATCCAAAGAAAATTCAGCCTACTCCAGTTTTCAAAAATCACTCTAGCTGAAGTTTGAAATCCATTGAAGCCCATTCAAAGCTCCCACCAACCACTCCAAAAGCTTCATCAAGTGCTCTTAACTCCAGCATTCAAAGAAGTGAAGTTCATTCAAGGGAAAAAGCTTCAAAACTGTAAAGCGCTTTTTATTATATTTATTCGCTCATTAATGAGCTATTTTGGCTGAACCTGTTTCTTATTGTATCTTGTTGAGTTTCGACTTGGTTGAAACTTGTGAGGGGTGTGCCAAATCCTTAATTGGTGGTTGTAAAGGCTCTCTTGTGCCTGGAAACAAGAAGCTAGCTAAGTAAGCTAGGTTGTAATCGTTGGAGAACGATTAGTGGTGAAAATTCCCAAGGGGTTCTTGGGGAGTGGATGTAAGTGCAAGGATTTGCACCGAACCATTATAAACCTTTGTGTTTATGTGTGCCTTCCACTGTTATTGCTGAGTGTTTTAAGTTTGACACTTCATTTTCACCCACTCTTATAACTTTGCAAGTATTGCATATCTTGGTTAAAATTTAAAAAGAAACCCAATTCATCCCCCTCTTGGGTTGCTTAGTTGGGCAACAATCCTTGTTGGCACTTATTCCCCAATTAGAACCTAATACTATCACTATCTTTATATATATATATATATATATATATATATATATATATATATATATATAATATAAGTTGAATTTCAATTAGCATATGATGCTATTACATTTTTTTTTATATATAAATATACTAGTGAAAAGCTAACGTGTTGCATTAATTATCTTTAAATACTAATTATTTTAATGAGCCTTAATTGATAAGGATGCTAAATCTTTTAAACTAAAAAAGGATCAGTATAAAAAATAAGAGTAAAATGTTTTAACATTTTTTTCATTTAAAGTTGTATCTCAATTTTTTCTTTAAATTTTTTCTTTCATTCAATATGCATGTGGTTATAGTTGTTGCCATGTGCGTTAATATATAGAAAACAAACGTGAGGGAGCACGTGCTAAATTTAATTATATTTGAATGTATTTAAACTTAAATTTAATTACTTTTTTTATTCTTTGATCTATATGATTTATATAATTTTAAAAATTAAAAAAATAAAAAAATAATAATTTTTAAATTTATATAAATTTAAAAATTAAAAAAAAAAAATGATTAGGTTTTTAACTTAGCTGCATGCTCTTTCCAAAGCTATTTTTCCTCTCTTACCCTCTTTCCAAGGTAGGCGAAACCGACGGAAATTCGGTCAATCTCTGCCTCTGCTAAGATGAATTAGAAGCCTCGGTTCTAAAGAGGTCGTGCAAATAGAGCGGCCAACTCGCTCGGCATCTGTGATTTCCACTGCCTCCGAACGACCACGCCAGACAGATGCAAAAAGAAGACGAATCCGACGACACCATCTGCTTAGACGAATCGTTCTTCGTCGATCGCAAGTGATAAGACCTCACTCTATCCCTTCTTCCTTCTTTTTCTTTATTTTTAAAAGAATAATCCACATTCAGTTTCTTTGTTTCGTTTTAATTTGTATTTTTAATTCCCCTCCGTTGCAGCTATGAGCTTACCACTTTTACATTTGGGTCTCATGTTCTTGATCTCTATTGCCTTAGCTCTGCGTCTAGTAAGTTTCTGCTCTCATGGTATCGCTTGGCCCTATTTCTTGGAACTCTTATTTTAGCTTTGTTATTTGGGTGGCATGTTTCTATTCATCTGGTCGACTTTCGTTATTGGCTTTATATAGCTGTACTGGGTCTATATTTTTCACTGGAGTAGAATTAGGAGTGGTGACGACAAGCAACCTTTTGTAAGATGGTTTTCAAGATATTGAAGAAGGATAGGAACTTTCTTGGTAGAGAGTAGCGTTCCTTGATTGTAGGAATTTGATTTGTTTGATTTTAGCTGGGTTTGTTTAGGGCTTGGATATGTTATATCTGTATATGTTTGTGTTGGATCTACATTAGAAATGATCAACTGCAAGATGTAGAGGACTTATTTTTTTTAGTTAATATATTTATGGCAAATGATGGGAATCATAGGTATTTTGCAAAAGTGTGCTTCCTCAAGTGGTATTTTTCTTGATATTAGTTTGATGGGATGATACTGTTTATATGATATGATAATATGGTTCATCAATCATTTTTTTTTTTTAAATTTTTTGATTTGTTTGGAAGAATCGCCAAGATTTTTCAAATAATTTGTTTCTATGTTCTTTTTCCTGGACATCATGATGTTTCCAGTATGTTTAATCAATTTCTCAACTCTTTATTTTTCTAATAATCGATATTCTATTAAATCTCTAGGGTTTTTCTGAATTTTAAATTTTGTTCTTCAAAGTCATATGCTGAAACACCGAATTTCTTTTGCTTCTGCAATTTATCTTAGTGCTTCTTCTGATGCTAATTAGGCTGGTGTAGTTTAAGAGATTTCTTGTCTCAAGGAAGAGCAAGAAGTAGGATGATGTTTCTTGTTATATTGTTGATATCAAGTATCATGCAATTTCTCATACAGAGGTTGTTTACTGTCTGCACATCCACGCATGACCTGAAAGGGCAACCAGAACCAGACATCGATTTCTTTCTGTCATTGAGCCCCAAAAGTTTTTTATTAAAATGGAACTGCTTCCAAGTTACTTTTATAGCAACAAAAAACACGTTTTATTCTTCACTTGGATGCTTCTCTTAATTAACTTTTAAATGTACACCACTAAGTAGTTGCAGATGGTAGCAGCTTTGATGCACCCAAAAGAGGTGAACTGCATCAACAACTCACAACATTTATCTATAATTGGAGATTATTAACAGTATGGTTGAGCTAGTAGTCTAGGAGGAATCTAAAATGCTTTCTACCTGTTTGCATGTTCAATGCAATTTCTTGAATAGCTTCTAATGTAATCCAACAATCTGCATGCAGCTGACTACGATCTTACAGGGCAATTAGTATGGCCAGGTGCAGTGTTGTTGAACAATTACCTCTCAAAGAATGCTGAAATACTCAAAGGGCGTTCAGTGATTGAACTAGGATCTGGAGTTGGTAAGCTAACAAGGATTAACCATGCCTTCTTTATTTGGAGCTCCTGCTTAAAACCAAGTGTGTCATTTTGGTATTTTTCCAGGTATTACTGGCATATTGTGCAGTCGATTCTGCAGAGAAGTTGTATTAACAGACCATAATGATGAAGTGCTTGAGGCAAGGTCTAAGCACCATCTGACCAAATTCTTATACTGTTATTTGCTTTGCAGTACTTGATATCTTTTCTTAGAGTTTGTATAAGACATAAAAGCAGAATGGCACAAATAATGCTTAAATTAAAATGATAAGTCTCTATTGTAGATTTGAACTCTCTTGACCTTTTGACGTGGTATGGTGGGACTATTTAGGAAATGGTACATTTACAGAGTATCAAAAAATCAGTCAATTAACTAATCAAAGTGTAGTATTATATCCTAACGTCTTAGAAAAACTTCTGGGGTGAAGACCTTACCAGAATTTGCAGTTTTATGTCCAGTGATATCATGCTTGTGCATTCTTCTTTACATCCTTTGTTTAAGCTCGTCTTATGATTTTTAGTTTCTGATTTTCAATAACTGGTTGTATTCAGATCTTGAAGAAAAATATAGAATTCCATTTATCTTCAGAGCCAAGTTCTCCTGGTAAGAGGTTCCCAACTTAAAATTGTTGCATATTTTGTTGTTCATAAGTTACAAATATTTAACTGGATTTGGTTGCAATGAAGAATCAAATTTCACTGAAGCATTGCCATTTTATAACCTGACAGGTTTATTGTTCTTGAATGTTTCTATCAGGTTTGACAGCTGAGAAACTAGAGTGGGGAAATAGTGTTCAGGTTGGCCAAATATTACAAAAGCATCCAAAGGGATTTGATCTCATTCTTGGAGCTGATATTTATATCCTAGTTTTTTTTTGTCACCCTTCCCCTTTATTATTCACAAATCATATTACTTTGAGTCCTTGACAATGTTCAAGCTTTCAACAGTCCAGCATTCCTCTTCTTTTCGATACCGCGGAGCAGTTTCTCCATTTTCAAGAAGGCAAATGTAGATTTATACTGGCTTATGTCTCTAGAGCTAAGATGTATGTTTCTCAGTTCCATCCCGTGTCTTTTATGACCACGCCATTTATGACCTGCTGGAATTAGCATATATTTATCTCCTGTTGCTAGCAGTTTTGCTGCTTTTGCATGATTCAGCATATAATTGCTACATGAACAAAACTGTAAATATTTTTTCTAGAGTCATTTATAAGTGTTTACTATCTACAGCATTTGTAAGCCCAGGACTTTCAATAATACCGTCAGCTGTATCAATGCCTTAAATTCTCCAATTACTTGGACAGGATTTCACATATATGCAGGGAATTCATGTACTTTTTTTGGGATAATAAAGATCAAAATCAGAAGATGATTCCTTTGTAGTCTGCAATTGTATCTATGTTATCCTATTAAAGTATTCAGTACACTTTAAATTAGGTGGCATAATGAATTGAAATTGAAGACTGAAAGATCTATATATTTGACATTGTCTACTAAGCCACTCATGGTTCTAAGGGCTTAACATTATTGGATTGTCGGTGGCATTGATCATTTCTTACAAAGTTTGGTGGAATCTGGCATGTTTGCTGGGGGCTTTATGAGACAGCAGATTGAGTTATTTATTTCAGAGCAAAGTGAATTACCTGAGGTACTAACTCGATTGGCTCGCTCTTTTCACACATGAAATGCTTAATAAGATCTTTGTTTTCTGAAATCTAGTTATGAGTTGATTTAGGGATCAGTAGAAGGAAGGGAGAAGTTTCCCAGTTTGTTGGCTGTCTATCTGAAGTTTCCTATAGGTATTGTCTAGAATTTTAGGTTAATAATTGCAAATAAGATTACTTGGAAAAACTTATTGGGAGGTTACTTCTGTGATCTGATCAATGGGTCATGTGTAGATGTATTGGACACTTGAGAATGAAGAAAATATAAGAAAAATTTGGGGGATGGAAGAGAGGAAGAAGATAAATCGTGGGATTTTCCAACAAAAATGGGCTAATATAAAATGATGGTTATCTTAGTAGAAATGCTATTCATCACTCTACATTCTAGCCTACTGCAATATATAAAAACATCAAAATTTATTTAAGTCATGATTCTAGTTCCATTTAAACTCATACAGCCATACTACTGTTTGATATGATCCACATGAGAAAATGGACTTTTATATCTGTATCCCTTCCTTGGGAATTCTCTGTGTCACAAACAACTAAGATCGATCACTTCATTGAATGTTTCCTATTCAAAACTCTGTCTCAAGCTAATATGACTGGTGCAGGACCCTAGGGGGTAATAGCTGCACATGACAATAGTCTAACAGTGGAAATTTTTTTTATGATTTAAGTGGTATTAGTGATTTGTTGTTCTAAGGCAACAAAGAGGACAGGCACAAGAGGTTTGGGAAAAAAAGAGAATGACATTCCTAGGATTTCTAACATTAGGATATGGTAGTACTTTGCTGGATTTGGGTTAAGGAATTAAAACAAGGATTTTTAGGTCATTGATTTATAAAATCCAAGGTGAACTGCCCAATTTGGGGCATACCAATCTAAACCGGTTCGTTATTGAGTTGGCTCAGCAGTTTGGCTCAGTAAGAGGTATGAACCAGGAGGAACCACCTAGTTCTGCTTGGTTTTGAGCTTGGTTCAGAGCAGTTTGAGCACCTTATCCTTTTTTTCTTTCCCATTTCCTTCCTTTTTTTTTCCCCTTTTCTTTTTCTTCTTCTTTCCTTTCTTTCTTTCTTTCTTTCTTTCCTTTATTCCTTCTGTTCTTTTTATTCTTCCCTTTCTGTCTTTCTTTTTTCTTCTTTACAACATGAATTTGGTGTTAGCAATACATAAAACAATCAGTATACGAGAAAAATAATAACTTTGTGCTGTCCAACTGGACCTTGGCATCCTAATTTATCCTTAGAGTATAACTGGAAAATACGGAAATGTTACTGCTCTTGCTCCCTGCTGCAAAGGAATAGAGCTATATATTCTAGACATCACAATGGAAGATGGAATGGTTTCAGTTTGAACGCAATTGACCCTAGCTTGAACCCAGTTCATAGGAATGGAATTAATTATGGGCTGAGCTGGAAATAACTTGGCTTGATCAGGCTCCACTTGATAAGGCTTGAAGTAGGTTCAAGATATTATGGATTTTTAATATACATATTATGCATGTGTAGAATAGAATTAATTGTTGGATCTAATCCAGCAGTTGTATCAAGATTTAATTCAAGATTCAATGGAGCTTGATTGAAGTTTGCTACAAGCTCAAATTCATTCAACTTGGTTTAATGTTATCAAGTTGATCAAAATAGGCATGTGTGTGGCTTGGTTTGAAAATAACTCAAATTAGGCTTTCTCAGGTGACATATCCGCTCAACTGAGCTTGATCTCAAACTTCAGTCTCAAAATCAATTTCAAGCTGAGCTTGATTAGAGCCAAGCTCAACAGCCCTAATGATGGCAGCCCACGATTACCTTTCTGCCCCCTTCAACTTTCTCCTTTGCAAAAAATAACTTCCTGTACTTCTTCAGTCTTTATCATATGAAGTAACTCAATATTATGCAGCAGATTTTTTGAAGATCTTTGGATTGTGAATTTCCAGATTTTCCAGAATTTCTTGAAAATACTTGTCCAGATTTCTTAGAAAACAGAGCTTCTTTCTTGTGAACTTCTACTAGATTTTTTTTTTTTTTTTAAATAATGCTTCTGTCAACCTGCCTATTCTTAGTCCATGAAAACTGTTATCCCTTTGTCTTGTTTACAGTTGCTCACACCCTCTCTTGAAATGGAAGGGAATCCAAAATTGACCACTGAGATTCCATCATCATCTCTGCCAAACCTGTTTCTGGCAACTAAATCCAGCCACTTTTCTGCATGATATTCCTACATGTACCTGTTCTGACTTCATGGTCAACTAAATCCCAATTTTCTTCCATTTCAAACAGTAGAAAAGGGATAGAAAATGTTTCATGTTTTCTTCTTGTATTCCTAACAGCTGGAAAGAAAAATCAGGTTTCCATTCCTGATGAATCAAAGCACTCAGAAAATTGAACATTTCCTTTTCCATGGAGAACTTTTTCTATTTTCTTTCAAAGAGTTTCCTTTCAACCAAAGACACCTTAAATGATGAAGCATAATGTTCAGTCATCATAATCATGACAGAAACTCTCAAACCATTCGTTGGTTGCAGCAGTGCATGCTTTGCTGATATTAAGGAAAGAGAAAGAATCAAGGGAAAAGTTAGCAGGCAAGTTGCTCCAATACGAAACCAATGCTAGATCCTAATAAGTATTTGATGGTGATGGTAGGCCAGCTACGGGGGGGCTTAATTAGAGTTTATACAATATTGGTTTTGATGTTCTAAGGATATTTCTGTGATTTTAGGAACTTGGTATGGTAGCAGGACATAGGATTTATGAAGGAACCAAAGAGGTGGATCTCTAAGGTACAACAACATAAAATCAGGTTTTCTAATGGCTATTTTGCACTGTTTGTAAAGCATTTCTCTGAATTTGGTGGAAATAGGGGATGAGAAAAGATGATAAGGTTTTAATATGGTAAAAAAATTAAATTGCAGGCTTCTAGAAGTCTTAAAGGATTCATGCAATAGCAAATGATAATGCAGATAAACTCAGCTATATAGAACTTTCCTTGCTATTAAAGCAAGCAGAAGATAAGATTCAGAAAATAATAGAGCAAAGAAGAAATTTGAAGAAGATAAAGTAGAGAACAGAGCTTAATTCTTCAAGGCAGGAGTGAAGCATTATAATAATTTTAAAAAGGCAACACATTTTTCTCAATGCAGTTCAAGGCTTGTCTCAGATATTCAATTAAATATTCAATTAAAATGATTGTAGATAAGGATCATGGGTGTTCCATGCCATTAATTACATCTAGGAGTTCAGATGCCTGAAGAGCAGCATTAGAACATTTAGATTCATAGAATAGACATGAAAGCATATATAAGTAGAAAGAAATCAAAGGAATTAAGTGGGGCTGTGAGATGAAGATTGAAGACATAATGCATGTTGCTCTTGTCCACCGGTCCTGGTTATGGCCCCATGGCCCTTTTTGGATGATGGATCTCTCAGTTTGAGTCCTCTGCCACTGATTTTTGCACCTGTTGCAACTTCAATTCTTAGTCAGTGATCTTGGATGATCATTGCATCAATTCCTAATCTATAGAACAATTATTGCACCATATCAATGTAAGTTCAAAATCACATGATTACAAAATCATGGTCGATATTCAAGGATGATCCAGTACCAACTGTGTGTCATGCACCTAAAGAAATAGAAGAACTTGTTACATTTTTGTCATTGGTTGGAATTTTCTCATGAATGATGTTGGGATACACTACAACAAACATTTCATCTATTAACAAGAATATCAATTCATAACATTCAAATAAAGGTTGGTAAAGGTAAGATTGTTGTCATTTTGATTCACTTTGATCCACAATCATTCCCACATAAAGGTGTTCTTGGTTGTCATAAATCTATGAAATTAATGTCCTAACTGCTCGCTAACACTCCACTCAAATGTTATCTTCATGATTTTTATACATCTATCTCTAGACTAGAATGCCTATTGTAGAAGGACAAATTAAGATTAATATATACAGGGAGGGAAACAATAAAAGGGTGTATTGCATCTTCAATAGATATTTTGTGAATTGTGATGATTAATCTTTAGAGGAGAAGGTCCAAGGTGAAAAGGAAGGCAATAGATTGCACCAACATTATAATTTGGATTACATAAACATTTTAATTTAACTCTGCTTAGGTATGAGTTTTTTATACATAGTCAGTTCCAAGCTTAGATAAAGGAGAAGGATTGCGGTAGGTTGATGGCCAGTATAAAACTATAGTCACACCCTATGAACATAAACATTTTAATTTGAAGTTAGTAACTTGCCACTAAGAAGATGACGATAATCTTGCTCTCTATTTTGGTAAGCAATTTTACAAACTTTTAGGGGGTGTTTTGTGTGGGGTGATCTACCTAGGATCACTGATGATTTGCATAGATGTGTGGTGAGATTAGGGTTTTACGTCCTATCAGGATGGCCCGTGGGATGCAGGGATTGGTTACTGTCCCAATTGCTAGGACGGGATGATCCCACCACTGTCTCAACATCCTAATCGATAGGTATTAGGATGTCTAAAGTGTTGGAATAGAATGGGATGGCAATGCATTTCATTTTATGAAAAAATTAGGATAGCCTTATCTCAGGAGATTTAAAACCTTGGATGAGGTCACAATGTTTAGCTGCACTCCTATGATCTTAAATGACATTAATCTCAGATCACATCCATTTCTAAAATTACCACTCAATCTAGCGGTTCTAAACTCGTCCTTAAGGACAAGCATCCAATATCACCTCAAGGCTACGATCTTGGTTTTGAGATTTGGGAACGAAAATGCCTCTTTTATAAGACAAAGGATGCTGAACAAAAAATGCTCTAATAATATTTTCATAATAATATGATATAATTTAATATTATAATATCATATATTATAATATGAAATTATTATAAATCGTATTATAATTTAATCTAAATGTTATAATAAATAATATGAAATAATGATAAATATCACAGTAGTTGCAAAATATACTAAGGATAGTTTTGGTATTAAATGACTGGTAATTTAGGATTTCCATGGCATATCGAATAGGTTAATCATGGATATCTAGGGATCTTAATCACTGGGACGTAGTACACCAAATACAATGATCTTAGGACCTATTCGGTTTGTAGGAGTGGCCCTCTAAAATTGGAATTAGAATCACTGATTCCAATTCCAAGCATTTGTTTGGACGGAATTGAAACCTAATTTTGATTTCATTTGAAATTAGAATCGAGTATTGGGAGGGATTTAGAATCCAGACCTTCCATCCAAGATTACAAATCCATTCCCCCTTCCCTTCTCTTCTCAATTGAAACCCCCCTCACCCTATTTTCACTTGATACTCTCCTCATCCTCTTCTCACTTGATGCCTTCCTCCTCTTCTCACCCTCTCTCCCTCCTTCCAAAACTCTCCAGCCATGTCACTGATAGAAATGAGCCTATACTAATATTTGCGGCTCTTTCCAACCGAATTCTAATGAATTGCAGCTAGATCAACCTGATACTTCCGTCAAATCTATATTTTTTTCTTGTTTTCATGGTTGTTTTGATTTTGTAGGTATCTTATGCAATTTTCAATGCTTTTTCAAATATCTATTTAGAATTCGATCTACCTAAGCTTCTAATTCTGGTTCTGATTTTTGTGTGAACCAAATAGACAGAGCGAATGGGCAGATTCCCACTAGAAGGATTAGAATTAGATTTCAATTTTAATTTCGATTCCAATTCCAATTCTGGTGTTGAACTAAACAAGCCTTTAGATCATCAAGAATCAAATCACCTCAGGATAAGGATTACCAATAATCTAAGATCACTATGGTGATTTCATTTAGGTTACCAAACACATCCTTTCAGTTTTCCTCCATTCTTGCACATAAATTATCCAACTCACTGCCTCTTTTAACCCTTTGTTTAGCGGATCAAACCTTTTGTTAATTTATTGATACATACATGATATTATATAAGCAGTCTTGCATGAATCTAGCAAATGGGGAAAATAATTTGCTCTAACATTTGGTGCAGTTGATTAACAGATAATATGTAGATTTGATAAGCAAGCCAAAAGAAAGACCAAGATAGAATAAAAACGATAAATGTCATAGCTAAATGTATCGTAAAATTCTCCTAAATAAATGATACGATTAACAATATTGAGTAATCCTATAAAAGCATTGTTTTTGCTGCTTTATATAAGATCTATATTAATTAGTTTACATACAATGATACATAAAACCATCAAGCTATCAAATGCTAAAATAGAATGTAATTTTGTTTCACTAAAAATCATAATCATAATCATCAAGCCTTTTTCCAACTATTTGCGGTCAATTTTATGGCTTCTTATTTGCCAAGTATTCCTAGTTATGGCCACCATTATTGTTACTCTAAGTTTTTGGTATCTTATGTCGCAACCTCCATCCATGTTACTATAGAACTTCTCCTCCTTATCACCTTCAACACAAATCAAAATCTCTCTTCTTAATGGAGCCTCCTTAGATCTTCATTGTATATGTCCATATCATTTGAATCAATTTTTCATCATTTTGTCATTAATTTGTGCAACTCCTTTACCTTCTCTAATATATTCATTTCATTTTTTTATCCTTTCTAGTTTTACCATATATCCATCATGACATTTTCATTGCTGCTACATCCAATTTATTTTTATGTACTTTCTTTATTGCGCAGCACTCTAAGCCATACAACATGTAAGCCATACAACATGGTATCCCGTGCTATCATTGTATAATTTTTTTTCTTAAGTTCCCAAGCATAATATTTCAAATGACTCTCTACCTCATCTGACTAACTCTAATTTTATTTATATATCTTCATCTATTTCATTATTTTGTATGATAGATCCTAAATAGCAAAATTGGTCACTGTGGTATCTC
>JACVBY030000290.1:0-257406 GCA_017589505.3 Metroxylon sagu | reverse complement strand
AGGGGAAGCAAAGTCGTCATCTCCTCCTCGGAATCCTCCACCATTCTCTGCCATTCCTCCTCCTTTCTCAGGCTATCCACTCTCTCCTCCTCTTCTCAAACTATACAATCCCCAGTTACTACTATAAGGAAGTCCTCCACCACGATTCCGCCTCCACCACACACCATCAAGAGAACCTTATACCGGAGTTATTTAGACCATATGGGATATGGTGCAGAAGGCATTCTGTAATCCGATGGGACTGCCACCGGTGGCTTCTGTTGGAGATGAGTCCTTTTACCGGAATTCAAAGTGCGATGATGAGTCCAAGCAGCTGTGCTCGTTATACCACTCGCCACCGCCACCGCCGCCGCCGCCGGCGGTATCCTCCTGGGAGCCTTTGTCCATTTGATCCTCACGAGCAGTTCTACCCTGAACATTTCCCAAGAAGTATGGAATGTATTCGATGACGAGCAGTCCGAATTCAAGCGAGGTGAGGGAGCGGGAAGGCATCCCTGATTTGGAGGAGGAGACGGGAGCAGGAGATTGTGGAAGGAAGACGTGGAAGTGAGGAACGAGGCGTGTGATGGAAGCTCAGGAGAGAAGGATTCTGGTGCGGAAAAGTTTGAAGGTGGCAAACAGTGGAACGAAAAGAGGGGTGAGATGAATGATACAGCTGCCTCAGAAGGTGAAAGGTGAGTCAGAGAAACTCCGAGGTCAGTGAAGTGAAAGGCGCGAGCTTTGAAGAGGAAATGTCAGTGGTCACTGGAGGACAGTGGGACCGAGCAAAGAGAGTGCAGTTTATGCTCATGGAACTAGGAATGTTGTGGAAGCTGTGAAGGAAAGATTAAGGAACAATTTAGGACTCAGCAGCCAGTAGTAGTGAAGAAGTCTCTAGAATGCTTTGAGGTGGGAGCAGAATTGCGCTACAGATTGAGTGAATAGAATTCTTAAGAGGTGAGTATTTAATCTTTTTTTTAATCTTCTGTTTTTGTCTCTGCTTTCACTAGTTATGACAATTCTTAACACTAGACCTCACTGTGTGGAACTTAGCTGTCAAAGACACTAAATTCCAGTTTGAGTACCTTGGCTGCAATACATTGCTTATTGATAAGTCACCTTCAAGCATGGCACAATTTATTCAGAAGGGTGTATGTCTAGTCGTTGGTCTTTGTTGCTATATTATTTTACTCAGTCAAGCGCATAATTTTCTATCCATGATTTTGAGAATTATTCTAAGGGGTAAAAAGGCATGAAAAATTAATTATGTTATTATAACATGAGTATTCTTTTGTGTGCACTATATTGTGACATTACCACCATTAAATTGTAATTCATTGCCCCTTATTACATATATGACTAGAAATTTGTATTATTTTTTTCCATCTATCGCATTTGTTTTTCTTTCTCCCAATGATCTCACAAAAAAGAAAGAAATTCTTAGCAACTTCCTGAAAAGCTTTTGGCAAATAAAATTCTGAATTTCACATGCCAGTAAATACTCAAAAATGACGTGTTCTTCCCCCTGGTTTTCTATCGTGTATAAATCCCTCCATGTTCAATATAGTTAATCTTATAATCCTTGTTGCAGTGATCTTTTCTTGGATATTGGATTCCATGGCTGCACCAGTTTCATCATCATCACGATCTTCATTCAAGCATTTGCAGCATTCAGCTGCAGCTAGCCGTGCAGCTTCTGAGAACTGTGTAGATGGTGAGGTCGGCAAGCTTTCAGCAACACTGGACAAGCTGTATTTATGGGAGAAGAAACTTCACAGGGAAGTCCAGGTATGTCTCATAGGCTGATAATCAATACTGATGTTTATATGCCATTTCACATTAGGTAATTTATGATTTCTTAGGTGCTTGTCTTACATTTAGGAGATGCAGCCTAAAGGGACATGAAACTGTATGCATTGAGGATCTAACTCTGTGAAATTATGTACTTAGAATAGGTACCCCTGCCACATCTCCCTTTCTGGTAACTGCCTGCTCTGAAGGCACCACATTAATTTATCAGTGTTGTACAGACAAATAACTCATAATTGTTGATTCTTTAGATCCTTATGGTTATTGATGAACAATCAACAAATACTCTTACAAATCGAATGTCATGATGCTACAGTTGATACAATCCCTTTTTGCTAGATATTATCATCCAAGGCAAGAATAATAAACTTGACAGCATTAAATGGCAAAGTTCTTTATCAATTCCTATGTCCTCAGAGAAGCATAACATATACGGTGCGATGATATTTAATCCTGAAATGCTCAAAAACCTTGTAATATAACACTGCAGCTGATGAACTCAACCTGCAAAGATTTTATTGATGTTTGCCACATATTATAAACAGAATGCATCCTCCTTCCCTCGCATTGTATGGTTAAAGCATGTTTGTATTAAGATTTCTTAGGACAATTTGACTTGACAAATTGTTCTTCCATTGTATATGGCCATTGTTTTAGTAGTCCAATCGTAGATGGCAGTGGAGAACAATATTTTTGAAGAATTTTGCATTTCTACTAAAGCTAACTGCTATTTTCCTTTGTGACCTCGGAGTTGTCTAACTTTTAGAGCAGTAGTTCAAGCATGTTTTCTATATTAAAGTGATAAACTGAAATCATTTATTTGTTAGCCAGCTTGCCTGTCAAATTAAGCAGCAGCATGTCTCTTTCTCAGAGAAGCTAAATCATCAGAATGCAGTAAAATCAGTACAAATGAAACCCTGTTAAGGAAACTCCCTTAGTAAACTGCATACAGTACCTGGGCTAATTTAGGTTTTTTTTATTTATGGTTTGTATTTGAAGTCATTTCTAGAGGTACAGAAGAACATCGACCAGTGAAATTGCATTCTACCTTTATTAAAATTTGTAGTCATTTACTATATTTGGATCATTGTATTTAGGAGTCCAAATGGTCGTATTGAGATCCAATGTAGTTGCTAAATTTTGGCACTTGGCACTGGCATAAAATTTATATCCATAAGGTTTGTTACTCTTTAAGGTGTAACCAATGTAAAGATCAAAATGTTTCAAGATGTATTGCACATCTTAATTACAGGATTGAGCATAACAACAATAAACATCAGTTAGGGATTCATTTAGACTTGGTTTACTTAAAGCAAGTGTTCATTAATGTGAAAGCTTTATAAATAACAAAGAATGTTCATCTTGGGACTGTTTTAATTATTGAAACGAGCAACTGTTTTCAAGTTGATTGGTAGGTCATTTTTATGCACTGTTGTTCTCTGGGGCACCAGCAGACAGTATGTTGAAACTTGATCTAGAGTGGAAGCCATTGGTTCTTGGAGGATTTGATAAAGTTTGTCTCCGCTTATGTTGATAGAAATGTTTCCTCATCTAAATTGGCAGTGGGCTTGTAAGATCTGTCCTGCCAGTGGGTGCTTACTTTGTTTATGAAGGGTTGGACCCTTGACACTCTTCTTGTCCTTCTCTTTGCTTTCCTCCCTTCTTTTTTTTTTCCTTACATTCTCTTGTATTTCCTCTCATGCTCTTAATAAAAGTGATTAGGATTTGCCTAATCTTTTCTCAAAAAGGATAAGGAACCGCTACTATCTTGAGCCATTTAAGACTTCTCCCATTTAGGAAGGTCACAAGTTAGCATGAGAGAGCTTCCACAGATTATCGAACACTGAAGCAGGATTTCTGCTTGCTAGCTTTTAGGTGAGCAGCAGGAGGAAATAATAAGCTTTCTTCCATCTATTGATGATACTCTGGGGATTTTTTTTACCATAATGGAGTGCATTTGATTTGTAACCAAACTGGTTGGCAGATTCCACTGGCCTTGATTGCGTATGCTGATTGCACCTTCCATAGCTGACCTTCACATTCTATATACCTTAAATATAGTAAATGCATCACATTGTTGTTTAAGTGTTTGTATAATTGAAGTTTCAAGCAATTCATACTAAATAAGCTCTCCATGGGTTTTTTTTTTTTTTAAAAAAAAGGATACAACTTCATGTCTGAAGATACCCGAACAGTGAAATAATCAAGTGGTCTATCAAATGAGAGTAACATATGCTGACATTTTTTATTCAGTTGTTCAAATTCCTTACAACTACTGTTTTATGGTCAAAATATATTATTCACCTTTTCTTTTCTCCATGCTGGGCATCTTATACAAGACTTATTTCCATTTTTGGTTAGGAGATTAACTTTTGATTTGTGCATTATGACTGACTTAAGAGTCATTGTGTATATGCAAACAGTTTTGGTTATCTAGAACCTAAATAGCTATTGATGTTGGAAGCATGGACATACAAGAATATAATAAAAGAAAGAGGAGCAATATAGCTTTTTGCATTTCTTTTTTAATGCAATCTTCAGCAAAAATTATTTAGCCAAATGGGGGAATCCCAATACGTCTTGAAATTTTTGTGCGATATATCTTTCATTAAAAATCCTTTGTTGGTTCTAGGAAGAAGAAAAATTGCGAATCATATATGACAGGGAGTGCCGGCGACTGAAAGCTTTGGACAAAAGTGGAGCAGAGTCCCGTGAGTTAGATTATACACAGGCTTCAATAAGAAAATTGCTCACAAGAATCAATATGGCCATCAGATCTGTGGACACCATCTCAAGCAGGATACATAAGCTAAGAGATGAAGAACTACAGCCCCAACTCATTGAATTAATCCAAGGGTAAGAAAGTTAAAGATACTCTTCCATGAACATATATTAATCCATGTGCATGGCTATCCTTTATCAGGTGTATTTACCTTTAACCTCATCCAGTCATTAGATGCATTAAAATGTAGGAAGCTTATGCAGCCATGTATGTTTTTGAGATGCTGATATCTTAATGTTACTTTTATGTTATTCAGTTTTTTCAAAGTTTTAATCATCTCATAGATTATATGAATCTGTGATATTTTTTTAAATGGGTAAGCCAGGACCAGATCTAACTGATGCAGATGTCCTTCTAGATCATCGAAATTATGGAGAAGAATTCCTAAGATGCATTATCTCTTGCATGTTTTGATTAATAGATGGTTTCCGGACCACATACCAAAGACTAGGGCATCTTAAACTTAACTTTCTGGTGAAATAATCTCTATAATCTCTATACTTCTGCTTCTCTTCAAAAACTAAATATTAAAATGGTACGACTTCGAAGAGAGGGTAGCCGATCATTTTGTCATCAATATCATGTTAGTAATTAATTTGTTGAATCCAACATAAAGGCTTGATTCTACAAGTTGTGGGCCAACCGTGTTATGTTCAGCTCTGAGAATAAACTTATGTATCAATTGGTTTATTGAAGAAACCAAAAGCTATTTCAGATAAATGCAATAAAATTCAAAATTAAATGGAATGGTATTGAATGTGTGGTGGTGGAAAGTGTACTGGAACTGATGGCAAAGGACTTGAGACGATGAAACTTGATATTTTTAAAACATCTGCAGGATGAAAGAAGAGGAGGCGAAAATTAAAGAGCTGGGCTTTAAGGGACTCAATTGTCATCTAAACAGAAATTTAGAAATGAGTTTTAGTAGAATGGAGAGTTGATTATGCAGGTTGGAAATCAGAATGGTCTCTGGATCTAGTGGTTTCTAGCTCCCTTTGAGCAAAATGATTCCATACTAATGATGGAACATCATTGGTTGATGAACCTTATTTGTGAGAAACAAAGATTAAAATATTGTTATGAATAAATGTGGAACTATGTTTCTCAGGATTTGTGCTTGAATGTTGATTAATTAAGCTTCTCGACCAAATGTAGCAATGTATCAGGAATATATTGGCTTAGCCTGCATTTAATCTCCTGACATATATAAAGGGGACTCCTAAGCAACTGTCAACATCAGTCGTTGAATGATTCCCAACTTTAAAAAGGTCATAATGAGGGTCTAAAGTAGAAGAAATAGAGATTTGAAGAAATACTGCTTCCAAAAGATAGGTATCAATGCTTGACGGCATGTAATCATCATACTTGCCTAGTAATTTGAAGGAGAAAACATGTGTCAGAGTTAATGATCACAACAAAAAGATAAGATATGGGGGAAAAAATGAAATGAAGATGGACACTTCTCTCCAATACTTTGTGTTTCCGGCTCTCTCTCTTTTCCTAAGGCATCTATTATCTCATCAACTGATTCTCTCATGAACTGAGACTCCTATCTAAACCATTTGTAATCTTTTCACATGCATCACACATGTCAAAGCACAATATTACTAAAATGCTCACTGCGGCCTGGTTGGATGCGATGGCAATTCGAGATCACATCGATGTGGCACTCATGAGAAGTGAAACTTGAAGCATAATTATTGAGCAATGCAACTTGGACTTTGCATATTGACAAGCCTTGTTCCACATGTATAGTAGGCTGGCTAACATCGGACAAAGAAAGCAGTTAGCATTTGTCCTCATAGATTTATAAGGTGCAGTCTAGTGTGGTCATGACAAGCACAGTCAGATCGATGATACAAAGCTTGATGCAGTCAGCCACATAACTATCATATAAAGAGCTTATAATTTTATGGATGAAACTTAATAAAAGCATGAGATGTTGTCCTTCATATGCAATGTATGCAATATAACACTAACATTAGAAGGATTTGCCTTTAATATTATCATATTAAAATAAAGGAAAGAAGAGATCGATGCGAGTAGATATTAAGAAAAAGAGCAAGAGAAGCAAAGGGTGGTCATTTTAACTCTGTTGACCTCTCCCTTCTTCTTACTCTTAAAGAATGCCCCAACACTCTGGATCCCGTACTGGTAACATAGTGGTACAGTCTTGGTGCACTTGGTAGGTGGGTCGGTCCAATATACTGAGACTGGTACCGAGTCTTGGTTCGGTACTAGTAGGGAATGGTACACACTAGTACAGCATACCATGATCTTGGCTGACCATTCTATGCAATTGTCGTTCCTCGGGTTTGCAAAATGGTGCCTGTGGCTGAGATCCAAGCTGCACAGAAAGGGATCCAATTGGCTTCCTCCATTCCTGATGTTGATGAGATTTGGGTGGAGCATGACTCAACAACCATCATCACCTAGCTTAGCATGTCTTTCAAGTTTGATGCAACTCATCTACATCTACGTAACTCTTGATGGATCTTGGATTCATTCTCTAACTTTGAAGGAGGGTAACAACTGTGCTGATTGGTTTGCTAACTTTGCTTTTACACTTGAAAGTCATTGCACTTGATCTCAAGATTTCCCAGCTTCTCTAACATATCTAGATCAGGCTGATACAAGAGGTGTAGTTTCTATTGAGTTTGATTCTACTTTGCCTTGTACCTCTAGAGGTTCTAATTGCCTTTCTTGCATTAAAAAAAAAAAACTATATTGGACTAACAAAATTTAATGATAGTACTTATTTTTTTGATATGGCAAAGTACAAAGAGGGCTTTATTTTTTACTTGATGATCAAACCAATAACCAAAAGACAGAGCAACATCTATTCAGAACATCATTGCCAATATTATGATCATAATAGAAGCAAATAATCATCATAGATTAGACAAATCTTATTAAGCCATAAATAAAAGAGAAGAGACTTAACAATTTTGAACTAGTTATAGTGCAATAGTGCATTTGACTGAAACAAGCAGATAAATAAATATCAATCGTAATTCATAACTAAATAAGTATGAGAAAAAAAAGGGTATTAAATTTGTTGTGAGGGTGTCATCTTGGCCATCAAATAAGAATTGAGAGATGGAAAGATTTAAACAAATAAAGAGACCTATATCTTTTTTTTTTTTTAACATTCTTAGTCATTGGGAGCAAGGTTTGCAAAATCGGTATGAAGAATCATACTAGCATAGTACTAGTTCCATATGGTACGATTGATATGGTATGGCATGCATCCCAAAATGATACAGAAAGCTAGTATGTTTCCACTTCCAGCTATAGTACTCCGTGATACTGGGTGATATGTGCATTCCACTCGGTTTGGTTCTTATAGAATCAAACTTCGATAACCTACAAGTACTTTACCACTTTGGCATAGTACGGTTGGTGCGGTAGACCTTGGTTAGAAGAGCGACTAAAGGAAATGATGTTTTGGCTAGAGGGTTATTGACAAAATTAGCAAGTCCTACTTTCTTTATTTAGTGTGCATGCTTGTGTGTGTGAGAGAGAGGGGGAGAGAGATTAGGTTCTTATTAATATTTGAGAGACTATAATAGACATTTTAGAAAGGCTTGTTTGGGTTTAGAGTTATTGGTTGATGGTTTCTTTCTAATTTTAGGTTATAACAATGAGATTAGGATGAAAGAAAAGTGTAGGCAGGAGGGCCTAGTTTTATTGTGGTAAAGGGATGGGATAATAAATCTTTGTAAAGTTTAGGAGGGAGGGGTCAATGCCAATTTTCACGGTGTCCGCTTAAATGCCACAAAGGAATATTAAGGGAATGCAAAAATTTAGAGTTAGCCTCCTTGGCTCCAACCATGGGTATGGGTGATTCTCAAATTGCCTAGAAAGTGGACCTAAGTGGGAGTTTCTGGGCATCAATCTCAGCAGGAGTGAGTCGCATGATACATTGAAGTATGGAGCACAAAGATCATGGAACAGAGCCAAGTCCATGTAGGTCTCCTTTAAGTTGGAAATTCTAGAAACCCTTAGATGGTTATCTCAGGTTGTTAGGTTGAGAATTTAAATCGTATCTAGTTAATATTACTTTATAAACAAGTTCAGAGAATAAAGAGTTCACAGCTACAACTAATATAATCTTACCTACTAAGTCTCCCCCTTAAGCTGAATCATATATTTTGGCCATGCAAAGCTTGAGAAAATGTCCATTAAAATTGACTTCTTAACAGCCTTGTGAATATATTGGTTTTAAATTCAACATGCCAAAGATAAGCTAATGTCCTTGCATAGGAATTTGACGGAAGGAACTAAAAGGAAAAGATTTTACAGCATTTTTATTGACTTGTAGAAATGTGAAAAATACTACTAGAACAAGTGTTGGCAAGGAAACTGTGAATGATGTATTGGAACTTGGAAGACCCTTATTTTGAAGTATTATGTTATTGGGAAATTATATTGAGACAAGGATGTATCAGTCTAAAAAAGACTAATTCAAGAGTTTGAAGTTGTGTTCTCAAAAGAAAAAAGAGATTAAAAAAAGTGCTGAGGAAGCATCGGCATTTACAATATTGAAAGGCTAAATTTTATGTATTTGATTTACATATTTGGTAATTGAATTTTTGCCTTATAAGTAAGTTCGGTGTTTGTAACTTTAAAGGAACAAATTATGGATTTGGTTAAGAAACAAACAATGCCATAGTAATGAAATTTCAGGCTCATATAATTTAATGGCAGCATTATCATAAAGGGTATTGAAAGTGTCATGGAATGTGTACAGGAACAGAAGAAGATTTCAAAGGCAATACACTACCCCAAGTGGAAAATGCCAAGCAACTATAATACATGGATCGAGGTCTGGTTTATGAATATGACAAGATATAGATGCATTGATATGACAAATTGAAAAAATAAGTTGCATAAGCCAGGCATATATTTCAGGTGCCAACCATACTTAACTTTCTGGCTAGCACAGGTTGGCATGATAATTATTTGTTGTGCCAGAAAGAACCAAAACATGTAGACACATTGAATATATAACCACATGGTTGGATAAACTGCAGAGATGCTGTGAGTAATCTCTACATGCTAGTGGGGTTTAGGCACTCTTTTGGAACAATTAAGATGCTAGAGATGATGTTAGGATCTAGCATCAAGACGTCTGCTGCTGAGCAGTCAATGTTGAGTTGGACAACTACAAAAGCCATATTTGAAATAAACACAATAATATTTGAAGTTCAGGAGTTGCACTAATCAAGGTGATGGAACCTACTTAGATGGTATACCTTTGCTAAACTAATTCTAGAGGAATCCCTTTTTATTGGCTTGGACTTTGTAAAATAGTCAAGAAAGAGAAGGCATAGAACTAATTTGTCAGCAAGAATTTAAATACATCCACTATTTATAGAGGATATATCTTTTAATAGAAACAAATGGATCGTATTGAATTAGTTGATGATTCTAGTAGAGTTTGTCGAACTATCTCAAACTGCTATATTATCTCAGAATTGGGATGATTCGGTCTTTCAAAATGGGATAAGAGATTAACCACTTTGAACCAGAGCACACTAGGCCAACTGATTCTACCCATGGTACTAACCTAGTTTGTTTGCATTGAACTGAGCCCATTATAATAAAATCTCCCATTCACCCTAATTCTCATCCCAATTGATCTCTCTCTCCTCTTTTGGGCTTTCTGCCTTTCTCTTGATTGCCTCCATTGCCTTCACCACCACCTCCTCTGGCATCCCCTTTCCTAGTGGCCCCCATTGAGTGCCACCTGAATTTGCCCTCACAACTTGTTAGTGTTCACTCAAATGTGTCAACGGGGGTTCCATTGCATCCACCACCATCTATGGGTACTCCATGGCTCCTTCCCTCCCTCTCCTCTCTCTCTCATCTCGGATGAAACTTGGGGGCATCAACAATTGACTAGCATGACACCATGTACCATATATCAATATGGTTTCATTACTAGTCTGGTACAATCCAAAGAATATAGAACCAAACTAAACTTGCCAGTTTGGGCAAACTGATCTGAACTGAACTGATTGAAAACTGGATCGAAATCACTTTTCAGTTAGTTCTAGGTTTGAACCGATCTGAATCGTGTCAAACTGCTCAGTTAGGCTTGGGTCGGGCCGGTTCAAGTGTGGGATGGCTTGGGGGTGAGCTAAGTGGAATGTAGGCTCTTGTGAGTTCATTTAAATAAAGGAAGGAAGGTTGAGAGCCTCTTGTGAGCTTTCATCTATTCTCCTCTCTCTTATTTGCTAAATGTCATCCTCTCCTCTTTTCTCTTCTTTCCACTTACTTAAAATCTTTCATGTCATATTCTCTCCTCTCTCCTTTCTCCTCTTTCCTTTCTATTTACTTAAGATTTTTCATGCAAATGAGAGAAATATCCCTTATTTGAAATCAACAAAAATATCAAAAAAATCAAATTTCTTAAAAATAAAAAATCAACTCTTTCTCTCAAAAATAAATTTGAAGAATTTTAGAAAATCTCAGTTTAGCAAATATCAAATTAGGATATTTTCACTTTAGATAAAAATCTTAGAAAATTAATTTAAATTAGAAATGATGAGAAAACAAAATGCCAAGAAAAAATAACTTCAAATATAATTTGTAAGGTTTTGGTTAATACTTGGTCAAACTTACAGGTTTCTAGACTTAGATAGGATCACAGTAATAATGAACCTTACACTGACTTAATCGACAGCTTATTAAAATAATGAAATTAAACTTGTCATAAAATCCTAAGATTAAATCATATTTATTAAGGTTCTATGACATGTCAGTAGATCAAAAGTTGGGGTGTTTTCTTAATGGGAGAGGATGTGACACTTCGATTTGTAGTTTAATGACATGTCATAATTTATACCTTAAGAAATGCAATATAACCTTAGTATTTTATGTCAAGTTTTATTTTATTGGTTTGATGAGCTGTGAATTAAGTTGACCTAGGTTAGCGTAAGGTTCATTGTTACTGTAATTCTATTTAAGTCTAAAAATTCTATAAGTCTAACCAAATGTTGATCAAAACCTTGCAAATTGTATTTTAAGATAATTTTTTTCAGCATTTTATTTTCTCATTATTTCTAAATAAAATATTTTTTTAGAATTTTTATTTAAAGTGGAAGTATCCTAATTTGATATTTGCTAAATTGAAATTTCCTGAAATTCTATGAATTTATACTTGAGAGAGAGAAAGAGTTGACTTTTTATTTTTAAGAAATTTGATTTTTCTGATATTTTATTGAATTCAATGGGCTATTTCATTTATTTTCATGAGAAATCTTAAGTAAATAGAAAGAAAAGAGGAGAAGGGAGAGAGGATGATATTTATTTTAATGCAAATAAGAGAGAAGGTGAAAGCTCATGGAAGGCTCCTAGTCTTATATACTACATAAAAAAAAAAGAAAATAACTCAAGAAATTATAAAAAATAAAAAAGAAGGAAAAAAGGGTGTACTAGCCCGAACTACCGGTTCGGTATTGGTACCACTATCTAGTTTAGTAAACTTTGTACCAACCTAATTCTTGATTGGTATAGGTCATGTTGTCTATACTGCCATTGTTGGATCCTTGATGGACAGAACAAGGGTTTGTTCATGCAATAGAAATAACATAGGAAATATATTCTAATATTTGGGGAATCGTGTGACTTGAATTCTGTGGCTATAATGGAAAGCAACAGTCTTTGAGTTTTGTATGCTTTAGATGTGAGGCTTGCCATTAGTTTCAATTATGTGCCAGCATTTTCGGACTGTCTGATGATCTGTATATTTGGATGTGTCTAGTGGTTCCGATAAATGGAGAAAAAGATGCACATGTAATTAACAACATGCTTGGACATCAAGTAGACCTGTGGGTTACAATTGTTCCTGATCATACATTTATTTTGCTTGGTATGATGAATATGGATGAAGTATATGAATGCCTCGCCACATGCTAACGGAACTCTGTTTTATGTGCAGATTGGTAAGAATGTGGAAGTCCATTCTCAGTTGTCATCAGAGGCAGTTCCAGGCAATGGTTGAAAGCAAAATCCAGAGGCTGATGCCTAACGCTGAGACCCAAAGAAATTCTGCTGCAAAGGTGATCAAAGAATTGGAGCTGGAGCTCTTGAACTGGTGTTCTTGTTTCAGCAACTGGATCAGCACCCAGAAAGCTTATATCGAATCCCTGAACAGATGGTTAATGCAATGGCTTCTTCAGGAAACGGAAGAAACACCTGATGGAGTCGTTCAATTCTCCCCAAGCAGAATTGGTGCTCCTGCTGCCTTCATCATCTCAAATGATTGGTACCGTATGATCGAACGAATATCGGAAGCTGAAGTGATAAAAGCAATGCAAAGTTTTGCTGTGACCATTCATGGGTTATGGGAGAGACAAGAGGAGGAGCAGCACCGGAAACTGAAGACTGAGTTTCTGTCCAAAGAGTTCACTAGAAAGCTCAGGTTGCTACAGAAGGAAAGTAGGATGCATGGGCATCTGGATATATCAGATAAGTCAGCTGTATCTCCCTCCAGTAATGATGGAGCTTTTCATGATGACCGCATGATGCCTTTAGATGCAATGAAAAAAAGACTGGATGAAGAGAGAGCCAAGCATGAACAAACAATAAAACAGGTCCAAGTGGTGGCTGCCAGCAATTTGGGGACTAGTTTAATTCCAATATTTGAAGCATTGGGGAATTTTACTTCCGAGACGCTGAAAGGTTATGAGCAAGTCAGAATACCAAATGACAGTGCAGGAACATAAGCTCCACACCCCCAGTGTTGCTTAATTTACAGGCACTCAAGGGTTTCCTGTTGGTTTGGAGGAAAGAAATTGGATCAAGTACTGCGTATTCTGTTTACCATGTGATAAAAATGATGATGCTTCAGTTAGCGCCCATGAGCACAGTTTACCATATGTTTAGAAAGACCCTAATAGTTGGTGTGAATTCATATCTATATATTGAGGAAACAATTGAAGGCACTGTAGAAGCTGGAGACTCTTATCCATATGCCAGGCTTTGTAAATATCCATCAAGTTCTTGAATCAGATGGCCACCTATTTAGGAAGCATATCTTCGCAGTTAGAATGATAAGTAGAGCATCTATTAATTGTTTACTGGTCTTTTGAGTGCACAGGCCTCCTGCTGCTTGTGGCGTATCATTGAGAAGACACTGTGCTTTGGTAACGCTTTGGTAACTGGCTAATTTATCAGTTTTTTTTTTTGGTCCCTCTGGAGGAGATGGTATGCTTTAGATTGAACTGTTTGGCTAAGTGGTACAAGGTGGCTGCACTTAAATATTGAGAGTGCATGATGCTGTAATTTAGTTATCAAAGTCAAATCTTTTACATCCAATTGGAAGCGAATTTTGTTGAGCCATGAATCAACTTTTTTTTTTTTTTAAAAAAAAAATCTTGCATCATTCTTTTCTTAGTTTTGATTGGCTGTTTGGCTGGCCTGCTTGAACCAAGAAGTGGTTACCCTCGGAAAAAGAGGCATGCATTGTGTCGGTGGATAACTCACCAATGTTATTTCTGCTTGCTTAAGTGCCTGCAACTTCAGCAGTTGAGGTGGCCTCTATGAATGAAAGCAATTTGAGTTATTGTGCCTGTCATTTTCTCGTGTATTGTGGACATAATAGCTCCTAACATGTGTTGTTTATCTCCATATATCTTCGTTTAAGTGGTCAATCCCATAATAATAGCTGCTAAATTACTTTCCTATAAGGTTATGACTGTGATAGCTTCTTTTGATAATAAAATTTAATGATTAACTGTTCATAAGTTTTTGAGAAATACTGCGGATTGTAATTTATCTTGGCACTAACCTTCTAAGGAGGAGCTTGACATATGTTTTAACTTTACCATAAGGTGGCATCTCACCGAGGAAGAGCAAGTTCAAATCCTGGAGTGACCTATAAGACCTCGATTCTAAAAGAGGCAGGCCTAAGACTTCGAAGAGTTCTTGAGGTTGGCCTAAATCGCAGTTGGGTCAAGAGGGAATGGATATAACAAGTCTCAGAGACTGACCTAAGATATGGTTATAAAAGGGGTGCCATAAGATCTTAGTGGTTGGCATAGCTTGGCTTAGTTCTCCCAAGCTACAAGCATCGATTCATGGAAAACGATCTAAAGCATAATTTGAAAAAGGAGTTTTAAAATGTATGTAAGCAAGAACAACAAAATAGAGCTACAATACTAAGAAAAAATACTTTTCATTAATGTGCAAAATTTTTACAAAGACCGGCCTAAGTTATAAAGCAAAAAAAAAGGTGAGGCAATACATAGGAGAAGGAATACTCGGTTCTCGAAATTGCTCCATGAATGAAGTCTTTTATCAAGCTCTTTCTTTATTATTGTCTAAAGGATCAACCTCGATTGATTTGGTAGGTGGGAGATCAGTTTTGGCAATCATAGGCGCTTGCTTTGTAGCACCACTATATGGATTGTCTTCTCTGAGCAGGTCAAGATTGTCTTTCTTGAGCGAGTTAAGGCCATCCAAATCAAGGTTCGGGTAAAGCATCTATACTTGCCTCCGACACTCCTCAAATTGCCCTTATACAAATCAATGGAGTAGTCAATGAATCTCTCTATACTCTATTAAGTCTTTGAAGGCCTTAACCTCTTGAGCAGGTGGCTCATCCTTCAGCCAGTCCCTTTCCTCCATCACGGCAGCCACCTCTTATTGCAACCCCATGGATGGCCAGCTTTTTTCTTTATCAGCAATTGGTCCTTAGCTGCCAATTCTTGCTTGAATTTGCACCAAAGGTCATCCAACTCCTTCCGTCAACCTTTAAATACTTGCTGTGCCCAATGGTTGGACTGACCTAAAGTCACAACCAAGCTATTTTCTATCAACCTACGGATTCTTATTGGTTACAATTTCTACCAAGCTGCTCCTATCAAATTAAAATGAAGGATGAAAGACTCACATGAAATTAAGGAAGAGAAGACCGAGCAAGGGAGCTTGAAATGTTTTGAGTAGCTAGACACGAGCCAAGCAGAGTAATTTGCAAGGGGTGGAGCAAATAAGCTTCTCCTCTCCTTACCTGATCCTGGGAGAGGCAACATAGGAAGGAATAATTCCAACAAATCAAAGCTCATTAATGCTGACCCGTCATATGGCGATGCTTCATAAGCTAGCTGACCATCTTTTCATAATGAAGCCGATGTATTAATTGCACTTCGTGACTTAATCATATGGTATAATAATTAACACCACAAAACTTAAGATAGCATGCCAGGCCATCCAACTCTACATCGAGATTCATGCAGAGATATACTTAATATTGGTTATTGTGAGACAAACCTATAACCACAAGAAATTAGATCTAATCCAAGCTAAGCTACATCTGATGCAAATCATATAATCGTAAACGGAGCTAAAGGAGCCCCAAATGGATTGATCATGAACATCTTGAGCTACTTTCGTGATAAGCATGAATTTAAGATTAATTTTAAGAAAAAAAGGGGCAAGTGACGTAGTTTGATTTAGCTAGCTTGTATGATGGTAACGTGTAGTAAACTTGAAAATGACATAATGTGATTGGCTAAATTAATATATGTATTCAATAAAGAAGAAAGTCTCAGTTAAGCAACGCTTTCACCAGAAGTGCCAACCTATTTTGGAACCTCTTCCATCGATTCAAGTAGGAGTTTATATACTTGTTTGATATGGATTCCATCGTAGCCACTGTCCCATCCGGGATCAAGTTCATCAGGGCCATTCACAACACAACAACAAATAAGTAAATATCTATTCCCTTGCCTCAAAGCTCCGATCCCATGGACTTCGAGGCTGTGAAGCGGTCGCTGGAGGGAGCAGCGGAGGAGATCGTCCCCACTCCGTCCCTCGACGCCCTCCCCTCCAAATTCTACGATGCCTTCGTCCTACACGGCCTCCGCGTCGACCTTGTCGAGCCCGGCCGCCTCCTCTGCTCCATGACCGTCCCTCCCCGCCTCCTCGTAATCCCGTCGCCCTTTTTTACCCTCGCCCTACATCCCCTTCTCTCCTCTCGGTCTCCCGTTCTTCTCCGATCTAATCCCTCTCGTTTTTTGCATCGTATCTCCATGCAGAACACCGGCACCTTTCTGCACGGCGGTGCCACTGCTTCCCTGGTGGATTTGGTTGGGACCGCCGCCTTCTACACTGCCGGGGCTCGGACCCGGGGTGCCCCGCTGGAGATCAGCATCGCCTACTTGGATGCCGCCTACATGCATGTTTGTTCCCTTCTTTCAATTAAAAATTCATTTTTTTAGCTTCGGAAACATGTTAAATTTTCATAATTATGCATTCCTTTTTGTTTACTTTCAACTTTTTCTAGGTTTGAAACCAAATTCTTTGTTGTAGAATGTTTTCTGCTATTATTTTTCAAGAAGGGGATGACTTTGAAGCTTTAAGGACGAAGAATTCAGCATTTTTGATGATACTCGAGGCTTAGAGTTTGAAAGAGATGAACATACATACAGTGTGTACATATGTGTACATGCGCGCGCGTGCATAAAATTGCTGAAAAGAGCATCAAGTTTGAATTTTGGAGGATATATCAGTTAGTTTGATGGTATTTAGGGGCATAAAATTGGTCTCCACTGCATAGGGTAAGTCTTAGGTTGTGTCTTTTTTGGGCAGGATCAGACTACAAATAGGTCCTTAAATATGGCAATAATTAGCAGACACCATAATCAAGTTAAACGTCCACTGCAAATTAACTGTGCTTTGGTGTTAGTTAATTCAGTTCTCCATTATTGAGTACAGCTGTTTGAAATGTTCATGGAGATTGAATTGATCTCTGTACAACTTGCCAAGGCGACCGAACTAGCTAAGACTGGATCGGATATTCTGATGGCATTTATGGGCGTGGATTAGCTAAATGTTTGTCACCATTTTTTTTTCCCCAAATTTGGGTAATGCATAGTAAGGTTATTCTTGTGTGAACTGGGTGTCATGTTCGAAACACAGAAACATGGAGACAGTCTATTTGCATGCAGCGGTAAAGCTGCATCCAACGCTCACCAGATCTTTTAATGGTGGGAGCCTCATGCAATAGTAATCTTACATTAGTTAATGTTGAACAGAATCAGACTAGATGTATGGTTGTAAATGTGGTACCATCCTAAAGACAGCTTTGATTAACTGTCTTTCAGTGGCATTTTTTTCACTCTCCTTTACTAGGGCATATCTGTTGAAGACTTTCCTACAGAGTAAACTGAGCTTTGTGAGACTTGCTGAGAAGACTGGTGGTTTAATGAATTCGATCTTGTCACAATGGCAGGGCCAACTAATGGGGTAGAAAATCACATTCAGTTAAAGTTTAAGGGTGGGATTCATTTAATTTGAACTGAACAGTAAGAAAAGGTTCATTCCTTGCGTTTGAATGTCGATGAAGCTATGGAGCTGTAGTGTCATGGGAAATGAATCATTTCGTAAGACCTGCCATTCCCTGAATCCAAGTCAATTTCCTTATTTATTTGGTGGTGGTGATGGGAACTTTTTTCCCATTTTCTTGCAAATGGATATTTGGCATATCTTATTCTTAGGAAGATGAAGATGCAGAGTTTTACATGGATATTGACCGGTAGAAACTGCGTAGCAGATCCTTGCCAAGATACTTGTGAACTGAATAAATATGGTCCTTAATTAAACTAATGAGTTAGGAGAAAGTTGACTTCATTCTTGGATGATCAAAGACTTTTGGTTTCAGTTTTAGCTCTGGTTTGATTTGTTGCCAATTAATTTTGAGAGATTCAGCTCAAGTTTCAGAGTTCAGGTTCCCCCAAAAAAAAAAAAAAAAATGTTAGTATCTTTGGATGTATAGTTTCGGTTTTTCAGATTGAATTGTTTTTTAAAAAATCATATTCTATATCAATTTGAGTAAAACGTGCAATTGCTAAATTGCATACATTAAGTGGCAACATAAGTTTTTAGCACAGTGTAGAGTTGAAAGTAACATCCCACATTGAATTTTGTTGTATCTCCTTTGTTGTTGACTCTTAGGTTTCTGCATTGAAAATATCAAGTACTTATGACAAAGAGCAGCTATATTAAGTCCTTTCATTTTTATCGAGGAGGTCAGTGGTGAAATAATAAGATAAAACTGATACTGTGGTGCATCTGTAAAATAAATTTTTTTCTGCATGACAACCTTGCTGTGCACTTAGCAACTCTGAAGACTGCTGAATTGCTGCCTATGGTAAACCATTACCTCTCTGGAAAGCATGTTTTGGATGAATATTGGATTACGAAGATAAACTTAGCGTTGATTTTTCTTGGAAATTTTACCACGTAATTTAGCCAGAGGCTGAGATGCTATATTCAAGATAGTTGCTGAAATCATATGCCGTGATTTGTCAATGGTACGGTAGGTGCTTTTGTTTGGAGTGGTGAGCTTTTGACATAATGATTATATACTAGGATATGCAAGGACAACACTTTTGGTCATGGTGCAACATTTGAATTTAGTTTGAAATTGTATTGAGGTTTTGTTATAACCAGTGCTGGGCTTCTTTATGTTCATCAATAGTTTTAATTTGCTTCAGACTGGATTTACAGCAAGGTATAAATTCAAAAACAACAAATGCAACTTTATGTAGGGCAAGTGCAAATGCACTGGTGCATTTTTTTAATCATAAATTTCTTGCTGTGGGATTCCTTAAGTTCCTTTTCTACTTGTTTGCGGAAATCATTTTTTTATCAACTATCTTATATGCTTTACATTTCTTTGTTAAATCTCAACCTTCCATTGATCACTCTGATGTTTTCTTGTAATTTGCATTGTACTTTTATCTTGCATGCTTACTCATGAAGGAAATTGTCAGTGGCGGGTTTCAAAATTCTCCTTTATCCTCTCTCTTAAAATTTTCTTCAGATCGTCAATGCTCGCGCACAAATCCAGCAGGTTGGATTGTGTGTTGAGTGCCAATCCCAGCCCAATCCAACAAAGGAAATACCTAGCCCAAACCTAACGCAACCAAGCTGCAAATTCAATCACCCAAACTCAAACCTAACCCCACTCCACAACTTTCTACTGAAACAAATTTAGGTTGATTTTGTGTGGACCCAAGCAAGGTTTAAACTAAATTGAATCAAGAGCTTAATCACAGAAATAAGATCTGAGTTTGGATTTCCTTGGGTTCAGATCTTATGCACGGTAGGGGTTATTTCTGCTTGCATCAGACTAGACACTCTAATATACAAATCTGGTTTGAGTTTGAGTTGGATTAGTTGCCCCAGCTCTTAAACCAAACCGAACCTCACTTAAAGTCAGGTGGATATTTTTCAGTCCAAGCCCAAGCGAGGTTTATGGTGACCCAACCCAGGCCAAATTACATGTTTTGTTTGGTCAGGTTTGGGTTAACCCTTCCCATGTTGCAACCCTATATAGCATAATCAGTCATGCGATGCCCTCTTCAGTAAGAAAAGCATATTCATTTAACCTTATACACAGCTGTATCTAATCATTATAATTTAAAAAATGAAGATGATTAAACTTAGTTTGCAATCCTCAGCACATGTGCTTGGTCTTTTGGATTGAGGTATGATCCTTTGAGGTTGAGAACATTTACTGATTGTCTATCAACGTAATTGTGGCATGATGCAAGCTTTTTCTACAATAACTAGCAAATACCAAATGTGTGTGTCTGATCTCTGTGGAATTACTCAAGGTGGGACTAAAGCACAACATTGTGTTTGGTCATCTACAGGACAGGCATTCTGGTCATGGTGCAGGAAAAACATATGAATTAGGCATCCTTTCACTTTCCTGGCTGATTTCGTTTTTGATAAGAACAATTATAAACCTCCCGGTTATTGTGTTCTCTTCTTCTTGTAAACATTTTTGGACTACATTCTTTGCACCGTGAGCATAATTAGTCTGCATGAAAAGACTTCCAGTAACACCCTGAAATAACTTCCTGATTCTTAAATGGTACTTTTTTATGGGCAAGGTTGATAGAAAGTCTTTGATTGTTTGGTAATACAGGAGGAAATTGAGATAGAGGCGAAGGTTCTACGGGCTGGAAAGGCTGTAGGGGTTGCCACAGTGGAGCTAAGGAAGATGAAGTCTGGAAAGATCATAGCTCATGCGCGTTACACCAAGTACCTTGCGGTATCTAGCAATTTATAAAGGGACGTTTTTCTTAAACTATAATTAAAGCTTCATTCGTGTCTGTTACCAAAAAAAAAATATTTGCTTTATGGCTGATAAAGATTGAAAACTAGAAGCATCTTGTTGTAGAATGGATCTTATATTATTTTCTACATGGAGGCTTTATTATGCACTGTGTTTTATATGCACTGTGTTTTATATGCACTGTGTGTTTTATTTTTGGTTTCTTTTTACATTTATACGTTGGACGATGCCAACAGAAAGTCTCTGGAGGGAAGTAGCTGAAATTTTCGATCCTATTGCTGTTAGTCTCTAGACACAGGTGTGCATTGCACTGGCATTGTGGATTGCTAAACTATCATGATAGCTATTGTCGCGGTAGTTGAGTGATGTCAAGATGAAACTATCTCAAAACTGATTTATTTTGGCCAAAATGGAATCTTGGTGGAGTTTTTAGGGTTATCTTGGTGGATCCTTTCACTTTCTAGTGTAAAGTACCTACCATCTTTGATGCTAATTTATTTTAAAAAGTATCTGAGATGCCCAAAACAAATGAAAAATCTCAGGTGTTGAAACTAAATTGGCATTTTTTTTGAAGATAAGATTTTTTTATTAGTGATTTGAAACTAAAAATAGATATGACTATAATTTCATTGATTTAAGAGGTATTGGGTTATCAATCCTAACTCTGCCCTCCTAAAAAGGAGATGAATTGAGGTGCAGGAAATTTGAAGAAGATTATACTATGGTATGAAAGTAATTTTTTGTTGCAGTTGTCAATGTTTTAAATTAAGATTATCAAAAATACTATCATTTTTAGGGCAACTTCGTGAATAAGGACAAGACTATAGTTCACAAATTGTGTGTATGTATTGTATCCATAATTTATTGCAAATACCAGGAGCGCATATCTTACTATAACTTTTAAATGACATTAACTGTAACTTTAAATGGTTATTCAAAAGCAAAACTAGGAGAATTATATTATTAAATAGTAGTTATAATTTCAAAGGTAGCTTCATTTGATATGACCTTTGAAGAGTTATTTTTTTTAATGAGTTAAGGTAATTGATAAAAACTTTGGTATAGCTATTGAGCTCTTCCAAAGGTTGAAAAAGGCATAACAGCTTAATCCTAAACGAGCAGAGGCCAGTTATATGAATCTTTTTTTGAATATCAAACTAAAAGTTATTATCTATTATATCATTTGAATTAAAATATCAAATAAATAATTTTTAATTAGAAAAACAATTGGACAACCGAAAGCATTATACAATATTTTTTGTATGTTCGGGGAGATCTTGTTGCATTCATTGGGGAAAAAAGAGAGATCATTAGCGATGGGTCTAAAGTTTGGTGCTAGGTAAGAAAAAAAAATTTGAAAAATAATGTGTAAAGAATCAACTAGTTTGGATAGATTGGATTTTAGATTGGTATGCCAAAAATAGAAATTACAAAGGATGCTTACAAAATGAACCTAACTATAAAAGAAATGAAAAAAAATAGTTTTATCAAAATATTATGTATATTTGTAATTCGTCAAAATTACACAATTTGTTGAAATTTGGTGAGAAATGACTAAAAATAGTGGTGCAAGGGTTGGTTTGGTGGTGTGGCTAGAGAGTTTGGAATGAAGGGTTAGGTAAAAAGAGAGAGGAGCTTTGCGTAAGAGAGAGAGTTTGGGAGGAGCGGGTTGGATTACATATTGTGATGTCAAATTCTTTTTTTTCTTTAGTTAAATAAATCAAATTAATTTCTAATCTTGTGCGAGGGTTTGGATTTCAAATCTCTTGGTACCTAATCTTGATTTTGAATGGAATTAGAATTGAATTTTAGTTCCGTACCAATAAATGCTTGAAATTAGAATTAGTGATCTGATTCCAATTTTAGAATGCTATTCTCGCAAATTAAAAGGTCCTTAAAATTTTATAGTACTTTGAAAATATAGTTGCTAAATAACAAATAGCTTCTTATGAAAAGCTCTCATACTTAAAACTCAATAGATAAAACCTTTATTACCTTACAATGCCAAATGGGACTTAAGAAAAATTTATGTCATAGCTTACATATGATATTTAATATGAAGGTTTATGATATTAGAGATATTGTGAGATGTAATTAAAGCCAAAAAGAAAATTCAACGGCCACATTGCTATAAAAGGTAAATTTCACTTCATTTTTATAAGAAAATAGTTTTCAAGTTTTAGGTTCCTCCTACATGTAAATATTAAGGATTTCACATGATTGATTTTATAATTTTTTAATGTAATTGTAAAACTACTTATTGAAAATCTGGTTAATGAATTTTATTAGCTATATTTACGTGAAATACACATTTTTTGACAGCTAAATTATTTTAAATGATGACACCTGTTTATGATATTGTAATATTGAAGATGTTGAAGCAATGAAAATGGAAGAGATTTTCTTTTGATAGCTAGGGCAAGGGAAGCGCCATCAAAAAAAGTTGATGGCAGGATTCCTAACTCAGATGACTAATTTTAATACCTAATGACTTCAACAATTAAACCAACCAGCATCCTCGATAGAAAAGTTTATCAAATTATTTCATTTTCATTATCTCAACTTCTGAAAAAATATATCATCATTTAGAAGATTGGGTTGATCATATTAGGTGTTTTACGCATCAACAATCTTGTCAAAAGTCAAATCCTTCTTTGAGTTATTAAAGAAATTGAAGGGCTTAATAAAAGGTGGTTTATCTTTTTTAATATTTACTCAACCATATTTTTTCTATGGGTTAAAATAATTAAATGACTTGAAGGGTTAACGTAAATGCCTTGAATTGTTAAACATGAAAACAAATGAATTGAATGGCTCAAATCAATATTAGTTAAAGGTGACAATTAGTATGGGTGGGATTAGAAATAGGTTAGATCGAATACTAGATAGGTTAAACATCAGTGGATTTGGACTCAACATGCATAATAAACGTATTAAAAATTCAAAGCCGGATCTCACTATGTTATTAAACAAGTAACCTAATTCAATGTACAATATTAATTGAATCAAGTTAAACAAGTTAGATTTTTTAATTATTTTTTCCTTAGAATATTTTTAGTTGCTATTTCCTTAAAGTATTTTATAAAATTTTGACATCATTTCTCCCTATATTGAAGGGCATGATATTGGATTTGCAATTTCTTAATCTAAAAATAATAATATTAGCTTTAGAGCTATCACTACCCTTTCATATTAGGCCTATGTTCTGTACGGTCCTGAGTCGTTCTTGCGAGCTCAATGCCGGGTTTTGCCTTTGATCTCCATGGAGTTTAGCTAAATTCAAAGAAGCTAAAAATACTATTAAACCACTATAAGTTCCAAGGAATAGCATGTACACTGGCTCGCCATAGGTTTTACTTTTCTCCCTTTCTTTTTTAGCTGGAGTAGACTCATGGGGGCAAGGGACGCTCCCCATGTTGCATTCTCTCCGAAGGGCAACATAAAATATTAGCTAGGACCTGGGCTGGGCTTGGTCAAAAGTCCAAAAGATTCCATTGGGTGTAGTTTAATAGATTCTCTAACTAAGATAAGTATAACTAAAAAATAAAATAAAATAAAATAAAATACAACATTTAAAAATCATAAATAATAAAACCAAATTTAATTTTAAATATATTATTATAATCATAATAAACTTAAAAAATTTATTATATGTGACAGCCATAATAAAACTTGCTAAAAATGCAATTTCATTATCCAAAGCTCTTGAAGCCCATCTTGTCCAACCCTCTTTATATTTTTTTATTAAAAAAGAATAAACTACATTATGTTAAAAAAATTTAGAGAATTATTAATTAAATTAGGCTTATGAGCTGGTTGGCTGTCGCTAGTTCGCCATGAGCGATCTACCAGGTTGGTTCCAGGTTGGTCTGAAGGTTACCCAATTACCAAGAAGCCCCACCACAATCCATCCATTGCAGGTGGGTGGGTGCATGCAGGAAGGCAAGTCCAGGTCAAAATTTGTTATATAATATAGAAACATTTCTAGCGAATTGAAACCTATTTATTAAGAATTACTTTAAAATATAATATTTTTATATTTTATACATAACATAGTTTATAATTTTATTTTATTTTTTCCTCAAACATGAATGGCATATCGACATTTGCTAGTATATAATAAGATAAGTTAATCAATTAGGGAGAAGAATTTAGATATATAATGGTTGGAACTAGGCTCACATTGATTATAGCTAATACTGTCTTGTATTTAAGCCTCCCAACATTATTCATGTAATAAAATTAGCCGATGCATAATGGTTGATTAAGCTTTGGATTAGTTGTCTATCATTACAATCGATCCCGTAAGATCTCTCCCATCTCCTTACCCTTTTCAAATAATTCATTTTTTTTATTGACAAATAAAAATGATATCAAGGTTTGATAGGATTTATTACGTATTAATTAGATTGAATAATGCTAGGGGCTCTCATCATCATGTGCACATAAACGGTTCTCTTGCCTTATAATATGAAGTGATGGGTTCAACTCATAACATTTGTTGCCAAACATGAGATTTAGTGGATTATAGAATTGCCAAATTGATGATTATAGACTTGATAAATTCTTCATGCATGCTAACAAATGCTCTAAATTATTTCTCTTTTAGAATTTGCCTTGATGGTGGAAACATTTCAGTGTCATGTTCAATAGTATGAATTTTTGTTAGGAATTCTCTATTATTAATTTTAAAATCGAGATAAATAGATACTTTCTCTTTTCTAGATAATCATAATCCATCTCAACATAAAACCAAGATTTTAATAAAAAATAATAATTAAGTAAATACTTTTGTTTCATCCATGCATTCTTTTGCCTACTCATCTTTTGTTTCCCCCTCGGGGGACCTTAAGAAAAAAAAAAATTACGTTAGAACTTTGCTTTCATTTTTTATTTTAATTTCAGTCATATATTTTGTATTGGCCTCTTAAACTCCACCAATCTTGTATTGCCATTGGCATGAAATCCAGGGATGCTTTAGATAAAACATAAATGATTAAGAAAATTTTTCAAGTAATTTGGTTCCCTATTTATTAAATCCTAGTTTGGCCTCTACTTCCACTAATCAATGTATTTCAAACTTTTAAAAATTTAACTACTCTGCTGTTTAATACATTATATCTTTCATGATATATCATAACGATGCATATTATTCTGTATTGAATATATATATTGGTAATGAATTAAAATTTGATATAAAATATGTACTGATCTTTAAATGTTAAATCAATTTTTATACCGAATATACTGATACTATACTTAATATATTATACTAGTATGGTACTGATATAGTTTCTATATCCTAAATCAAAACAAAATAATTAGAAATAACTTTCTTTTGAAGTAATTTTTTTTAAAAAAAATATTAATAATAGTTTTTGAAGGCTCCTTAATAGATAGGTAATGTACAATTGGCATTCTTAATTTTTTGCATTAGTGTCAAAAATCTATTTATCACTTTAAATACTATTCGATCTTGTAAAATGTTTAGAGGAAAAAAATAAAGAAGGTGAAGTGAAGGAGACTAATTTTCTATTAAAATACTACCAGTAACATAGTTATGACGATGTTGGCATGGTACTGAACTAACAAACCAATTCACCCGGGAAGCTTCCTAATTTTTTTTTCCTGCGCTTGGCTCTGTGCACGCCCTTCTCGTCTCCGCGAGGCCTCCGCTAGATCTCCGACAAGATCGAAGAGATCGACGCCGATAGAAGCGGCGACGGCCCACGGCGACCGCCGATCCGCCCCTCCGTTGCCTCTCCGCCGCATGCGCCGCCGCCGACTGCCGGGAATCTAGCGGTGGGAGTGCTTCTCCTTCCCGCCGACGAGCCGCCGCCACCATGGCCAACTCCGCGGGGCCGGCGTCGGGGAGGAGCTGGGTGGAGTCCTACACCGGGATGTCCGCCGACAACATCAAGGGCCTCATCCTCGCTCTGTCCTCGAGCTTCTTCATCGGGGCCAGCTTCATCGTCAAGAAGAAGGGTTTGAAGAATGCCGGCGCTTCTGGGCTTAGGGCAGGTACCGGATAGATCCATTAGTGTTTTTTTTTTTTTTTTTTGGGTGATTCTCTCTTCTCCTCCTTTGGGTGGTCATGTTGAGACCGATTTGCTCACTTGAACCGTGGATTCTTGCTGATATAGTTTTCCTTAGATCTCTATGTGATAATGGTTCTACCTTCTGTCTTCTTTGGTGGTCATTTTTGGGATTTGGTGATCTGAACTGTCATGCTACATTCTTTCTTGGAATTTGTAAGGATAATTTTTTTTTTTTTTTTTTTTTTTTTTTTAAAATATTGGGTGTGTGGTATGGTACTGATGGCGAGGGTTTTATGTAGGCTCTGGTGCATTGTTTTATACGAAATTATTCATCTGGTATTGGAGAGCTGACACTCAGATGTATTCAGAAGTAAATGATGAATTTGAGCAACGTTTAAATGCCTAATATGTTGAATCTAAATGAGGTATATGAGTACGCAGAATTCTTGGTTGAGTTATATGTGAGGATACCTAATGCACTAGTGTAATTTTGCTAGAAGAAGGATAGGGTGACTAGTTTCATGGAGATCATACTTCAAAAAATGTCTCAATTGAAAAGATGAATTTTCATCAAATATAGAAAATTTTGTTTTTCTTTGGATATCTGATAATGAGAAGGACTTGTAGAATTTATCTTTTAATTATGATCCGGTCAATGGACTAGCAGTGTGACTTTTATAGTACTGCATTTCTGTAGGGCTGCTAAGTGATCAGTTGAAAATTTTATGAGAAAGAATATACTAATAAGCAAAGAATGTGCTAAGTGGATGTTTGGAATCTTTACTGTAAGAGAAAAAGATAAGAAAAAAGAAAGGAAACGTGGAGATCCCTGAAGCAAGGTAATATTATATTATGCAGAACTATCAAAGGCATTGCCTTTCCCCTCCATATATAGGTTAGTGACCTTTTTTTATGTCAGAATCTATTAATTCAAGTTCTTTTGCAACATAGAAGCAACCTAAAATTTCCTGACATGTTTTAAGTGGTTTGGTTGATCATATGTTGTGATCAGAATTACTTTTAGGCCCCAATAATGACCAAAGAAGGGGAAACTAAAAATAAAAAGTTTCCATGGTTAAATTTAGCATTTCAAGACACATCACAGGCATGTAAACATTTGTCACTTTATCCTCCAAAAAAGAAACATGCTCTCACTAATTTAGGATGTTTAGGCACAGGTTCTGATAAGTTTCTGTTCAATCTTTTTTTTTAAAATATTCCTACTAGAATTCCTTTTATCATGTTGAATAATGAACAGTATAATAAAACAATACCTCCATTCTTCTGATTAAAAAAGGAACCCACCAAAAACAGGGGTTGAGGATGAGGGAGGGGGGAGAGAGGGAGGGAGGTGATTATGAGGACATGGGTTGAAAAATGAAATGTGGGAATTGAAGTAGTTATTGAGAATCCCAATTCTGCCTTCTCTTGCCTTTGCTATACAAAGTGGCATTAAATAACAGGAAAGATACTTTATTAACTGGAAAGAAATTATGCTGCTCATTGTCAGATGGGAAGACTTGGATTGCATATGTGTTTGGATCATAATCATTCTTGTCTATATTTAGATGTCCTTAACAGCTACCTTTGGTTTTGCCATCATTCTTCTAGGAAAGCGACATGATCTCTCATATGTCATTTTCGTGGAATTTACTTCAATTGCTAGTTCCTTAATGACTCAATAACAAGTCTTGGTTGCTACTAACTCCAATCAGTTTATTAAATTTGGGCATTTGGAGCAACATATGATAAGGCAGTTATACTTTGCACAATACCAAGGGAGTGCACCATGCTTAGGTAGAGAGCAGGCATTTGGTTAGATAATATTTTGGTACATGATAAGGAAACTGATGCTGCAAATATGTAAAAACAATGATGAAATTAGAAACAAATCAAAATGTTAAAGGAAATAAAATGCATGCTGCATGAGCAATTTTTACACTTATCAGGGGACTAATATTGCTGTAGCGTAACATGTTAACTAGCAGAGCACAAAATTTCCCTACAAATTGTTAGAAAAATATAAATCGGTCATCTCAAAAGAAAAGCTTAATAATTCAGGTTAATGCTGCAAGCAACTTAATCAAATGATGAATATTTTATACAAGGTTGTAACCAGACATTCTATTCAAAAGTTATCAACATTGGTCAAGCTTAGGTGTTTGGGCACATTGAGAGATGATTGGTGCCATTATTTTACTTGACAAGCCTACTAACTTGACCTGCGCTGTGTGAGGTCTGTTTCATTCCAAAAGGTAGCCAAAAACTGATTTGCCCAGCCCTAAGTAGGCAGTTGGGCACATTCTAGACATTTGGCTTGCTTATAATTGACATGTAGGCATATATACTATCAGTGTAGCAGCCTTAAGATTGCCAAAGTCTGTATGTTCACCTTTCGAACAGTAATTTGAGTGTTTTCATTTAAGTTTTTTAAAGTTTATGCATGTGATCCTTGTTGGTTTTCTTAGTGGATTATCAATTTCATTTTTCATTCTGCAAGTTTCCCACAAATCCACTTATATCTATCTATCTGTGCGTCTGTCTGTCTATCAATCCATCCATCCAACTATCAATCCATCTGTCTATCTATCTATCTATTTATCTAACTCTTTGTCTGTCTTTCTATATATTTTTCTGTTTGACTGCCTGCCTGCCTAACATGCACGCACACACGCATGCACGCACGCACTTGTGTTTTTTATAATTTTGTATATTTATTCTTCATGGTGGCAACCTTACCACTAATGGCTGTTTGTGTAGGATTCTATTGAGTTGTTGCTACTTACACCAACATGGAGTTTGATATAATATAACCACTAAGGAACAAATTATAATGAACATTATCAACCAATGTTGTTAGGGTGATGAACAGAAGTTCTGTCTATAGATGTCTTCATTACTTCTCTCCTTATGTTTTGTATAATTTTGCATACTTGTTCTTCATGGTGGCAGCCTTATTGCGTTATTAGTGTAACCTTGTATGTAAACTCTTTATGCATGTCCTAATGGAATATAGAACATGTTCTCGATTTTTGACATTGGTATCAAAGCTACTCTGACTCAATCGTCCTTACTTGAACTAGAATCTGTGTACCAATTTTCTTGCTTCTCTTGCTCACTGCTGCAATCAGCCCTTGGCTGTCTCAAGCCCTTGATCTGACCAAAATCCTGCCTTAATTCGGTTTAAAACCAGAGCTCTTGGTCTAGACACAGAGCTGCTCATTCTATTAGCTCAAAGCATTGACCTAGTTCCATTTTGGCTTACTAAGGATCTTAATCCACCCCTAAAAAGCCAGCATCGGGCTTGCTGTTTGTCTCCAATTTAGATCTTCCATCCTCTTCGTGTGAGGACGAGGAGCTTGATTTGTCCTTTTGTCCCAGTTTCATTCTTTCCTCAGTCTAATAGTTGGGTATGTGCCATTCCTCTGTTTGGAAGTCCTTAATCAGCATATAAACAATTGTTATTCATCCAACGTGAAATATTCCTTGCAGTCCGGCTGGGTAGATGGCCTGAACTGATCCTCAAGATAGGCTACCTTATCTAGCTCAAGGTTACAATGCTCGTAGGTAATGCCACATTGCTAGCTCCTTGTGTCTTCCTACCATTGTATTGTCCTGCATCCTCAGTGCAGTGTAGATTGTGCTTGCGTACTCCATGCAGCACTCAGACTCCAAATTTTGTCATGTGTACCATGTTTTGCCTGCATGCTGGCTCTTTGGTGTCATCATCAATTGCAGTTCTTAATCCTTACACCTAAACCATGCAAGCCTAAGCTACTCGAATATGGCTCTTGGACCTGTTTGAACTTTTATGGAGTCCATTGACCTTTCAGATAAAGCTGCAAGCTGAAGAATACTTATATCATCAATAAAGCACAGATCATTAGCTGCACATTTTCTGCTCTATTTTAGATTCTGCAACAATGATTTTGAAAAGTAGAGAAAATTTATGCATTCCATCTTAGAAGATGGCAAGGTTGATTATGGTTGTGGGGGGTTGATGGTTTTGTATATGCTTTTCTTGCATTTCAGCTTCCTTGTGTAGTTGTCTGTTGATTTTTTTGGCTAGTGATTTTCTTTGAGGCATTTTAACTTATTTTGACTTTACAACAGGAGCTGGAGGCTATTCTTACTTGTATGAACCACTTTGGTGGGTAGGAATGATAACAAGTGAGTGCTCAATCCCATGAATGAAACATGGTCTCTCTCTCCCCTTTTTTTCCCTGAATTGTGGTTTCAATTTTTAAAGCAGGTTTTTTGGGCTGTGCAGTTTGCTTTTTGTATGAAACTAGTCTGGTACAGTTCAACATGTTCAAAATGTTATTTAAAGAACTCAAATTTGAATTCCTTCTTTTAATAAGATGGATGACTTTATAATTTGAATCCTCTTATTATATTATCAGATCTTGCTCATTTGTTGGAGTGAATGAAATCTCTCTTCTGATTCAATATCATGTCGTAATTTAGTTCTGAAGTTATTACCTAACCTGATTTCTACAATGATATTGTAACTATAACCATTAAGCTTTGTCCCAACCCCCAACTATCATGGGTTTGGCCTTTTGTTGAGTTGAATTTGGCATTTTACTGTAATACACTGCTTCATGTTATATCATTGGTGAGAATTTTGTCTGAAGTCATGCTTTTCAAGTTTAATTGTTTGGTTGCTGTAAAACCTTTTCATTCTTCCGTTAAATTGATTATAAAGTAGGGGTTTTAGCTCTCCTTCACCCCTCCCTCTCTCTTAGAGGAATAGATGCTAACAATTTGGTGCTAATGCAACAGTGATTGTTGGGGAAGTTGCTAATTTTGCAGCTTATGCATTTGCTCCAGCTATTTTGGTCACTCCTCTTGGTGCACTTAGCATAATCATCAGGCACGCTTGCTAATCACCTTAAATTACCTTTGTGTTAGCAAGCATATTTTTTTTTTTTTTGCATTTTCTAATATGTTTATGTATGATTGCCGGCTATTTCTTACAGTGCTGCTCTTGCACATATCATTTTACGAGAGAGGCTGCATATATTTGGCATTCTTGGTTGTGTTCTTTGTGTTGTGGGATCAACCACAATTGTTCTCCATGCCCCTCAGGAGCGTGAGATTGAATCTGTGAAGGAAGTATGGGATCTGGCTACTGAACCAGGTTTGGCTGTTTTCCTCTATCCTAATTATACTAGGGAATAGTCATCTAGCTTTTTATGCATATAATTCATCTTGATACAGTTGCAATTAACGCAGGTTTAAGTTATTTATTCTTTTGTTTAGTTAATATAGTGATTAATGCTAATTGCTACGGTGTAATTATTGTTTTTGGCAGCTTTTCTGTTCTATGCAGCAGTGGTAATTGCTACTGTTTTTGTACTTATATTCCATGTTATCCCCCAGTATGGACAGACACATATTATGGTGTACATTGGTGTTTGCTCTCTCATAGGTTCTCTATCGGTATGTTCTTGTGTAAAGAGCTCATCTTCAATTACCATGGCTTCATATTCTTGAAGACGAGTTTCAGATGTCACCATGTTATTTTCTTTTCTTATTTTTCTATTTGGGCAGGTCATGAGTGTGAAAGCTCTTGGAATAGCTCTGAAGTTAACATTTTCAGGGATGAATCAGTTAATTTATCCCCAAACTTGGGCTTTCACAATAGTTGTAGCTGCATGTGTGGTTACTCAAGTGAACTATCTGAACAAGGTATGGTTATCTTCTGTCATCAAAAAAACAGTAGTTATATTTCTAACTGATGAATGTTACCCATGATTATGGCTTGTTATGTCTTTTGAAAGCATGTACATTTTTTAATCTACAATGACAGTAATCTTAAATGTATAGATGAAACTAAATATGTTTCTTTTTCTTTTATAGACACATCTCAGATTATAGACATTCTAATATTTGTTTATTAATGATGAAGCAGTAAAGAATGAGCAAAACTATGTACTTAAATTCTATTTGAAATATTTTAACAAATCCAGTAGGAAAGGCCTTATCTATTTGATCTATGAATCAAAATTTAACAGGATCTGTGAATGATTAAATTTTATAAGAAAGAAAACTTTTGATTTTGAGGAATCGCAGGGTGCATATGGCATATGTGCTCAGGATTATATTTCTTGAATATTTCATGTTATACCTCCTTGAGTAGAGAAGTTAATATCTTCAAGTTTTCCATTTGAAACTTGCCTTGGACCAATGGTTTTTTATGATTTTTTTTTTTTCTTTTTACATTGTCACTTTTGTTCAATAAATCATAGAGGTCAAAGTTTTAAATTACATGGGATAGGAGTGTTCTAGTTTCTTCGTAGGACACCTAGCTGTTCTGCCCCATCCCAAGGGCAACCCCAATCGAGCATCCTTATAGGTACCCTCTGTCTCTCTTTCTCTCTTCTTTTTTTTTTTTTTTTTTTGTTTATTTCTTTTTCTTCTTTCTTGCTGTTCTTCTTCCTTTTTCCTTTCTTTCTTGCCTCCTTTATTTCTTTCCTTTCCTTCTTTCATTCCCTTCTTCCTTCTTTGCATCTTCTTTTCTCTTCTTCTTTCTTTCCTTTACTTCCTTTTCTTCTTCCTTCCTTCCATTCGTTCCTTTTTCTTCTTTCGTTTCTTTTGTTTTTCCTTTTCTTCTTCTCTCTTTCCATTCTTTCCTTCCTCTTTCTTCTTCCCTCCCCCAACAAGGGATTTAAAACAATCGATAGAGATTATGGTAATTCTATGCATTCTTTTGACTAGGGCCATATTTCATCTAGAATTTTTCTTAAATTGCACTTTTGAGTTTTACCATGAGTTATACCATTGGTGTTTTCTCTGCTATATTACTTCGACGATCCAACTATATTATAACTTTTTCTTTAACTATTATAATATCATCTTCAGATTCTGTACTCTTTGATTTCTAAATTCTACTACTTCATATAATCTATTTTAGTACAGATTACTTAAGACTTTTTTAGAAGGTTTCTGCTGCAGTTCCTATTTATAATTTGATTATATTCCCATATTAGCAGTCAACATTGCATTGCAAATGGCTCGCCTTGTCATTTTCCTTAAAGTACTAGCAATGAGTGCATCTATGCCAGTAAGGATTAAAGGCCATCACTGCTACAAGAATAATGCTATTGAAAAGCCTTTTGGTCTTATCATAGCATCAATACTTTATTATTTATTAATCTTTGATATGCGCCTCTTATCTTAATGGACCTCTCTTGCTAATTCTATTACCAAGCGAGCTTTCTTCATACATTGCCTAATGAACAATATGATTACATCAAGCCAATCACAACTACATGTAGATTCTTCTTTCCAAAATCTGTACCTTAGCAAATGAAAGCCTACAGGGTTTGTTTTTAATAAAACTATTTTATTCTTGAAACCCATTTTCATTTTAGCATGTTAAATCATCTTTCTTCTATAATTTGTATGTGTCTAGCAAGGTTTCAGAAATTGGTGTGGGACATTGTATCAGTTTCTGGCCAGACTGGTATGGTACTGGGCTTGGTGTTAGTTTCTGGCCGAACTGATGTGTACCAGGCCATCTCATATTGCAACACGCATTAGGGTTTCATATTGGTACCATCTTAGAATGTCTAGAAAACAATTTTTTTGTTTTTTTTCTTTTCATTAATTTTTCTGATCTTAATGCATGATAATATTTAGGCTAGCTTGTTATGTATTTTTTAATATTTAGACTATGCTGTAATTGAGTGTCAATATCAGTATAGGCACTCGACCAGTGATGCTTATGAGAGAAGAATGACAAATATAATATATTATTGAAAAAAAAATCATAATAAGTCACTTTAATAGCAACGTTCACTGTATCAGTGGGTGTGTAGGGTGCGTATATCATACCTATACCGCATTGATACTCGGTATGGGGGGCATATCGAGAAGCGATATATTAAACCAACTCCATATTGGGTGGATCGATATTATACTTCATGGTACCTGTAGGGGGCTTAGTACCGGGATTGTGAAACTTATTTAATAGTCTAATCTCATGTAGAATGTCAATGCCTCCGGATTTTGTTGGTAGCCAGACATGGAATATTATACCAGCTTGGATATTGTTCCCATCCTTATTGGTCACAATATGTCAAATGCTACCCCAGATGTGGCTTTTGATGTTGTGGATGTGTACATCTGATGCTCGTTAGAACTTGCCATCTGTTCTCAGGATGGTAGGAAGCAGTGATTCAAATCTTAGTGGGATAGGGTTTGAGACGGCCGAGACGTCTCGTCTTAGAGAGATTCTAGGATCGATCTCAGTCATCTTGTTCCGGTTCATTTTTGGCCATAATACATTATAGTATCAATTTTAAATAGATCTAATTTATCATAAAGATATAATTTTTAAAGTTCAAATATGTTTAAAAATTGAATAAAACACTAAAACTTTATAAATATTTTTTTTTTAAGAAAAAATCATTCCAAAGAAGTATTGGGACACCTAATCGGATCGGGGGTGAGATGGAACGAGATACTGAGCATCTCATTCAGTGAAAAAATCAAGACACCTCTATCTCACAAGATTTAAAACCTTGGTAGGAAGTAACATTGTACTCTAATATGTTGTTATAGTCATATCCATGGGAGAAATAATGTTCATTGTCGGATCTCACGTGATATGATGCATGAAAGAAACCAAATGAATCATGCATGGATAGAGTATAATATCCATTCTGACCCTCGGATGTACTAGGAGATCCACCTCTGACATGTAGTGAAATATTTTGTCCACTTTAGTTATCTAATGCATTGGTAGATGCATCACTAACCTCGACCTCTCCAATCTATGTAATAGCTCTTTGAATCTCCTGATAATGCTCCTCAGGTCCTTGTCTCATTTAAACTTTTCCAACAGCTCAGTTCTGATGTGTTGGGTGCTCTTATAATCCTCTTATCCATGAACATAGCTTCTCATAATTAAGCCTCTAATCTCTCTACATATTCCTATAATTTTGATATCATATGATGTGCCTTCGATTGTAACAACCCTGGATCTTCTCCTTTTTTAGGACAGTGTCTCCCTCCTGGATCCACTTTTGAGTCTTCAGGCCTAGTGGTCTGTATCCTACATGGCATGCGTAAATTTTGCTTTATTGAAAAATGGACTAAGCTCTTGAGAATAGCTACCTCCACCCTCTCCAGGCTGCCCACCCGTTCCACTCTAGCCTCTAGACATATCACTTGAACCATCATGATTATCATCATTGCCATTATGAGATGATCTGGATAAGTTGGGATCTGATGGCTTCAGAGTCTCACTATCATCTTCCTAAACTTATATGTCGTTGGTTGCCTTTATTGGATTGGTTACTGCTTTTCCCTTGGACTTGTCTTTATTGCATTGTTGACCAGCCTTCGAGGCTTGTACACGGTGCTATGACCCAAACATCCAGTGACCGAAACACTGATTTAAATCTTCGGACTTGTGTCAAGTCTCCTGTTGGGTCACCTAGTTGGATGGGTGGGATATGCTTCTCTACCCATTTGTTTGCATCGCATACCCTTGACAATTTTGTGATGGTTTTGTTTGTCCATGGTGGATCCCCTAGTTCATCTAGCACCTATATATCTTGAGAATTGATCCGCCACCCATCTAAGCATAGGATTTTCCTCATTATGAATGAAGTCATTCGCCAATGAGCCTTATGATTATTTTTTTTTTTTGCCTTGATTTAAATACTTCTATCTCAATTCCATATTGTAATCTGCGAACACCAAGTTGCGCAACCACTATCTTGTTAACTAGTTTTGCATCTTGTTATAGATTAAGGCCAATGTAAACTAGTTCTGTTCATGCCAATTGGACGAGGCAGATTGTGAGAGGAATCGGTGGCAATCCTTCTTAGATTAGGTGCATCAATGCCCCACTACACCCACCGCTCCCTTGCAACCAAATAATTTAGTGGAATATTTTCCTAAGGGTACCAAGAGACGTCTTGCTTAATGTTTGTTAAGCTTCATTTTCCTTAAAGGGGCCGCTTGGTTAATCACCATGATAATTTTTCTTAGTGATAGGATCACCTATGATGGAATCACTAGTGATCTAACATCACTTTATTTGGTATGAAATATTTCAATAATCAAAGATCACCAGTGTATTATAGATCATTGTACTTAGTATACCATAGGAATGGAAGATCACTATGCAAGCATTATCAGTAATACCCTTGAAATCTTATTTGTGTAATGCATTATAATATTTACTATAATAATTATAATAATTAATATTAATTACTATATTATAATAATTAATATTATTATATATATTATATTATTATTATAATTAATTATAAATATTATAATATAATATTAAAATATATAATATTTTTAATATTATATATTTTCATAATAATAGAAAATATAATAAATGGTTAATATATAATAATAATATTATATTTAATAATATATTATTCTATAATATTTATATATATTATAAGTAATAAATTATATTATATTATTAGAATAGAGGGGGGAGAGATTACAAATATAGCGAAAAAGTTGTCTAAATATTTTGGTGTAGATCATCATTACTACATGATTTAACATTCTCGACCCCTTGCGCAAGATTAAGATCACCCACTTGAATAGTAATCTTAATCCCCTGGTGATCACAAGTCACTAATAAAATGAAGATATCAAATAGGGTGATTTTATCACCTTTCCAAGATTTCCAAGATCACTAATGATATTTCAAAGATTACTCCATACCAAACACTACCTAAAACTGTCTCTCATGAAATATTTTCTTCGGATTAAATACACTGGACTTGGCGTCAATATCATTTAAATGTGAAATCTAATATGTTGCTATGTGTATTACCTCACCAATTACGTATGCAACATAGCTCTGATTGGGGGACAACTTCTGCACCATTGTCCTAATTGACAACAATAGGTCCTTGTTTAGGCCTGTCTTTTTCATCCTGATACTTTGGAATCAAGTAGGCTGCATATGACATGGTATAAAATTTACACTCATGAAGACTAAGAAATGTTGGTTACTACACGAAGGAGCTACTTAATTGTTATACCTGCAAGGTGCAACTCCCTATCCATTCGTAGGTCCCATCTATCCTCAGTGATTTAAGGGTATGGGGATGACTTCATCTGTCCCAATACGTCAATAATCTGCTGATTAGCATCCCACATCTTTTGTAAAAGAAAACATATCCATGAAAACTTCTCATAGTCATCCATTCACAGCAGCATATGTAGAGGCTTCACTGCATGTACCACACCTTCGTATCACTCCCAGAATGCATTATTCAAAATAGACTCCTCGATTTTTTTGCCTTCGATTAACTTGCGACACTTTCATCCATTTGTTGTATGTAAATATAATTTTGGGACTGGTTTTATTATCAAGGAGGCTCTTCAAAGCTATGAAATGCATGGCGAACTGAGTCATTCGTGATCTTAGTAACTCCCCACCTCGATCATGTGTGATTATATAACTTAAGATAGCCTACCCCTATTCAACAACTGCCTTCACCTGTGTTAGGTCTCCAAAACCTTGCATCACCAGATCAATACAATGTGCTGCACGTCTCCAATAAATATGTTGCAGGTCCTCTGCGAGATCCTCACCTACTCACTTGTATTGGAGACCATAACTTGTCACCACCTGGACAACATACTGTGGCCCAACATCCTCAATCTCCTTAATCAGATATAGGATATAGTCAATATCATAGATCTGGTTAGATACATCAATCGAGGTTTGAAAGAAATTTAGCTTGTCATAATAAACTAGGAAGTTGAAGTTGCTTCTCCTAGTTGGCCCGAATCATTCATCACACATCACTGTCATACCATACAGCCGATACCGTGGCCTATTTCTGTCAATCCACTTACTGAGATTCTCATTCTTTCTTTTCAAATATGGCTTTGTGTATCTCATATAAAGTGGGTAGCCTAAGCTGGTACTTCTTTTTTTGGTAGCATAGCCTAAGCTGGTATTGAACTGTAATGGAACTACTTGGCTACGGCTGCCCCAGTTGCACGTTTCTTATACTTCTTGATGTAGTCATTTATCCAGGGTTGCTGGACTGTTGGGTTTTGGTAAGTTGTCAGATTGATGTTATAAATGGTGGGGCATGACCTAATAGTTTTTCCATTCTCTTTTTGCAAAGTACTGAATAGGGATTTGATTCCTCTACCACCATCTCCAGTTGATTACATCCAACGTAGCTTGGGATTCTCTCTGGCTGTGTGCCCTCCCTTAGATGCATCGAATTTACTAGCCCTCTTGTAATGCGATGGCCCAAATTATCCGTGATGTCCTATGACCTCCTTGTACCAGGCTTTCTTAGAGGCCTGAATGGTCTTCCACATCTCAGCAACCTCTATATCAACTAAATTAGATTGCTTGGTGCTTTTGTCTTCATCATCCATGCCATGCTGATCATCAATCTTGGCTGCCCTGTGATTCTACCGAGTTTGCTCATATCTGGCCACTTGCTTCCCTTATTTTAGACTCTACAGATCATCCCTCGTTAGCTGTACCTCCCTGGGCACCTTGGTACACTTTAGACATTAGCTAGATGTTGCTTCAACTAGGTGGCTCCACCTTTATCATACCATTCCACAATAATTGCATCTCTAGTGATGGCTTTCTGAGCCCATCCTTCCATAGCGCTACCTAATATCAGTTTCTTTTTGACCCTTTTTACTAGAAGCGATCTACCAATCTAAAATTCTGTGCTTCCAACTTTTCACCTACTCTAATCAAGAATTACAACAGATTTTTTAATGCATATTTCAGATTGATAGAATTTTATCATATTATTCATGATTCATTAATAATTTTTTATTTTTATTAAAAAATTTGAAAATTATGTTATTTTCGTGGATAAATAAATTGCAAGATAATTAGTTTGGAATTATTCTTATAATTATCAAATACATGTTCCATGCTTTTAACAATTAAGTCATTTTTTATAATTTGTTAGTAATTTTTCTTACTTGAAAATCAGAAAACACAAGAACTATATTGCTAATTATCGAAATGCATTTTGTTATGGACATGTCTTTTTTTAATCTTGTACTTGTGAGATCTGGACATAGGAGATGCTAGATGATCAAAAACTATGTATTTTACACTAGCTTTTATCCTTACACTCCATATCTTTGTTCACTTTTTTTTGGTTGAGCTTCTTTTTTTCCCTTCAAAGTTGTTGATTGTGTATACTTCTTTGTAATACTTTGAAGTAGGTGCTGTTCTTTGTTATAATGATTTGGGAGAATTGTCAAATAGTGTAGCAACCCTAAGCAACTGCTTAGGCAATAATAAAATTTTGATCTCTTGTTCTCTTTTTCACTTTCTTGGGAACAGGAGGTGAGCCCCTGGGATTAGAATCCCTTAACATCACCGGCATATGTCTGGGTAGATGATAACCCTCTAATCCTCTACTACTTGGAATTAGAACACTGTAACAGTAGCAGAAATCTTCACCATACTCTGTTGAGCCAAATGTTTTTTCTCTCAAAAAACAGAAGAGATAGATAGAGATAGAGATGGACTTACCTTGAGGCCTCAGATCCCTGCTGATCATTGTTGTTGGCTCTTATCATTACCGAGAATGGTCAGATGGTAAAATGGAGCCCCAATCCCGAGCTGGAGAGCGTAGAGAGAATTGTAGAGGTGGCAAGTCTCTTTTTTATCTTAAGTCACCCTTGGATGGATTGATTGAAGCTCGGGCTTGAATCAGTTGGGTGACCTGAGTTGGGCTGGGCTAGGCAAAACACCTAATGACAGGAGTCCAAGCAGGTGCTCAGAATCCTAGTAGGCTGCATGTGTCATGAGCCATTTAGTTGGGCCTTGCCCAGGCGTCTTGGGCCTAGTGAGGTGCCTAGGCAGGTGCCCCTACCATCCATGCTTTGAGATAAACCCGGGGTAAACTTGGCCAAATGATTCTGAGTGAATTTAGACCTATTCTTGTATTTTATTTTGGTTTGCTAATATAGATGCATGAGATGGTCTAGATCAAAATTTTTACTTCAAACTAAATAATAAACACTACATATAGCACAACCAGACAAAATCACTCATGCCAAAATATACTTAGTTTTGAGATTTTAAACTTTGTTTGACATTAAATGGCTATGCCTTTTCATGGTGGGTGCTGGAATTCTTATTTAACCATTAAAATGGAGTTGGCCATGGAGCACATTCGAAGTTGGGAAGACTTCATTGAAAGATCATGCAAAACGTTATTACTAGTTGTGGATTTGGTATTAGTCCTCTATGATTGATATGGATGTTCAAATACTACTCTAGGCAAGAGAGGACCTTTCATGAAATGTAGAAGGCTTATAGGAAGTTTGGGAGACGTACCATAAAGGCCCTAGTTTAAGCTTATGCAACTAGTTTAAGCGTGTTTAATTAATATGCGTAAATATAATCTAAGCAACTAACTATTGTTACATCTGGGATGCGGGAAACTTGGTGAGTGTATGCTTGGGCAAGGGAGTAAGACTGATAGCCCTTAACCTCATCATTGTTCTGTTTCCTTTTGTCCTTTTTCAGGGGTTGCCTGCTGAGGCTCCCTTTTACATTAGTGAGGCTGATAGCCCTTAACTTCATCATTGTTCTGTTTGCTTTTGTCCTTTTTTGAAGGGTTGCCTGCTGGCACTCCCTATTATATTATATCATCTACTCAATGGAATGGTGGTGAACTTTCACCTTTTCGCTAAAAAACTATTGTTACATCTGTGAAGGAACTGAAATTGAAAGAGTAATGTTTTCCATGTTCAGTTATTAACTATGTCATCTTTGTTACTGTACTAAATTTCTTGCCCTGGATAACCATTGATTGATATTATATAGAGTTTTAATAGGTACTATGTAGATTTTTAAATGCATGCGGATATGTTTAAAGTTCATTTTTATTTTCAGGCTCTTGATACATTCAACACAGCAGTTGTATCACCCATATACTATGTGATGTTTACATCCTTAACCATTTTGGCTAGTGTGATCATGTTCAAGGTAACTATTGTAAAACTTCGTGAAGTCTATATTTGATTGCATACCTTTTATAATGGCATCGAATCATTTATTGTTGACATTAAATGCTGGCTGATGTTATATCAGTAGTGGAGAAAGGACTGCAAACTAACTGCCAAATAAGCAGTCAGCTTTATTGAGTTGTTTAGCAACAATACAATGAAGCTCCGTTCTGATTACCCACAGTTATTAGTTGATAATGGAAACTTTATAAAAATAAGGTCATTAATTTATCCTTATTTGAAACATACATAATCTCACAGTAGTTGCTCACACCTGTCAGTGCTCCTCGACATGGCTTTTCACATTATCAATGTATGTCTCTAATTGGGTTATCTCTTGTGTTTCATTATGTTCTTTGGAAAGCTTAGAAAAAAATTGATAATATTATAAATGCCCCAAAAGAGCACAAATAGAAAGAGAGAACCAAGTTGTGCCCTATGGATCAAAAGAAAGGGTCAAGTTATGTTACATGTAGGGCTTGCTCTGTGTCAAGAGATCTCTCTTTGAGCATGATCTGATAATATAACAAATTCAGTGGCCAACCCAGAGAATTTCTTTGGCATCTCTTTGGGCTTGAGCTTCAATCCTTGGCTGTGTTACTTGGAGACTTGCACCCAATTCCCATAATTTTGTTGGATACATGCCAGAAACTAGGATACTTGTAAATATTTTTCTTATTTAAATGAAGCTTTTAATAATTGTAAAAAGTTGAACTCTTCCAACCACTTCAATAGTGTCAAAAGTAAGGTTCGCCATCTCGGTACCATGGTGGTATCAGACCTCGTATCGATACCACAATGGTACAGTATTAATACATTTGGTGCATGGATCGGTTTGGTACTAGGTACACTTGGTAGAGGTGATATGCACTGGTGTGATATACCATGTTTAAAAGTATATATGCATATTGGAAGAACATAATGAATGATTGACATGATGATTTTTTTGTAAAGATTGGTCAAGAATGTAGATATTAAAATACTTTTGCAAATCATTTTTCTAAAATTTTCAAGTTCATCAGGGGGTTTGGATGAGAAATATGCATATTGGACGACCTTAACAAATAATATATTTCTTTTATTTTCTTATATGTGATACTAAAATACATTTTTTTCATTAAAATTGTTTTTTTCGATGTAACCTTGTATCTCCTTTTCTTCCCTGCTGCCGAGTCCAATTCCCATGTCTATGTCCATGTAACGTTGGTCCCTGGTCATGGACCTGACACTCTATATGTGTGTGTATTCTTGAGCGCAAATATAATATTTTAATCTATTTAAAAGGTTCATCTTAAAATTGGATGTCATCACTTTTCTTCATTAAAACTCTTTTACTGCTTTTTCCTTAAAAGATAAACCTTAAATTTAGTTGAGTTATTTCTATGGGATGCTTTTTTTCTTTTCTTGTGACAATTTTAATGTTTTCAGAAAAGTCATCCCAAGTCACTGCATTTGTCTTGTCTCAAACTTACCTTTCTTGCTTTCTTCTAATCCGTTGCAAACACTTGTGGTCCTCCCTATTTGCATTCAAACTCTTATGTCTATCCTATGAGATGCTAGTTACATCTGTGGTTTAATTTCCAAATTCTTGCACCAATATCTCCAACTGTAGTTTGGAGATGTATAAGTTTTACCTCAGTCAGTGTACAGAGAACTTTTGGTGAGGTGCAGAATTTGGACCAGAGGATTGCCTTGTAGGTGGATTTGTGAGATTTTTATTGTTTGGTGTTGCAATTCTTATACAGGAACTGAATTGTGTAACGTTTGGACTCTATGGAGTAGAGGAAACAAAATTTTGTTTCTACATCCATTCCTATGGAGATGATTGCTTTGGGTAGTGTTTTAGGGTTTTTGAGCTGCACAGATGGCAGTTTTTTGCATTAATACGTGTGCTATTGGGCAGTATTTTGCATTAATACATGTGCTATTGGGTCACTATGTTTTTTATTGCTTTTAGTTCAGGACTGGAAGTCAAAAGATCTTTTATTTCCCCAGGGATTACTCACTAGAAACAAATCTATTGCCATATGATAGCATTGACAAAATAGCATCGATAGCTTTAAATGCTAGAGTTGCTCACTAATTGTGAAAATCAGAAGCATGTGAATGCAAAAATATTTTGCAATTGAATAACACAGACTTATGAGTGGTAACATTATGTCTAAAGAAGCCATATACTGTCAGTCCTTCTAATGGCTCATAACCTGGAGGATGAGGTAGGAGGATAACATTCATTACCTTGGTTAAGTTCAAATCTAACCTTTTATGATTTTTTGAAGCCTTACAAACTAGTAAATTGACACAAGATAATGTCATTTTACATGTGCTATCTATCCGTCTATCATTCTACCATCAATCTAATAAAGGATATGCACAATTGCAAATCTACGCTCCTTGCAACTTCTGGAGGAAGTTGTATAGATATTCTAAGGGTTAAATTTTTAATAGCAGCATTGCCATAGCCAGCTGTAATGTTCCATTGTAGAAAAGGGGAGATACCAATTTCCAACTTGAGAACTAAGGTAGCAAATTTATATGTTATTGCAGCTAGTGGCAAAGCCTGCATAAGATTCAAGCACTTTAGTAATGACCATTATTATGGTGAATAGACATGTAATAGCACTTTGTACAACATATACGAGTAGCAAGCAAATCACTTGTTAATAAGGCTGCAAATAATGCACTACAATGATGAGTGGCTTAATGGGGATCATATTCTTAGTTCTCTAGATGGTTGCCTGGCCGACTAGAGCATACATACATACATATATATATATATATATATATATATATATGAGGCAGATTTGGCTACATTCGAATGTACTCAAGTTTAGATCCAATGACCTTCCCCATTCTTGGATCCACACAGATTACGGATCCCAAAATAAAAAAAGTGAAAAAGGTGGGGTTGCTTCGGGATCCATATGGATCCAAGGATGGCAAAGGTAATCGAATTCTAGACTTGGCGAATGTAACCAAGTCTACCTCTACACATGCGCACGCACACACTGAGTAGAGATCACAAATAAATGTTAGTATGAAGAATCAATATAGATAGCTGTAGGGAACCAATGCTGCCATCAAAGCAGTTGACCAACTCAAGAAATAAGATTGGGGCAAGAAAGGTAAGAAGTGGCATAATTAATGTCATGAATGCGACATTCTTTGTTGTGTTTGCTAAACTAACAATAACTTTCATTCTAACCATCAGTATAGTGCACATAATTCCAATTTGGAATTGGCATTGAGCTTGACGTTCATGCCGATCAAATTCCATTGTTTCAAGGGTCATTGGAAGCCTTGAAGTGGAAATTTCCGTTTTAAGAAATTTCTTTCTTTAATTTAGTAGATCAAGTAGGGATTTCCAAGGAATGTCGAATATTGATTGCATTTTCTATTTTTGAAGATTTAGGATTGATTAAAAGATTTACTATTTTTGGTAAATTTTTGAAAGGCTTGCTTTATAGGGCGGCCCAGGGTTGGTTTGATGGCAGACTCTATTTTTGATTAATAACAATGTCATGGAGTAGTTCTGGCTAATCTCTCCTGTCCTTGTGCTTCTTTTTTCTCTTCATCTATAGCAGTCTCATTTTGGGGTTGGATTATGGAAAAAATGAACATGAAAGCAACGTGATTGGGTCATCATTTCTAATTTCATGCGAATAATTTATATTTGATCTGTAATTTAACCTGTACAATCTCCACCTCCTATCCTGACTGTATTTTATGGTTTAGGGCTTTTGTGGTGACTTAAAAAAAATAACTTAGATACCACAGACATCATTATGATGCTTCATTTTTTTGAAACCCAAGACATGCAGAACTTCTTGTGCTTTTTGAGCAGCCAAGTGCATCCTCAGAGAATGATAATGTTGCCCATATCATTTCTTGGCAATTAATTGGTTGATGGTCCCTTGTGATCTATTATCTGGACTTCAACAATTTGATCTTTAACTCTCAACCATCTGGAACCAGTACGTAGAAGCATTTTGCCTCCATGTATGTCTTGACATCAAATCCCTTCGATCTCATTTTATCAGTAAGGGATTTTTGATCATTTTCTTCTAAGTTTGGCTTCCATTTGTGTGGATAATTCAAAACCTACCCCACTTACCGACGCGCGCACGTGCACGCACACACGCACAAAATTCACCAACTTTATCAACTTACAGCCTAGCAAGTGATTTGGTGCATGAGAATACATGTGAAGGTGATTTTGTATATGTATATTTTTAAATGATCACCAGACTGCCATATTATTACTTGCAGGACTGGGATCGGCAAAATCCAACACAAATAGTCACGGAGATGTGTGGCTTTGTCACAATTCTTTCCGGGACATTTCTTCTTCACAAGACCAAGGACATGGCTGATGGTATTCCCTCATGTGGCTTTAATTTAGTTTGGATTTAAACCATACTCATTCGCAACTCTGATTAAACTGTGTAATGCTCATCTATGTCACAGGTCATTCACCATCTCTGTCTGTGCGCCTCCCAAAGCATGTTGATGCAGATGGCTACCCACCTTCTGAGGGCATTCCTCTCAGGTGTCAGGACTCACTCCGATCACCATGATTTCTTCTGGAGCTCTCTTTCCATCCGCTTTGTATCAAAAAATGAAAAAAAGGAAAAAAAATAAAAATCCAGATTTTTTTCCCCTCGGGAAAGTATAGATTTTTTTTTTTTTTTCCTTTTTCAAGATTCTGAAAGTAATAGGTTCTGCCCCCCCTTGTATGAGAAAGCAGAGACCTATGGGGTGGTTCAATTGGTTGTACATCCTGTGTATTTTAGCTTCAATTGCCTAGAATTCTCGTTTCAGTCCTAGCTGTTGAACTTGAAGTTGGGACAATTTCCTGAACTCTGCTGCAAAATATTTTGTTGTTAATGTGAAGAGAGCAACAAGATGTCAAGATTCGTTGCTACAAACATGGTTAGAGTATTTGACTTTCGGACTTTTCCTGCATTCTGCTTGGATTGACCTGACCTTTCAAGGATTGATGATTTTAAAGCCTAGGCTCCACTTTTTTAACCCAAATTAATCTAACCTGATTAAATCTCATTTGATCCATATTTGAAGGTTTATGGGTTGAGTTGAGTTAAAAAGTGGGATCTGATTTAAATTTTGAAGAATTTAGTTCAGGATTTGACCTGGTACTTATATTATCCGGATGGATCGATGAAGATGGAATCAAACTAACTCAAAACTGATCCAAAAAAAACTTATATTATATAAATTATTTAGATTAATTATTTTTACTAATTCATTGGATGAATTATCGTTTAAAGTAATTCTTCTTTTTTTTTTTTCATCCTACATCTGGTCTCATATTTTTTTATTTAATTTTATCTAAATATAAAAATTTATTATTTGTTTTGATGGATTATTACTTATAATATTTTCAAGTATGTCGATGTATATCGATATATATTTCAAAAATCTTAGTTTGTAAAAGAAATAAAGTTAAGAATGATTGATTACATTAAAGAAATATAATTTTTTTAAATAAAAATTCATGTTTAAGTTGCCTCTTTTTACTTCTATTTAAATTTTGTAGTAACTTTAATTTTAACTATTGATTATTGGATTTTAGATATAAGAGAATAGCTAAATTTTTGTCTCAAATGATCCAACTTGAGCTCAAAATATTTTAAATTGTGTTCAGAACATATTTAATCTCAATCTAATCCAAATAATGCATTGGGTTCAAATTCCTATTGATGAGCCCAAATAAACTCAACACGAACAACAAATGAATTAGATTTGAAAGCGACCCAAATAATAAATTCGATCGGGTTTAACTCAAGAATGTTCCTGTCCTTTTCAGTCCAATGAGTCCCATCTGAGTTACGCCCTCAACCCAATGGCACAGCCTCCCCGCTAACACCATCCTTAACTTCACCATCTTCACTAATGAAGGCAAATGCGAGGAATCGAATCATTAGCTCATGTTCGCCTTCGTTTCCTTCATCTTCTTATTTTACCTTCACTGATAGCTTTTGAGTTGTGTCGATGAGACTCCGCTATAATATCGAAACTGTTCAAACTGATGCACACTTGAATTTTTTCCTATATCGACTTAAGTTTTTGTGGTTGATTGATGCATTTATATGATATCGTGGTCAAACCAAATCCATGTATTGTTGTTGCTCATCGAGTTTCTTACGTTCTCGGCATGGCACAATGACGTGGTCTTGCGCTATTATCCTGAGGTGCCACAGAAGGTGACCAACATGATGCCGCTTGCGTTCAGGTTCGTGGCTTTTCCTTTGAGGAGTAGGAGGATTTGATTGCTAGGTGAAAGTGAAGAGTTCGAAGCAGATCAAGTGATGGACTTCATACAGTAATCAGAACCTAATTCCATATCAATCCATTTACCTCTTACTAATTATTCCACGCATGATTCTCAACAATCACTTCCTTCGCGTGCGAGCTAATTCAACTCTCTCTCTCTCTCTCTCTCTCTCTCTCTCTCTCAAGTTCTTATAATCAAACTCCGTATCTGATTACTCGATTAAACCACACGTGTGTTCACACACGATGAAGCTGCAGCGTGCAAGATAGGATAATCCCTGTATATACATATGAATTCATTATTATCAACCAAAACTCAACACTCAGAAGGGTAGAGCTATTGATTTCATTTCCCCTGAATTGACTTGCACTCTTCGCGTCTTTTAGGATCAAATATAAAAGCATCAAAGAGAAACACCACCACCGCCACCAACAGAGAAAACCACATCTCACAAAACCCAATCCCTTAGAAGGAAAAAATCCTAAACCCATCCCACCTCTCACCGTCTCCCAAGAGGCACCATCTCCGGCTTTAATAGGCCGCCGTGGCGGTGCCAAAAGTTTTCGCTTGGAAGAGCCAAGTCATACTACTATTTTTTATTATACAAGTTAAGATTTAGTCTTACAATTTTTTTTACTTAAACTATATTTTTATTAATATGTTACAAAATATTGTATAAGTAAAAGATAACCAAATCATAAAATATTACATTGAATCAAATAATAAATTTATATAGTGTATAAATTTTGATTAAACAGGAAATTATTTCTTTCTTATAACTTCTAATTAACATAAGCTTGCTTCGTCATATCATTTTTATTATATATTATAGTATTTAAACTTTTTTGGAGGCTAGCTTTAAAGAAATTAAAAAAAAAAATTTCAATGCCCTTCACTATTAATAAGGAGACTTCTAAAATTTTGACCTACTTCAAGCTAAATATAGATTTGAAAGGAGCTAGGCTTTATATGTGCTATCTTGATGACCAATCTCTCTTTATAAGGAGATATATAGAGTTTTCAAGTTGATGTTAAAAAAGTTGATTTGGCTCATTAGAATTTAGAAATGGTCTATCCATCAAGTGGGATGTTGACCCATGGCCTTGCAGTGAACCCCTGGATAGGCTATCATTAATATTTGATGCATACTATTTGGAAGCTGATGCTTCTCTTAAAATCATCTTACATGGGAATAGCTACTGGAACATGGATCTAATATCAATCTTTTTTTCCTCCTTTTTACTCTCACGTCATATCTCATATTCCTAAAAGAGGCAGTGATCTACCAAATATGTTGGCAAGGGGATGAGGCTATCATGACTCAGTTATAGCTGAAGAGGTCTATGGAAGATAGCTTCAGATGAATCTTAATCAGCACTCTATAACTACTAGGAAAATCTAGGTGTAGGAAGTATCTTACAAATTTTTATTCTTTATGTAGAAATTAGTTAGAGGAGGTTTATCCATGGCTTAACTTTTAGCCGACAAAATTTCTAGTCTCTTATCCCATTATAACGGATGCAATCTTAAAGTTGAAACATTGGAACATCTCTTTTTCTTGTATCCACATTCCAAAGCTATATAAGAATTGGCTTCACTTTACTTTACTATCTAGATATTTTCATGGCAAGAAGTCTTCAATTTTATTTGACAGTCGCATTCATCCAACCATCTAAGGTGTTCTCGATCACTATTAATCCACATCCTTTGGTGTATTTGAAGGAGAAAGAATAAGGAATTGTTTAAATGTAAGGTATCTAGTGCTAGAAGCGTTTTACTTTTAAGTTGAATGTATTAAATATGATTTTTTTTATGCTAAAGGTATAGCCCTTTAAAGATATTCTAGAATCTGAAGATGTTCTTCATCTGTAATTTCAGGTGTTTCTATTCATACCATCATATCATGGCATCCCCCACCACTAGGATTTCTTAAGCTAAATTTTGATGGTTCTACTATTGCTTTGTTAAGAGTAGGATATATCATTAAGAATGATTGTGGGCAAATTTTAATAGCCATCCCATTGCTAGTAGATTTTGTTCTATATTTTGAACTCATGGCGGCATGGTATGAGATTCGAAAGGCTTTATCTACTGCTTCTAGAAATGGATTGATCATTGAAGGCGATTCTACCACTATAATTTCATGGTTAAGGGCCTCTTCTAGATGCTTACATCCTTTGTTTCATAGTATTAAATAGTTGTTGAATTCTTTGCGAAAGGAAATTATCTTCAATCATTTCTCTTTTCCCCAGGTTTCTCTTTTTACATTCAAGAACCCCTACAATAGCCCTACATTACTAAATTCTTAAATGGTTTAGATTAGGCTTCCTTTTCTTCCAAAGTTCATATGAGGTTGTATTATTCCTTTTATTAGGAATTCTATTTAATATATGATAAGTGTTAATCAAGCTTCACCTCAAAAATCTTGTCCTAGACTAGAACTGGAAAGCATTGTATTAATTTATTCTATAAGAACTTAATTTTTCTTTTTTGCCACACCATTTTATTGTAGTGTGTAAGGTGCAAAAGTTTCATCTATAATTTCAGTGAACACAAAATAATCAGAGTCAAAGTATTCACTACCTTTATCAAATCTTGAACATTTAACAAATAACTCACTATGTAATTCTACTTAAAACTTGTAAGCTTTAAATTTTTGTACTTCATTTTTAAAATGCAGAAAATAAATATAACAATACCTAAAATAATCATTTATAAAGTTTACTAAATATTTTTTGCCTCCTATAGTAGGAGTATTATGCAAGTCACATGTATCACTATGTATAAGTTCGAATAATTTCGTACTTCTTTTTATTTTAGGAAAAGAATTTTGAGTAATTTAATAAGCATGCATACTTTACATTTATCTAAATTTTTGTCATATTGAAGAATTAAATCTAATTTAACCATGTGATGCATTCTTCTAAAATATACATGTCCTAATTGATTATGCCATAAAGAAGGAGACTCAACAATATAAGCATAAACAACTTTATTTTTATTAATAACATTAAGTTAGAACATATCCTCATACATATAGCCTTTGCCTACAAAGATTCCACCTTTGGACAGAATAAATTTATCCACCTCAAACATTAATTTGAACCCAAATTTATTAAGAAGACCACCAGACATAAAATTCTTCTTAACTTCTGGTATAAGATATACATTAAGAGTAAGGAGCTTTTCAAAAGTGAATTCAAGTTTCACTGTTCCTTTTTCCCTTGACTTATGCAATAGATGAGTTCCCCATACAGAGAATGCTTCCATCTTCTACTCGTTCATATTTCTTAAATAGATTCTTATCCTTGCTCATATGTTTGGTTGTACCTATATTAATCCATAAGTTTTATCATCTTCTAGAATATCTATTACATATATCATTGCAACAAAGTTTTCCTTTATTATTGATGTACCCTTCTTTTCAAGAAAACGATATTCTACCCTGTGATGTCTAGATTTTCTATAATGAAAGCATATATCTTTCTTCTTCTTTTTGTTCTTATAAAATCGACAAATTAATCGATTACCTTCTTTGTAGATTTGCTTAACTGACCTTCTTTCATTATGTGGAACTTAGATATATGAGCATTTTACTCCTTATATTCATCTTGTTTACAATACCTCTCAATAAAGAGATGGTTATTTAGGCCTTTAAGAGAAAAATCCTTTTTTTTATACTTCATATTTCTTTTAAAGTCTTTCCATGATGAAGGAAATTTATCAACGATAGAGGACACTACTATGCATTCATCTATATGGTTATTATGCATTTTATAACTATTTAAAATGCATTCTATCTCATGCAATTACTTCATAGCAAATTTATCATCAATCATCTTATAATTATTAAATCCGCTAACATGAAACTTCTTACCCGTTACATCCTTCGACTTGCATCTTCCTTCCAATTTCTTGTATAACTCCTTAGTTATGACTACATTTTAGATAGTAATGAAGAGTGCATCCGCTATTTCATTTAGAATATATCCTCTACAAATGCAGTCATCATTATCCCACTTTTGTCCAGCACGAGTTTTTGCTACTGTTTTATTCTAACTCTCTTTTAGCCTTGGTATATTGAGAACATAAACAATTTTGAGAGTTCTTAATAAAAAGTGCATCTTTTTCTGACTTTTGAAAATTTCTTCATCAAAATGCTTCAATTTAATAAGGTCTATAGTAATCTCTCAAAGTATTGCCAATGCCATTTTGTAGAACATAATAAAGCCTTAAGGTTATTGGTGCTAGTGGTAGAGAATAGAATATTTTTTTAAGAGAAGCTTCAAAACACGTAGAAATGTTGATACAATAAAGCATAGTGTTGATCACGTCTTGCATGAATGTAATCAATCCATTGAGCAATCATCAATGTCTATAAAATATTATATTGATCTAATATGGATTTAATTAAAAAGAATGAGCAAGGAGGGCTAATTGGATTTTTTACTTTGAATTAGATTTGGATTAGATTGAGCATTGTTTTTTCTCTCTGATCCATCATCCCATTGGTCTAATTTCCTATTTCTAGACCTCTTCGTCCCTATCCAACATACACTAAAAGGTCACCCATCCCTTCTCTAAAGAATTTATCTCGGACTGCACTTGACTATTTCCACCATCAATCGTGCCTTTGCTAATCCGGCACACCGGTTTGATTGGGAGCCACCTCTTAGCTTTAGAAAAGAAGGATTAGATATGGCTAAGGCTTAAGAATCTACAATTAGAATAAGAATTTACAATTAGAAGAAACAAAGACTGCATCGTGTTGATAAATCTTGCGAGAATCAGGATGGATAAGGATGATACCATGCATATAAGATTACATTTTATTGAAAGTTAAAAAAAAATGATGGTGTATATATAATAAAGCTTAAAGCTTGTAATTTTTTTCATGAAAATTTTACTTATATCTTTCAAGAAAGAAAAAAAAAAAAAAAAAAAAGAAGGTACAATAATGTAATAAACACAAGTAGGTTGCCTAGTTTTGCACACGTTCAAATCCGCGAAGATCATGCTGGAGGACGCCCTCAAGCCCCACAACATCAGCAGAGAGTTTGCATCCTATTTAGGAGAGGAAAACAGGTAGGCCGTTAACAAACTCTCTTGGTTAAGACCTAACGCTTCCCCGCCCTTCCCTCTCTCCTATCAAACCACCAGGGCTGGGCATGCACGGCAAATTGGCACCCATGTTTTACGTAAACGCCCCCTTGAATCATTCCGGCATCTGAAACTACTCCAACCTCGGCTCTCCCCCACAAGGAACAACGTCCAACAGCCCCTTCTACCACCTTGATTCTGAAACAAATCTTTTGTTTGAGAAGAAACCTTGATCCCGAAACAACCCACCTTGCAAGAGAAGATTGAGAACAAGCTTGCCGATTGATTGGCCCCGAGGATTTGCCATGGCGCAAACGCCCCCTTCCAATGGAAGGGCGAGCGACATCCGCATCTGGGTGGTCTCCGGCTTTTTTCTCATCCTCCTCGTTACAGCAGGAGTTCTGCTAGTTCTCTACTTTGCCCTCCCGGAGTCAGAGGTGACCGTCTGGTTCCCATCGATCGCCATGATCTTCGTTGGGATCCCATGGGCGTTCTGGATCATGACCTGCTTCTATAGGTATATGACAGGAAGAGGACCGGAGATCGCCGTCCGACAGCCTAACAGGGTCACGACGGTCGCCCCGGCCCCAAGCAGTAAGACAAGCAAGACCAGCGCCGGAAACAATGAGTCGCCCGTCAAATCCCCTGGCAGCGCTAGGAATGTGCATTTTGGAGCGGCTGTCCCCGCGGCGAAGGTGGACAGCAATGCCAACAGAGGATCCGATGCCACATATGAGCGAACCAATTCATCGCTTGCATCTCATGAGAGTGAAGCGCCATTAGCTTTGTCAATGTCATAGTAATGGGATCATCAACACCTTCTAGCAAGAAACCTGAGATTGCACTGCATGTCAGAGGCTAAGATATTAGTGTTATCATCGGTACTGGACCTTCAAATGCAGTTGGAGATGAGGAATGCAGGCAAAAGAAAAGAAGACTCCTGAATATTTTTTTTTTTTTTTTTTCCACCCCAATCAAACTATATGGTTCAAGAGTTACCATCTGAATTGCTGCATCTGAGGGGCAATATGTACTTCTCTAGAGTAAGAATTTCCTGTTTGATCTAAGCAACTTCCACAGAACGATTGCTTTTCTTGCATCCAGAATCCCTCCCCTCCAGAATATGTAAGTTGGAAGATATTCTTTCAATCCACTGTATCAGTTTGATCTATTTTTTTCGTAAAATGTGCATGGTTTTGACATGAAATGGTTCTGGAGGCAAAGGTGATGAAATATATTTGCTTAAAATGTTTTATAGATTAAATATAAACAAGTTTTATCCCATCTGTTTGGTAATAGATTTCATGGTTTATGGATTATGCCGCGCTTTTGCCTATTACCTTGGGTCAAGTTATAGAAAATTAAAGAAAAAAAAATCATAAATGATTTCATATCTTTTTCATCTAAAAATTCTTCGGTACCCATTCTCTGAAGTCTAAACTAGTAGTCTTCTAGAGTCTGCAGCTGGCCTACCATCTCTGCCAATATTTTCTTTTTTTTCAAAAAAAAAAAAAAAAAACTAATCATTGGCACCACTCTTGACCTTTATCTGATGCATATTAAACTCTATATATGATCAACAAGAGTAGCATCAACAAATGTCAAACCAACAGGTGCTTGAAATTAGAAAAATTTTAGTTGCCAGGATGATGTCATTGTACCTTGTTATGGCATCAGACTGGTTACAAATTTTTGGTACATATAAGAGAATAATCTCTTATGTATGAGAAATTTCTAGAAGATTAATTCCATGATCGTAATCACAAGAACATTTGAGTAGAAGAGAAAATAAATGTCTATTCTTATTGACTTTGTTATCATAAGCACTTCTCTGCCGGATAGGGGAAGACCTTGATGACAAAAACAATATATTAGTACAATTCTACTCAGCAATCACTTTTTATCCTTCATAGCTCAAGAACTCTCTTTACAAAATAATACCATTTAGACATAAACAAAACCTACAAAGCAAGTACTTTTCCTAATGGTAATATCTTAAGCTACACCCTACTAAAATTGTATGTATATATATATATATATATATATATGAGAAACAACCCTCTAAACATGTGGTCTGTCACTTTGACCTCCTAAATTCTTATGCGACACACATTAATTGGCATGTCCCATGCTGTCTAGTGTCCCCTGGTGTTTAGTAATGCAAAAATGGGTTGAACCTGCCCGTAGGTCAGAAGGCTGGCACAAGAAAAGTGTCAAGTCAGGACATGTTTTTAAGACCAGATCGAGGGGTGGAAAAAAAGGGAAAAAGAGAAAGCTAAGATACATCAGAAAATATTTTGGAGTGCATAACCAATGCAGCTCGAGGAGCATACATCTCCCTATGAATTCAATCGAATATTCGTCAGATCAGCCATGTGATATCTGATCCATCCCTGATTTGTGGCCAGCCCTATCTTTTGTGTATCAGATGGCTCACAATCTTCAAACTGGTCCTCACAACATACAATATCAACATCCCTAAATTTTCTTACACTGACTGACATTGGGGTTTGGTGGATGTAACTACCTCGACGATTTCTTGAGCAATCATTTGTTTCTTTTGGATCAACAATAAAAAGAAGTTGGAGGACATATATGGTTAATTCAAGTTAATAAAACAGCTAGGACAGTTGTATTTCACCCACAAAGTTTATATACTGCATTTGTCTTAAAACAAAGTGAGAGTTTGATTAAATCAATATTTATCTTAAGGATATTATCAATAACTAATTGGCATTAGTGTATTATAGAAAATGTGGTATAAATTTTCACAACCAATTAAAATGCTAAAAAATCCACTAGCAGAAGCTAGTTACTTGATAAGGGCTAGTCACTAGAACTAATACACACTGCCAGATGGACCAGCACATAAGTTCTTGTAGGCGAAAGCCACAACTGACACCTTTGGAAGCAAACATTTCTATATCCACCCATGGAAATAAGTTTTGGATAGGCCTGATCTTCCACCAGACGGGAGCCACAGCTGGTGTCTAACCTTGCACAACAAATATGCATGCATGATCAATGAACCATCAAATGAAAGCTCATAACTTGAATGGGCCTCATAAAAAAAGGAAGAATTTCAACTATATGATTGAGTGATAGACCATTGAGATTCAAAAGAACACTAGAGAATTAAGATGATTTCCGTATGCCAAAAATTCCTTAGGCTCTGGCTAGTTCCATCTCGAAAAAATGAATATATGCAGTTATAAAATAAAATTCAAGCACAATTTGAAAAACTTAATAAGATGCTGTGATAAAATCGATTGATGCTATGATAAAATCGATTGATCTTTACCTTGTATGTGTCAAATACAGGAATGAAGTAATTCAGCGGCATCTTGATACTTAGTAAATAACTCTTAACAGTTGTCAGTCCACTGTGCACCTGAAAGTCTTGAAATCAGGTTTTTCAGTCCGTTTGTTTTAGGGTCAGTCTTGGCAGGTGTTATTGTCATGGCTGTTGCAGCACTAGTGATGCATGGCAAGCTTCCAGCAAGATCTGTCATTCTATCATCCATTGTCATTCCACAGTTTAAACTTCCTCTCACGTCCTCAGCAGCAGTTTCTTCAGCTTTCCCCAATTGACCATCTTCCTGCTGCTGCCCTGAGCCCAATTTCCATCTCTTTTCCAAGACAAAAGCCAGCACTGGTAACCATTGTTGTGGTGGCAGCTATAGCACTAGTGCTACATGGCAGGTTTTCAGCAATACCTGTCTTTTGAATACATGATCTTTTCACAATTGCAATCTCTTCTCAGTTCCTCATCAGCAGAACTTTCAACCCTGTGCCTCAATGATGGTTTTATTTCTGTTGGCATAATGAAGATCAGCAAACAGGAAGAACCATTTAAAAAAGAAAAACAAAAATCAATGGAAGCCTGTCCAAAGTGGTGAAGTCTAGCTGTAAATGAAATGAAGGCACCATTTGTTTATGAGTGATGCCACAGTCTTTACTGATAAACTGTCATGGGAAAGAATTCATCGCATATTTATTTGATGAGTAAAAATAAAATTCTTTGTTACATGTTTGACATCAAAGTAAAATTTGAAAGAATAACTGTGATGAATATATAACAGTATCTATGCATTACAAACTAAAGAACCAAAATAACTGCACCATTTTTTAACTTCAGATATTAACAGGAGGAAAATACAGAGAATAGAGATGGAAGAATAAGAAGAAGAAAAATGTCATCATTATCATTATTAAAGCCTTCTACCATCAAATATGAATTCAGCTATCAGACATGATTCTAAATCAAGGAGGTTTAGTGGAAGAATGGAGCAGATCTTAGGACCAGCTGTCAACATGAAAACAACCCTCAGAATATTGGCGTCAAGTTCCTGGCCAGGACTTGTAAGAGAGGGGCCTACCTTGAAACTTACAAGGCTTCTTGGCATATAATGTGATCTATGTTATTGTAACGAGCAATAGATACATCTTTTATGAAGCTTCTTCTTGTATTTTGCAATACATTGTTGTCAATTGACTCTGGCAGGCAGCAAACTGATGGTAAGTAGCTCACAAATTATCAGAGTTTTCATCTCTTCTACCTTCTTAGGCCCTGTTTGGATGGGCTGATGGGATGCCTTTAAGTGGCTGTTTCTCAACAATTATACAAGATAGCTGTTGGCCAACAGTTAAAGCCAACCCTAAACAACAGGCCTTCTGCTATGCATTCCATTAAGAGTTAATCTCAATGAGATATATTTCTATCAATGACCAGAATATATATATATATATTTCTGGCATCCTCAAAAGGCTGAAGGTTAGAGCCAAGTTATATGCATTTCACTTCAATCTCCAAACCAAGGCATATGGCTTAACATTCATTTCAAAGCTCGTCTAGCAACTCTCTAGAAAAGCATTGCTTGAAAATTTTCCCCTCCATGTACAGTCCATGAGATTCATCGATTCTCAAAACTTTTAAAATTAATGCAACCCAGCTCTCAAGAAATTATCAATGCCTACCCTTGCAGTAAGACTCTACTTAGTAGTTATCATGTCATCACCACAAGAATAACCAGTGTAACATCTAAACCTACACATTTGTTCGCATTACGCACCTTCACTACATTATTCACTGTCACAATGAGATAACTCACTAAGCAAGCTCGACAGAAAGCGGGTACCTGAGTGTGTTGCATTTTTAAAAAGTCTCTTGTTCGTCCACAAATGTCATTAAAACAAAGTTGTCAATTGTAATGAACTAGGAATTATGCAACGATAGACCTGCTTCACAATGAGGACACATTCTACAGATATATCACTGCCAAGGTTGCTTTCTGTGAGGACCTTGCATGGACTGAAGCCCCAATCGTGCCTGTGGGATCCTAAAATCTAGTGCAATCTTATTCAATTTAAATCACATCACTCCCATGAGGGAGGGGGGAAGAGTGGGGTTAGAAGAAGAGGAGGGAGTTGTCCACGTCCATCTACTCCTCCTAGCGATCAATTTCCATTCTCCTGAAGGCGGGAAGCCGCGGGCTACTCTTCGGGTTCGAAAGCATCTCCGGGCCGGTCCAGTCCAACCGGCCGGACGTGGACTGGGCGGCCATATTAGATAGGGCCGGGCCAATTCAAGTTTGGGCCACGCGTTTACCCACTGTCCAAGAATAAATAGGTTAATTGGGATCCCGATTAAAGTGGCGTCGCCTAAGTAAAATCCTTCCACCCCAATTCCAAGGACATCAAAATGTTAATCAAATATTCTATGGACAAAAAAAAAGGAGGAAAATGATGATGATGATGGCAAATAAAGTAAACAATTTGTTTATGTTTAAAAGTGAAATAAGTTTGTAATACCCAAAAATAGTTTTATATCGGATGAAAAAGAAAAACTTGAATTAGTTATAACTTAAGTTCACTTGTTACCAATTAACTTCCACTCGAGCTTTTAGGGTTACATGATTTCAGTTTACTAACAGGTTAATTGGATCAGCAGGTACGCTTGGGGTGTTACAAATGATTAGGAGCATTACAAATGGTATTAGAGCCGATTCGAGTGTGCGGAAGTTAGTGGGTAGAAGAAAAATGATACCCATGGGACGGTTGTCATGAAACCATCTTTGCAGCAACAATGGCTTGACTTGAGAATGATTTTAACTAACTTGGCAATGTCGCATTATAAAAGAAAAGATTTTAGTACCCTAAGAAAAGATTGAATTGCTTATAACTCAAATTACCTGATACCAATAAACTTTTGCTCAAGTTTTTTAGGACTATATAGTTTTGATCCATTAATAAGTTAATTAGACCAATAGATGAGCTTCAAACGTTATAAAATTAATCCTAAATAAATAGGTTAGCTTATTCCTTCCTATCCCTCTTTACCCTGAAATAAATTTCTCTAACCTACCTGGTAGAGTAATTTATTTTTAGACTAAGAGGCAAAAGATTGAATAGCAACTTTTAGAAATATCTATTTTTCTCTTTTGAAAAGGTGGTTGATCATGATATTCTTGAAAGCAATTGGCTAAAAAAATAGAATAACTGGATTAAATAACTTATGCTCCATGTCTCCATCTTATTCTCCATCCGAACACCACCATTGTATTCCGTTTCATTCCTCTAGATTAATCTTGCAAGTCTATAAATACTAGTTATGATTATGAGAAATATGGATGAATTTAAATAGGTTGACCTAAATCTCTAAGGAATTATGTTGTGTGTTTTACTTGGGAGGTATGCTAGTTAAGAGACTACATTAGTATGATAAGCCATTGGAAAACCTAGGTATAGTACGATAAAGTTATGTAATGTAACGTAACAATGGACTCCTAATCCCATTAAAAAGCTATTCTATCATGTTAGGGGCTTGGTTGTGCCATGAATAAACTCGTGGCACCAGAAGAGTGTACCCATTTCACAGTACAATAAGAAAGATAAAGAATGCTTATTTCTTATCTTTTTCTCAATTAATTATGCTAATAAATACGAGCCATAAGGCTAACTAAACTTTTGAGGCAATAAACCAATGCTTCATGCTATTTCATAAGGGCAATTAAGGAACAAAATACTTATCTCTTTAATCACCACCATGGCCATGTCCTGCCAAGAAAAAAATGATAAGAAAATATTATTCAAACTTATCTTCTCAATGTATAACCAATGTGAGAGAAGACAGGTATACAAAATAAAATATTCCTTCTAGAAGAAAGATAGAATTTTGTTTTCATTGTCTGTGTCGCGGCAATCTTAACATTCCTTGTAGTTTTCTCTTTGAGGGGTGTAACTTTTTATTCCCCTCATGAGATAAGGAAATTCCATCTAATGGTGCAATAATGCACGTGTCATTCAAAGGTAGATCGCGAGACATTCATTACAATCCTCAATTCCAAGCTGGTCCACGCCTCGCTTAGTCCTCCATTTGTGCTAGTTTGTCCAAGGATTTTTCAAATAAATTTCCAGCCAATAAAATCATTGGCATAATATCTCCTTCCATGCAAAGAGCATTTCATGTCTTCTAAAACTATCCTCAAACTAATTTTTGGTACCCATGTTTCTTACAATTATATGTTCAACCAAGGGAATAGGTGGAGAATACAAATTATAAATCCGCTCATAACCCCTCAAAACATCCTTGGATGCATCCTTATCCTAAAAGGAAACGAAATAAGAGATAAGCATGAACCAAATGAGAAAAAGCAATTTAAGTAATTCAGAAATTGAACACCAACTTAGATGCCCATTTTGAAAGCACATCTTCACGTGATTAGTCCCAGTTCCTGGTAGCATCAACATTTCCTTTATGAAAGATGGCAACATCCACACAACAACAACAACAACAACAAAAAAAAAACCAAGTGTTGTTCAGAGTGCTCTTGCGGCAATTATTGGCAAGGAATAGTACCATGCGTTACAGCAGCAGAGCATCGCATGCTAGCCAGATAAGAGAAGTATAAGAAGATTTTTTTGGTGCAATTAGCGAATCCTGCCATGAAGCACTGTATCACGACAAGCATCATGTCCTATAAAGATAAGAAGAGAATCCAATCACACCACAAGTTCTTCCTTCTTCTCAGCTATTGAACCTCTTTTTGACCAAATCCACTCCCCTCGTTGAGGCATCTCAGTTGGCTGGCGCACGACCAGCGACCGCTGAAAGCCGAATCTAAAATGTGGCGGACCCAATTGCAAGCTCATCGGCCCCTCCACGCCATCCCTTTTGGTCCCCAGTTGTTTTGAGGAGGACATTTTTTCCGTCGAAAGCAACAGCAGTGGAGTGGAGCGAACGAAGTCGAAAGCCCACCACCAGTAGCCTCCAAATACTAAAAGTGTGCTTTTGACGAAATCTCCCCTTGCCGTGCCCTACTTTCTAACGCCAAAGGTACTTAAAAGAGAAGCCAGCTTTTACTACAAACGCTTGACTTATTCCTTCGTAGAAAAATGCTCAGGATAAGCTGTTTGTCTTGCCATAAATCAGTTCATATGTGGCACTCAATGATGGGTGCACTGTATATCTTTCATCCATAGAAGACCTCACTATCAAATCAAAATAAATCAGAGCAAACTTGATGAGCAATCTCTTCATAAACCATGCTTTAAAATCTCTGCATTATTTTTCTTAGCAAACTTTGCAGATAATTATATACAATGAATGAATAAGTGTGTACGATAATAGGATAAGTATGCACAGTAGATGAATAAGTATGTACAATGATTACACTGAGAATATAAGTGTATATGATGAGCAGATGAATATGTAGAGGAATCAGGAGTTATGGTCTTACTTTTTTTCAAGGATCACTTATTAAATATCCTAAAATTTAACCTATCATCTATGGACTACAGCCCGTACCTCAATGATAGGCAAAATGTTGTTTAAAGCTCCATCATAATATCGATAATTGGTGATTAGAGCGATGAACAGTATTTTATGGTACTCTAAATTAAAATTTTTTTAAAAAATTTAAGTCATGCTACTTGGCGACCTACATTTTCCTCTATGTTATGGCATAACTATGTATATCAAATAGATAATATAAAGAAAAGCTTTTCTTTCTCTAAAATATTTCAAAAGAAACCAAAGAAAATTATAGAAAAATTGATGTTGCCATATGAGTCAAATCATCCTTAAATTTAGGCTACATAATTGATTAGTATAAAATCAAATAAAAATGGTGATCCAAACTCTCAAATCTAAACAATAATAATCGTAAAATGATTCAAATTTAATATTGAAAATTATAAGTCATTGGGGGGGATTGTGAACTATTTTGTTTTGGATCTTATTTCATCATATCGAATCCTACTCGCATCTCTCAAATCTTCTCCAACTTCTTCATCTTCCACCCTTTAATTCCTTGACTCTTCTTGCCCACGAACACCATCATGACAACCAGACTCCCCAGCAATTGCCACAACTGCTGCTGCTAATCTCTCTTATCTTTTCCAGGGAGAGTTGTGCTATGACAGCTAGAGCCCTATCTAGCCACTGCCACTATCAATTTTTCTCCGATCCATCTCCCCCTGTGCCATCCATTATCAATCCATCGTATCTCATGTCCTGTTACCCTATGGCCGTTACTATCATCATAGATTCTTCATGTCAACCTCACCTTAGATGTCAACGCCAATGAGCATGATAGTAATGTAGACAAGGGCATGGCTTGATCTATTAATAGAATTCATTCAAGTTGGATCTTGGAACTGTTCTCGAATTTGAGCCTAAGTTGGGCTTTGGCTTGGTCTTTACAATCTTATTTTAAGCTAGGTTTGTTCGAAGAAAAAAAATTGTAAAGATGTTATCATATAAATACATTAGTAATTAATATAAAATAAACTTTGGTAGATGTTTTAATCGATTTTAAAAAATATTGCTTCTATTATTTTCATTTCATTAAGATTAAGAAAAAATTATCTTAAAAGTTGCTATATTCTATTTCTAGTACCAAATGTAAAATTCTTTTTACTACTTTTTCCTAGTTAGAACTTTAATTATATATTATATTTTTAAAAAAATATATATTTTAAAAGTATTCTTGAAATTTCTTTTCCTATAATTTTCTCATTTGTACTTTCATTTTGATTGATGTTTTTTTATTTATAGATATTTATATATTTTTAACTAATAATTGCAGATTTTAAAACCTTCATATTTTGTTTCTCCTATGTCCAGTCTCTCGTTTGATATACAAATTCAAGCAGCAAAAAACCTCTCCTGCCAGCTAGATCAAATAGAATATAAATTAAAATACAGATAAATTAGAGCCGTGTCACATTGCATTTAAAAATAATACTCATTGCTTCTATGTTACCAATCGTCACGAGGGTGGAATCATTCCTCACTGCATGGATTTATGTGGCATTTCTGGCCACGAGCTGTTCATATTGTCACACCTAATGTACTCATGATTTAATACGATTCAATGGGGTTGGAACTCTTTTTTTTTTTTTATTAATGTTTGAATTTTTTCTCTTTCCATCTACTTTTGGTGCGATGTTGTACATACCATGCAATGTAGGTTGCGCAAGATCTCCTAAAAGACGAGGTAAAAAGCCCAAGCTTTTCTCCTAAACTTATCCCAAGTGAATTTTAGTATAGAATTAAACTAGAAGTATAGCTAATGCGATGATCCTTATGAATAACAAAAATCAAATTTATATCTTTTAGAACAAATTAGAAGGAGGGATGAAAAAAAAAAAAAAAAAAAAAAGAGCAATGAGAGTACAATAAAAAGATGACCTTCACAAGGGAAGATGGAGTATTTGAGTTGGCCTGATTTATATCAAAAAATATTCCCTACTCAAAAACCTTGAAATATGGTTACATGAACACTGAGCCAATACTCAAGTCACCTAAATCACGTTTTAAACATGCTATCAAATGATTACCGCCCTCGGTAAAAAAATGGAATAACTGGGTGTGAAAGTAAACTGGCAAGCTGGTGCTTGCGGATCCCCACGTACCCTCTTCAAGATAGGCTTGAACTTATCTCAACCACGTGGGCTGTCGCGGACTTTTCCGGTCACCGATTGGTCAACATCGCATGGACGGCTGGCACGCCCAGATTCATTGACACCGACAAGCGGGCGACAAATGGGCTGCTGGATTGCTGCCTCGCTTGCAGTGTTTCATGTGGCCTTTTTCCCCGCGATCATGATAATAATAAATTAAAATGATCGACAATAGAAGTAATAATGTATATTAGCTGTAAAAATACAAAACTAGTGATGCGATGAAGTGAAATTTAGAGGGTGGGACGTATGCATATGTGGCATTAGCATTAGCATTAGCATTAGCACCAGCACTAGCACTCCATTTGTAGCTACGCTATTCTGATTATTTACTAATTAAGAATAAATTATAAGTTTATCTTGCCAAATATATATCAAAATATATGAGGTAGGGGCCCTCGGACAAAGTCCCAGAGGCCACGCTACACGTGATTAACTTTAATTCATACTAGAGAGGGGCAAAACTGACCACGAAAACTCCCCTTTCTCTTTTACACTTTTTAAATTTCTTTTTTTTTTTCATGATTTTTCTTGAACTAATCTCAGAAATGACAATCGAACAACTAATTAGCTAGGTAGTGAATGAATGATTGCATGTACTTAAATATATCTTATGTGATCTAAGTTGGTTAACTTATATAATCGCAGCACGTGGCAAAGTAGAAATTGATATGATGTTAATGTTCAGATCAGTACACATATCCTATATAAAAGAAAAGTTTCAATCAGAAGTAACTTCTATCAAAATCTTACCAAGGGTGCTGATCATTTTAGCTATGAGTCCATCTAATTCAGAAAAGATTCTTAAATCCTATTTGGAAAAGATTTTCACAAAAATACTATTTTATCTAGAGATTTAGTTCATCAGAACTATTCACTAATTAGTGATTAAATTCAAAAAAAGACTACTAGAATACTAATAAAAGCAACCTCATACCTTAGCTAAACAGGTTCCAAACCTTGAACCCTATCTCTAAGCTCCAAAGTCCTAGAGCCTTATCTTCCAGAACTTTAGGCTTACTATACTTTTTTCCCATCTATTTTCTAGGCTAACTTAAGCAACAGAGGATCCCCCCTCAAAGACATTCTCTAAATCTTTTTCACGCTCTTCTCTTCTCTCTCTTATATGAGTAAGTGCACATTAATTGGAGAGAATGCTCTACCATCTGAATCAAGATTAATCCGGTCTGTTAACATTCGAAAGTTAGTTTTAGATGCTAAAGTTTGTGGGATTGAATAAAAGCATCTAGCCATATCATCTAAGAGAAGAGATTAGGGAGTAAGCAATGTCCAAGCATATCTAGCCATGCTTAGGTCGGCTTGGTAAATTTCGTAGGAGCAATTTAATGCCATCTTTTAGTCCATTGAGATGATAATAAACTTGGTCCATAATCTAATCCCCTAAAAATCTAGCTCCAAAGACCAACTTAGAGCTGATCAAAGTACCTACTAATTGCCAGCAATGATCAACCTCAACTAGAATCCGTGAAGACCTTCAAGACCCTTAGAATCAATGAAATAAGGGTGTATACCAAGGTAGCCAACCCAAAGAGAAGCTTCAAGATTGGCTATCATGATTGGATAAGTACTCCCACTTAGAGGTGTGCACGAGTAGGGCCGGTTTAAAAATATTTTTAGAACCAAATTGATTTGAATCGGTCTTTTAAAATTAAAACCAAAATCAAACCAATTGTTCTAATAAACCAAGCCAAATCAAACCAAGAAATTTAGTTTGATTTTGGTTCAGTTTATCGGTTTGCAAGTACCTTCTTTAAACAACTATAAGAATGATTTTCATAGCAAATTTTATATGGTCAAATGGCAATCAAATTATTCATAATGGAAAAGAATATAGTTTTTATATAGCACAATTACTTACACATGTTTGTAGTAACTCAATTTAACTATAATACAAATGAAAACCCATAAATATATATATGGTTCGATTCGATTTATATTAGTTTTTTAAAAATTTAAATCAAAATTGAATTGACTTTTTTGATTTCAAAAATTTTTTGACCAAAACCAAACTGATAGACAAAAAAAAATAATTCAAACCAAACCAAAATCACTATTCAGGTTAGTTTTGCAGTTTGGTCAGTTTTCTTGCATATCCCTACGCCCATTGAAGACTCCTGTAGCTAGTCAGCATCAAATAGATTGACAACTGGAGGAGATGAACAAGACAATCGAGGTAGTTATAGAGAACATCTAAGACAACAAATAGACTTACCTAAAGAAATCAAGAGTTAGCTAGTGATTCAAATCAACTGACCTAAAGAGTTATAGCTGATGATCCAAAATTGGCCTACATGAAGAGTTAGCTAGTGATTTGAAATCAGCTAATCTAAAGAATTAAGAATTGGCTGGTGATCCAAAATTGACTAATCTAAAAAATTAAGAGAAGGCTAGTAATTCAAAATCAGCCTCCTAACATCGGTTCGAGCAAAATCAACTTCAAGTTGGGGAGAGAGAGAGAGAGAGAAAGAGAGAGAGAGAGAGAAAAGAAGAAGATGATAGAAAAGAAGCCAATCTCTGAAAATTGACTCATTCAAGTTCTAGCGTGACTTAGGCTTGATGGTGGAATGATAACATTCAACCTAATCACTCGGCCAAGCAACCAGCGATAACTCTATCAAACAACTTGGATCAACTCTAGTGCTCATTGGTTTGGTCTTTTGAAAGATAAGTTGGTCATAGAACACAAAAAGCATCTTAAAAACTAGACTAGTTAAAAATCAATTAGAGACTGATTAAGAAGTGCCCCATAAGGTGTATAAGTCCTTAGTTCCACCTGAGATATTAAGTTTCTAGTTAACCTATAAGACTAAGTCCCTAGTTCCAACCTAAGAGACTAAGTCTTTGATTAACCTGAGAGACTAAGTCTTTAGTTGACTTGAAAGACTTAAGTCCTTGGTTCCAACCTGAGAGGCTAAGTCTCTGGTTCCAACCTAAGAGACTAAGTCTATAGTTGACTTAAAAGCTCCCAAGTCCCTAGCTTCAACCAGAGAGACTTGGTTTCAAGCATGGACCTTGATCGGTAAAGCTTTCTCAAGTCTGAGTGCCAACCTTGATTGACAAAACTCCCTTAGGTCTAAGTGCTGGCCATAATCAACAAAGCTTCCTCAAGTCAAGTGCCAACCTTGATCAACAAAGAATTTTCAAGTTGAGCACCGACCTTAATTAGCATAGTTTCCTTAAGTCTGAGTATCGACCTCAATCAACAATGCTTTCTCAAATTATAGCACAGACCTTGATCGACAAAGCTCCTATAAGTTTGAACACCAACTTTGATTGGCAAAGCTCTCATAAGTTCGAGCACCAACCTCGCCTACTAAAACTTCAAGTTTAAGCTTCCACATGAGAGATTTTACCTTAGAAGAAATCATCTTTGGCAACTTCCTGAGTTGATTGATAGAAGATCTCTACAAGGTCCTAGGTTTACATAAAAGTTGGTTCCCAAAGAGTCATCTTCGACAACTTCCTAAGCCAACCTAAAATCCATGAAGGTTCTATGTGAAGTCTCAAGCTTTGACTTGAAAAGCTTCAAAAAGTATAGAGGGGTACTTAAACCCATTGTAGTAAAAAAGTGATGGCTGCTTACAAAGTTTACCTGAGTAGATCCAGCAAGCTACCTACCGAGCTAACCTAAAAATCGTTTTCAAGTTCCAACCTAAGAGACTTAACTTTAGATGGAGTGATCTCGATTACTAAGGTCGACTTGATTAGTAGCGCTCTCCTGAGTTCTAGGTCCTAACTTAAGAGATGAGAAAAAAATAGAAGTGTTGAATTCTACTACACCAACTTTGAAATCAGTCAGATTTTAAAACTAACCAAGGCTTATGAGAATCATTGAGCTCAGCTAAGCCAGCTTGACTGACCGATGTCTATGAGAGCTGTTAAGCTTGGTCAAAGCTGACTTGCATCTGATGTGGATAGATCACTATAATAGAACAAAAGAAATCCAAACAAGCTGACCAGTAAGCTACTTTCATGACTTGAGCACGAACTTAAGTTTAATCCCAAAAGTAAGATGCAAGTGATGTAATATGAGTTGATTAACCTACATGATGGTGATGCATAGCGAACTAGAAGGTGATGCGATGTTCACAATTACATTACTACATGTATTCTCTCAAAGAAGAAAGTTTCAATCTGGAATTACTTGTATAAATGCCGCCACTCAATTTGAGAATAAATCTTGTTAAAGGTGTAGATCACTTTTAAGTACGAGTTCATTGCCTAATCTGAAAAGGTTCTTAAATTCTATTCTAAAAAGATTTCATCAAAGGTTCCACCTTACTTTGAGACTCAGTTCATCAGAGCTGTATATCAATAAGGAGCCAAATCCAAGAGAGGCTGTAACAGAATACCAATAAAAATAGCTTCATGCTTTAGATAAATAGATTTGAAATATTAAATTTTATTTTTAAGATTTAAAGCTCTAAAGCACTATCTTATAGGGCTTTGGCCTTCTTCTTGTTCTATTTCAGCTAACCTAAGTCAAGATTCATCTGATATGTAAAAGTTGGTATCATTATTGCCTGTTTAAAAACCAAACAGTTGGCAAGAAATAGGTATAGTTGATATCTAAAGTGGTTCTCAAACAATAGTAATTAAGTAAGGGTAATTAACGACAGCAGCGATTATGTCTTGACAAATGGTCCGGTCCGAGGCATCATGCATCAATTGCTGGTCTTGAATGGGCGATAGACCTTGAGGTCGCTCATCACCCCAGCAATGGACCCGGCGGCCGCCGCCACTGATATAATGAGGCAGGCCAAGCTCAGCATCTGGAGGCACACCCACCTGGTGCTCCACTTAGGCACCTTCTTCTGGACAATATACATCTCCACCGGAAAATATACAGTCAGCGGCCAGAACCCAAGGGCACCGAGGAACCCGACGACGTCGTTGAAGAAAGGAAGAAGCATGGAGATGACGGTAGTGCCGATCACGAACACAGTGCGCCATGTCAGCCGGAAGAGATTGAGCCGGTAGCACCGGCTGGAGCCTAGGGGGACCTCGATCGCTTTGCTGATGAATTTGGCCTCGGGCCAGGTCTGGAGGGCCCACTTCTCGGCGAAGGCGAAGAGGGGCTGGCAGTAGACCTGGTAGGCACCAACGAGGTGGATGACGATGGCGGCGTTGGCGATGTCGAGGAGCCAGTAGGGGTTGTAGAAACCGAAGCCGGTGAGGAGATTGCCGGGCGCCATGTCACCGAATGCAGCATAGCCCATGCAACCACAGAGCATATAGAAGAAGGTGGTCACCGCCACGCTGAGGAGCGTCGCCTTTTTCATCACCCTCGCCTCTGATGGCGGTGCTGCCTTTATTGTGTTCTGAAATATAGCCAATGTTTCAATACTAGACTATGAGTCAAGAAAAGAGCCTATCTTTACCGTTTTATTGTGTTGGGTTTTTGATCTGCGTACCTGAATTTCTATGAGGATTAGGGAGTAGGAGTAGGCGAAGGCGATGTCGCCGAAGGCTTGGAGGCTTCGCCAGACTTTGTCAGTCGGAGAGACGACTGCTATGCTAATTCCAGTGAGACTGCCTTTAAATCCTCCATTCTCTGTTTGAAAACAGAGAAAAGAGAGAGAGAGATTAGATTCAGTGCTAGAGAATGAAGGTTGTGGATTTGAGTAGAAGTGGCATCTAGTGGGCTTACGGACGACTTGGACGATGCCAAGGGCGAGACCAATGGAGGAATATGTGAAGGACATGACAGCAGCGAGGATGGAGAGCCACCAAATCTGATCAAAGTCTGGAATTTGAGAAAAGAGGATCTCTGTGACACCGAACATGATCATGTAAGGATTGCTGGATACTTGGCAGGGATTGTTGTGCCCTTTCTCATGAAAGCAATTTGATCTCTTGATTGCCCTGTTGCCAATCCAAACATCCATTAGAGAAGGCCCTAATGCCAGAAGCTAAAGAAACAGTTTATTTGGGATCACTCACGTCATACTGATGGAAGCAGCAATGGTGTATCCAATGGCAACTCCGAAGATGTTGGCATACTGGATGAAGCCACAGAGCCAGACTTTGAAACCATCTGTTTGTTGAAATTCCGAAGAATAAATATCAGTGAGGCTAAGTTTTGCTGCAAAATGATCTATTTTTGATAACTTAAGTACGTTATAGGAGGTTGAGAACGCACTGAGATTGGCACGGACGGCGTCCATGTAGGTGTAGTTGCGCTTGCCGTCGAGAGGATCGCCGTTGCGGTAGCAGTCGGCGAGGAGGGCAGAGGTGTAGTATGTTACCAAGGAGAAGAGGAACATGACGGCCGGGCCGGCGACCCATCCTAGCTGGGCAATGGCCCAAGCCAGTGACAGCACGCCGGACCCGATCACTGCTGTTATGATGTGAGCACTTGCCGTCCATACAGTCCCTAACAATAAGAGAAACAATTCAAAAATGAGCTCAGTCAGATGAATAGAGCAGTATTTGGAGCACAAGGCATGCGAATAGAGGTGAAGGTTCTGCTTTTTTACCAGTTCTCTTGGGCCGGCCATCATCGTCGCAGCATTTGGAGACTCCCTGTGGCTGGCCGAGCTCTATGGCGACTTCCATAGGGGGCAAAGCCGCATGCTGGCAGTGTTTTGTGGCACTGTTCTCGCCCATCTTTTTCACGACCACCAATCCAATTCAGAGAGAGAGAGAGAGAGAGGCAAGTAAGACACTTTGTGAGCTAAGAAACAGAGTACAAGACAGCCACAGACTATCGTAGTCGTCTCTGCTGGTTTACAAGGTTATGATATAAGGGCAGCAGTCCAAGAACAAAGCCGTATAGAGCGTGGAGATGTTGTGAGGACAGTATATTGTACTGAACCTACCAACACTACCAGCAGTATTATTGCTAAATATTCCGAAACAGAGAACACCAAAGAAGAGGAAAGGAGATGACAATGGAGGTGGATTGGGGGTGTGCTTTGTATAGATGCCATTGGGAGCCTGGGAGGCGTGGAAAGATGAACAATTTGCAGAGAAAAACCATGTTCCGGACTGAGTTCTGACGTATATTGGTCAACCAACCAACTTACGTCTCCCAGCCTTTATCTTCTCTTTTTGGAGATCTCTCGTCTCTTCCCCTCCTCTCTCTCTCTCTCTCAACGGGTCAATGATCACACCACTACGTACTCTCTCTCTCTCTCTAGTTCCCACAAAAATCTCAATAGATTACGAACAGAGAAACCAACAAACACACTGGAGAGCATTAACTCAAAGGATGGGTAGAAGAGATTGGGGACCGTTCCAAGTGCATGCATGAATGAATGCAAGGTGGAATGCTTTCAGCTATCAAAAGTCTCATACCTTTGGCATTTACTTCTTCCTCTCTGCAGCTTCTGAGGCTTCTGCCAAGAAGAAGAGGACTCACTTCAGCAAAGCAGTGGGAGGAAGTTTGCAAGAGGAGATGGATGGCGTGGTAGGAGCTTGGAGATGGCTTTATAGAGGGATGGGGTGGTGATGGCTTATGGTAGAGGTGACTGGACTCGTAAATAATAGAATAGAGATCACACTTGTGCGTCTCACGTGCGTGCTTGCGATTTCCACCACCCTTATTGGTGGCCGGGAATAAATTCCATCCATACAGGGTCCATGCAACTCTTATTCGTGTTTTAGTATTTGTTTACTAACTATAATAATAAAGTAATGAAATGTCCTCATTACGCTAAGGGGTTGCATCATATTTCTCGTCACCGAAGGCTGCAAGTCGTGGTTTTGGCTGGTGGCTGTTTTGCTTTTCAGTGATTATTGAACTAGGATGATGTTTTCATACGAAGGGCTGTTTTAGATTGAGTGTACTTGAGTCTGGGCTAATCTTAAACCTAAAGAATTGATGTGATGTGGGGTGGCTGGATTTGTATCCAAACTTTCAGCAGTAGTGCTGGAGTTGCATTTGTCTGTATGCAATGGAAATATGAAATTCTTTTCATGTATTCTAGTTTTTCCTTTAAAGTTATAATTGCTTGCACGAAAGTCCACAAGATATTGTGCCCCTTACAAATCAAAAGAATAAAGCATAAAGTGAGCAAGGGCTAGAATTATATCGTCCAGAAGGAAGGAATGACTGACTGGAAGGTTGTGAGTTAAGTTTGATTTCTCTTTTTGTGACATGTAGGTGGTGCTTTGCATTACTGTTAGGTATAACTAAAAAAAAAAATTTTATTCAATATATTCTAGAGAAAGTTCATAAATTTGCCTTTTATTTTCTAACACATCTAACATGACTATCTCTCATCTCAACAGGACATGTCCAAAGCTTTTGCCTTTTTAAAAAAACAAATAAAAATAGGGTTCTTTATTTCATAAATATATTAACTTCTTTGGTAAATGCACCTATTCTGATTTCGATTCCGTACTTCCACAAGAAAAAGAAGCAAATCACTTAAAAGTGATAATGTCTTTGTATTTTTGAGAAAAAGAAATACTATCTTCCTTAGTTTACATGTCAAAAACCAAAAAGAAATAAAGAAATCATCGATAGCTTGGGAGTGCCACTTCATGGTAAAAAACTTAATTCTAATGATGTGCGACCACTGAAAGACAAAAGTCATTGGTTGCTTGGATGCTTGAAAATAAAGATTTCTCTCTTTTGTTGAGCGAATGATTCTTATAATAAAGTCAGTTCTATAATTCATTCTTATTCATATTATTTATGATATCATGGTCTCAAGAGGTCATGAGATGAACAATAGGACTCTTCATTCTATTGTTTAGGACGAGTTCTATCGATAAAAAAGATAGGGTGGGCTTGAAATTTCAAATGTTTTCTTATGCTAGAAAGTGATATTGGGATGTACTACTGAAAGACTTATGCTTTGGCTTGATTGTCTATGTGCAAGGAGATTGGAGTATCTACAATCCACCCATGAGTTCTTCAGCACTGTGGAGATCTATGTATAGACTATCTACATTTTTATCATAGAATCAACTCTGGTCTATTAAGAGAGGCGCATCAATTAATATCTTCGCTTAGCAATGGTTTTTCCTTATTCTCCTAAACAAAAGACCTATCCCTTATGATATCGAAACCATATCTTCCCTAACTGTGATGAGTGACCTAATGATTAATCCAGGGGAATAAAATCTAAATTTGCTTTAGAGTATTTTTTTTATAGAAATAGTTAATGGGATCACTAACATCCCGATAAGTGTCTCTTCCTAGAAGGATCTTTTTTTATTGGGGGAGGAGGTACAAACCTAAAATCTCAATGCAAGAGATTTGAGAGGTCTTATATGGTATGGATGATGTTGATTCCCCATCCTAAGGCTCAAAAATTTGGAAACTAAAACATCAACCTAGAGCGTTATTTTTCATGTGAAAGTTATAGCAGAATGGACTTTCAACCTCATCATTTTTAGTAATAAGGATTCCTAGCATTTCACCTATATGCAGATGATGTGGGAAGGCTTTCGAAACTCTAGACCATCTCTTTCTTCGATATTAGAGCTCCTCTCTGATATGGAATACTATCATATAAGGCCACAATTTTTCCTAGTTGCAATCATTTCAGAACATTTGGGAGTTCCTTCTTCAGATACCTTGTGATGCACAGGATAAGGAAGATCAAATTTTGGTCTGTTACATATTGTGATGGATTTGAAGGGAAATAAATAAATTCTATTTCTAGGAAAAGAGCTTTAACCCTGAATGAATATCAAGAAAGGCCTAAAGATAGGCTATGAATGACTCAATCTAATAAGATACTATTTAATTTTGATACTAATCTTTGGGGTATTCCGTCACAGATTGCTGTGACTCCTTCAAAATTTGTTACTTGGGTATCGCTTCAACTAGGTTATTTGAAAATTACTTTTGATGGATCAGTCTATGATAAGATGGTAGGGATAGGTATGGTCATCGAGATCATCAGAGAAAGGTCCTTTATGCCATGGTCATTCCTTTAAATACCAAGTTGGTATTCATAACTGAATTGTCTTAGGGATGGTTAGTTTTCATGAGTGCAGAAGAATATTTCAAAATAAGAGATTAATTTTGAAAAAAGATTCAACCACGGTGATATCTTGGTTATAGAATAACTTTTCTTATCATCACTTCTTTTTGAGAAACCTTCTTTCAAGCATCCCAAATACTCCACATCTCAGGTGTTGCTATGTATATAGAGAAACTAACCAGATAACAGATTATTTAGCAACTTGAGAAGTAAAACATAAAAAGCAGAGGTGGAACTCAGCCTTTTCTATTAGAATATTATTTGATAAAACATTGGTTTGAATAAAGCTCATACGACATGTTTTGCAGCATTTTAGCCATTGAAAAATTCATGAAAAACCATTATTACCATCTTGATTGACTAAAGATATTTTAGTTGCATATCAAAGATTTTTTTTTTCTTAATTGGTTAATGAAATCATAATCAACCATCAAATATGGTACCAGAAAAAATAAATTGCATTTTCCTAGTAATCATGGCCACCAACCACTATTAAACACTCCTTTCCCTTGAACCAAACACATGCCAAGTACTAGTGCTAAACATAAATAAGGGTCACAATTTTAGATAAACATGATTTGAACCGGATACAAAGTCAGTGGGTTTGGATTGAGCATAAACGGATTTAGATCAAAATTGAATTGACCTATTAAACATGATTAATAAACAAGTTGTATTTTTGATTAATCCACTAACCCAAAATTGATCCATAATTGACATGATTATTAAGTCAACTAGTATAACATGATCCACAAACCTAGATATGACAGGTTGACTTGCTTTACTTATATTAAAAAATTATTTACATATCTTTGTTCGATATATGAAATAAGCAAAATAGAAAAAAAGAAAGAAGTGGTAGATGTTTTGGATATTTCAGCGCTCCAGCAGATAAGACCTAAAAATATAAAAAGTGAAGGATGTTTGTGACAGGATTTTATATTTATTCCTTTTTTCCTCCTTAAATGGAAGGATTTTTGTTTATATTTCAGTGATGATACATAATTATTTTATGATTAAATTAGTACTAGATAGATTGCACAGGTTAGATAAAATAAAATATAATTTATTCTTATATGAATTAAAAATAGGTCATCCATTCATATCAATTTAAATACGATATATTTATTAAACAAGTTACATAAACTGTATCATATAATTCGGATAATATATAAGTTGCATTCATGTCTAAATTTCTAATACGATTAATAAATAAGTCGTATTTGATTTGATACATTTATTGTTATATTCTTAAGTTGATACGATCTATTTATAATTTATTTATCATCTCTAAACATATAGAGAGACTAATTTGAAGTCTGATTCATTAATTTTCACTGCTAAAAGGAGCGGCTAGAATCAATAAAAAAAAGTTAATAAAGAAAAAAAAAAAAGAAGGGGGGGAGGGAACAAGGGCTGAGAAGTGAAGGATAAATTAAAGTTGGTGACCATTAAGAACCAAACAATCCAAGAAACGCAATGGGCCATCAACTCCTTTGCTAAGTTCTACCATTAGATATAAAATCCATTCTCATGCACTATACCAGAATATTTTGTATGCGGGTTAATATTCTTATTCCCTCCTAGTGGTCAGCGGCTGGGAAGCAAAGGCAAAAGAATCCCAAACATGCCTTTGACGAGAATCTTTGAAGTTTGAAACTTTGAACGCCCCTTCATGGTCCATGATATTTTTTTTGTTAATTGGTGGTCCTTGGAAGTTGAAGTACACACGTGGATCGGTAGGCAGCGTTCAAAGTTGCCATCTTCATTCTCTTCCATTTTTTTCAGAGCGAAGAGGAGTACTAACGCCACGACCATCCAATTACTCCATTAGCTTTGTTGGGGCGCGCTCTTTTGCTTAAAGAATTATTAATATTTGGTTTAGATTGATCTCTCATCACCAAACTCCCTACTGTAATTTATTTATTTTTTCCTCGATTAGAGCAAGGAAACCGCGGCCATGGAATCGGGAACAAGAAGAGCGTGTGGTCGGCAGCTGTCTTCATCATGCTCACCATAAGTACTTGTCTTAGTGGAAGAGCTTAGTATAATAAAATAAAATTTTATCGACAACATGCTGTCGGCCCACAAACTCACGCAAAATTTGCTGACATTCCTGAAGATCTATTCCATGAAATTATTTAAAATTAATAAAATAATTAAATACCATTTTAATATAAAAATATAAATTATCACTTATAAAATATTTTAAATATTAATTTATTATATAAAATAAGTGATAATCTATACATTTACAATATATCAGTTATTTCATCAATTTTAATTAATTTTATATAATAAAATATTAAAAATATAATAATTTTTAAATATAAAAAAAATTAAATTATAATAATTAAAAGTTTAAAAAATAAGAGTATATTTTCATCTTAAATTTTTTATGTTATATTTTATTATGAAATGATCCTTAACAATTTTAATTGTTATTTATAAATAATAAAAATATCCTTTTATTTGTACCACCCTTCCTTCAAGTACTTTCAGGCACATCTTCGTACCATCCACTGCTCTACCCTTCGCTAAAGATTATTTGCCATCTCCTAAGTTCACCCAAGCCCTTCCCTATCTAGATCCCCTCGTTTACCTTCCGTTGATCAAACACTTAAACCATCCGTCAGACATTGTCTCATATACCACTTCTATCGTCAGGGGTGGATCTACATACAACTAATGGTGAGCAGTTGCCCCCTCTCATATTTTAAATATTTCTTTAAAATTTTTGTTAATTTCTAAATTTTTATAAAAAATATCTTTTCTCAAACAAAAAAAAAAAATTTGAAAAATAATTATTAAATTAAATAGCTATCCTCATTGATTAAAGATCCTGACTTTACTACCGTCTCTCATCGCCATGCCCATCATGACCTCTTCCTTGTGGCCTTTATCTGCTTGCTCTCCATTAATCTGTAACCAAACCATGTAAACCTCAGCACTATACACATAAGCCAACTTCTCCTTCTTCCCCTACGTCCATCCCCGTGACCATGGCCTAGACCCATGCCTTTAAAAGCGCCTTCCTGTAGTTGTTCCGGATGTAAATGCTCAATCTATAGGGAATCTATATATTATACTACTAGTTTTGTATTTGATCTGCATTCTAGTACTTGATTTGCATATTGATACCCAATCTCTATGCTGGTACTCAGTATACCTGCCTTACAAACTGAAGGCATAAATTGATCGGATTGAATTAGTTTAGAAGTATATTTGAAATCAAACTGATTTGAATTAGTTTTTTAAAACTGAAATCGAAATCAAGATATTCAGTTTAATTTGTATTCGATTTATCAATTTATTTATACCTACTTTAAAAGTTCATGAAATTAATTTCTATAGCAAACTTTATACAATCAACTAATAATTTAATTATTTATAATAAAAAAATATAATTTTTACATCATCCATATATTTATATATGCCTATAGCGTCTCTATTTTTACTATAATATAACTAAAAACTCAAATTATATATATATAAACAGTTAGGTTCAATTTATATTAATTTTTTAAAAATTTAAATTGAAACTAATGGGCCTTCTTTTTATTTTTAAAATTTTTAATCAAAACTGATTGAAAAAAATTGATTCAAATCAAATCAAAATTATAATTTAAATTAATTTTTTGATTTAATAATTTTTTATTTTTCCTGCATATATAAACCGTTCATACTTGGCCTGCAGCTGGACGTCCGGTTTGCACCTTGGTGCTTGATTTATATATTAGTGTTTGATATGTAGATTGAGTCGTCAGTTCTGCAAATCATGATCATTAGCTTGATTAAGAGTTGCCGTTCACTGCTTACATGCCACATGGCACAAGAGGTGGTGCATTTTAAGATAAAATATTCATGTGGTTCGACAACGGTGCATACCAAGTTTCTACTAGTGATCTGTGCTACAATGCTACAGAAATCTATCATTAAAAAAAAAAAAAAAAAAAAAAAAAGCGCATGCCGGACGGGTATACTGTACAGTGCCTACCACAAGTAGTTTTTTTTTTTTTTCTTCTTCTTCTTCTTCTTTTTATAAAACAAAAATCTAGAGAAAGATAGATCGGTTAGAGAAAAGGAAAAAAAAAAAAAAAACTTAAAAGATAAAAAATTTCTAAAATAATAACATTAATATTTAAATTATATTGTTTAAAAAAATTTAAAAGGTATAAAAAGCCGGTTCAAATTTATAGGTTCACATCGGATCACTAGGTTGATACAAGATCTGGTTGTCCATTTAAATTTAACTATGTCAATTATGCAACTGATTCAATTAAAGAGAACTAGTTCATTGGTCGGATCGACTGATTTGATTCATATTTTATAAGTAACATGATAGAATTATGGATTCTTTTGGGGGTGTTTGGTATGGAGTGACACATCAAGGATCACTAATGATTCGAATGGAGTTGATGGAATCATCCCACTTTATTGCACCTCTTATGTAGGTGATCTCAAATCATCTTATCTTTAGAATTACTATTCAACCTAGTGATCATATATCTATTCATGATATTAGATATTTAAGATATCTTTGATATTGATTTTAATTGAATATTAAAAATCAAAATACTCCTCATCTATGATCAAGTATCATATTTAGTGATACCATACCACTATGGTCGATTATGAGAGGCTTAACATGTCCAGAATGTGCTAGAAAACATATATACCGCAACTCTATTTAACGTCCGCCGGCTATGCCGTTATCTCATTGTTTAGCTCTTTCCCCTCTCTGCCTTAGGAAAAAGAAAAATAAAAGAAAGGAAAAAAATCAATCAATCTCTCTCTCTCTACTGCCTTCCCTTTCATCAGAGTTCTATTGTGGCCCATGCCCCTCTTACAACATCTTCCTCTACAATTTGTTTCTGTCCTCATATTTTATTTATATAAAGATGCATATGGTCATGTGTTTAGAGTTATACAGACGGTATATAGCACAAGAAATTTAAATAATACATTCAGCTTTTTTTCTTTTTTTTTTTAAAGCAAGATCTTAATTGGGAACCAAGGTTCTAAACTGGTTGGATTTTTAGGTTTGAAAGCTGAAAACTTCAGTTGTATTTGATTTTAGAGACCATTTTTTATTTTTATTTTTTATTTTTTGATCTCTAAAAAATGTATTGGTAAGTGAAAACAAAAATTATTTTAAATTTCTTATTTTTATTTTAAATAATAACTTTTAAAAGGATAATTAAAAAATTAAGAGAAGTACATAATATTTAATATAAAATATAATATATAAATTACATATTACAATATAAGATCAATAATTTTATTAACAATATGATAATATATTATATTATCATATATTATAATATTATAATATTAATTATATTACTATAATATAATTAATATTATATTATAATAAATTATAATATAATTCTAAATATAATATAAATAATATATAAATATATTAATAACTATAATAATTAATAATATAATGTATACAGTATATAATTGATATTAATATATGAAATATAAATAATTATATTATATTAATTATATTATATTATTATAATATTGCAATCTTATAATAAATTATTATATTATATATAATATATTATTATAATGTATTATAAATAAATTATATAATATAAATGATATATTATTTTATGATAAATTTTATGTTTTTATTTTTAAAAGTAAGAAATAAAAGTCCTTTGTTTTTTATTTTATTCTTTCTTTTGATGAAAAACAGTGAAAATATCTTTAAACTATTTTTAGTTTTCTCTCATTTCAGAGTTGCATTTTTTTAAAAATTAATTTTATTTTTATGCACTAAACATATTTTCACAAATATTTTCTATTTTTTATGAAAATAAAAATTGAAAATGAAACTATTCTAAGAAACCAAATGCATGCTTATATTTTTGATTGGGCTGGATTTATGGAGCAATGTACAATTGAGAACAAATGTTAAGAGATTCCAGATTATGGTACCCATTTATGGCTTTTATGTGGATATGACATGGAGAGGTCATTTGTATACTAAATTGTCAAAGTTTTACTAGATTTATTTGAGGTCATAGATATAAGGAAGCTTCCAGTTTCAGTGAAGGATTTGTGGGCACCTTGGAGGAAGGATCTTATAAGGTGGGGATGTAATGGGTGACAATAATTGGCTGGAGTTTGTGGTTGGAACAAAATTTTGAAGAGCAAAATATGTGGACGAACTGCGATCCTTTTCTAGCATTGGTCGAAGGTTGTGCAATTTGATCCAAAAAAATGTTCTTATCCAAGTTTCAAGCTCATGATTTTATTTAGTTTGTTATTTAAATGTTTTCTTCTATTTTGTTGATTCAGCTTTGCCTGATCTTTTCCTCAAAGGAAATTCTCAAGGTTGGGAATGGCAAGAATTGAGGCCAATTAGATATGGGAGACTCCATAAAAAACATTAAAAAGCCATACTATGGTTTCTTTGATTGTTTTTTTTTTTTGTTATCTTTATTCCATTATGTTGTTACCGCTCTTTTTTCAGATGGAATCAAATCCCACCTGCTTCATTCAAAGAATGTAGACAAGGGATTGCATCACCGTCTCCATTTTTTATTTTTATAATTATTCTCTCTTTTCTTTCACCTTTTTCCTGTTCTTGCTTTTTTTCCGGTCTTTGACAACAAAATATTCTGCCTATTCTTTTATCTATTCAAATGGACACAGCTTATTAATCCATGACTTTCTGATTTTATTGAGGATAGGATTTTAGCTTTGGACCAAGATCCTTGTTTAGCTTAGTTGGATAGGTTGCAGGGTGACCCTGACTTCATTTCAAGAGAGAGAGAGAGAGAGAGAGAGAGAGAGATTATCACAAGGCTTATCAAGTACTCCATACAGCTCTATGGTACCTTTTTTTTTTTTTTTCTTATCAAGTACTCCATACAGCTCTAAGGTACTTTTTTTTTTTCCCCCCTCAACTTGAGGAGAATGAATTCTATCTCTGAAGGTTCTCTTCTAGTAGGTGCCCCAGGAAGTCGCTTGATGCCAAGGTTATTTTTTTTAGCAGATGCCATGAAATATTCAATGTCTTTCAAATAAAAAAACGCCTATGCTATCGAAAGTATCAGCTATTTTCATCTATTGAACATTCTTTGATTCTCGCATGTCAACCATATTGTAAGAGGTGATAAACTATGCAAGTACTACTAATATCAAAAGTACAAGAGAAATTTTATCAACATAGCTGCCAATTTCAGTTCGAGTTTCCCCTATTGCTTAATGATTCAAAGAAATTCTAAATAATGATGTGAGACCTTATACTAATGCGTGTATAGTACCTCATCATAATCACCAATTATGCATCGAGTGAATCCTAAATGATGACATAAGATTAAAAAATCTAAATAATATTTTTTGATGAGCTATTTTCGATGAGGTTCATAATGTCTAGTAGCGGCTTAAATGCAACGACCATGATAATAGAGATTAAAAGAGGCCTAGTTGGCCAGTGAGGATCAAGGCTCCATCTCTGTTTTTTTCCTTTTAGTTGCTTAGAGAAAAGGATGGTACAGACCATCCCTAGTTTCAATCAGGAGCTCTCGACTCCTTTCTTTCTTACCCTTCTAGTCCTCTCTTAATCTCTCTCTTAGTTGCTCTTTGCGTTGCTTTGTCTCTTCCTCTTGCCTATGGTCTAAAGCGGACGATCAGCCTCCACTTTAGTCATTAGACCATATAGCCCCACGTTTGTTGTATTATCATAGGGTGGTTTTGCAGCCAAATTTCCTACTAACCATGAGAATTCTTCCTTATCTGTCTCTCTCTTTGTCCCCTCTTGGTCTCTCTCTCTCTCTCTCTCTCTCTCTCTCTCTCTCTCTTTGCCACCAATAAAGGGACGACACAACTATTCAGAGAGCCTCTCTCTCTCTCTCTCTCTCTCTCTCTCTCTCTCTCTCTCTCTCTCTCTCTCTCTCTCTCTCTCTCTCCTTTCCTTCATTTTTGCTTTCTTACAGAGTGTTGACTGTAGCCACAACATATACTATTTTTCTAATATTACACCTGGTTTCATTTAGATAGGTGAATGGTAGTTGGTGCAAAGAGAAGGAAAGCCTAGGGCTTATTATCCTCAACTATCTAATTAAGGTAAAACCATAGCCTTTTATTAGGCTCACCTAAAATTAAGCCTAAGATTATCGTATTGAGTTAGAATGTTGAGTTGAGAAAATAATAAATATATGAAGGTGTTATTTGCAAATATGTTATTAATTATTGATTATAAATAACTGGATTTGATAGTGCAATTTTGGGTCAGAGTTGATTTATCTGGGTAAGGTTTCACCTTTGATATAGCTAAGGATCCCTTTGATTGATTCAGGTTGTGGATTTCTGCATGCACATATGCATTATTTATATGCATGCTTTGATGACGGATGATTTTGTTAGTATAATGTTGACTATATATAAAATATGTAATTGAAATGCATGTTAATGTTATAAGAATGATTATGGTTATGTATGGATATGAACTATCTTTTTAACATTTTAAGCATGTAACATATCTAATGAATTAAAGTTAAAAATCAAGAAATGGTATTGATGATAAGAGGTGTTGGACCAACCATATTTATCCTTAAATTGCCATCGCAAGCCAAATTATAGTCATGATGGATTGTCACTACAAATTAAAGATTATTATAGTTTGCCTTCATTAAGAAAGTGAAACCCTCCATCAATCCGTTTTTGAGGATTTTCTTTCCTATTTAACTCATCGGCTTGCGATTATTTATAACTATGATAAATGTGTTGTTTATGCGAGTATGTAAGCCAATATCTTACTATGTCATAGCTCATACCGCTTATGTTTTTTTTTTCTTTCTTTCTTTTTTTTTTTTTTTTGGGAGCCATAGGATGCCTATCTTCAAATTATGGATTGGGACTAGAATAAGGAACAAAAAATATTTAGAAATTATAGTACCAATAGAATTTCCAACTTTGTAAATAAATAATTTATTGTAGTTGAATTGAAAATAATGATTTTAACTAGACAATGAGATTTTTATTCTATTACGAATAGTGAATATCAAGATGTTGCATATCCTTTGACTTTACATCTAAAGGATATGTAGTTGTGTCATATATTCAACCCAAGTAATAGATTAGGATATGACCAAAGCCTTTACTAGCTAGAGGTGGGTACAAGCTGGGCAGCTCGTGGGTCGGCCTAAGCCCAATCCTAAAAATTTCAGGGCTTGGACCTAAGTTTTTAGCCCTCGTTCAAATTTAGGACTAGGCTTGGGCTTAGAAAAAATATACTTGATTTGAGAATTTAAATATATATAAATGTGTGCGTATTTATGTAATTATAATATATATATATATAATATTGGATTTGGATCAGATCTAAATATCTGAATGTTAAAGAAACAAGCCCAGCACCAACTTCTCTAGAATTACTCTTTCTATTATAATAATTAAAATATAAGTCATAGACTAGCATCATTAATGTTTTTTTGTAAAAAAGTGCGAGCCAAGCTGACTTGGGCTTGCAATATTTGGCCTGAGTTTGGGGCTGGCTCGATGCCTTAGACTACCATTTTTATCTTTAACCCAACTCAAGTCCACTCTAGTACTAGTGTATATTTAATTCCATATTAGTTATGCATAAAATAAAATTTGAATATTTATATTGGATCAAGAAATTCAAATAATACTTTCTAACTAGTTATTTTGAGTGAGATCCTACATCGTCACAAATAATATCAAAGCTAGCACAATTCATTGCTCATATATACTAAGGAAAATTGCAAATAGATTTATGGTATTTGTGATTAGATTTGATTAAAATTGAATTTGAACTCATAGTCCAATGAGGACGTCACGTCTTAAATGAGAAGAGTATGAGTATGTAAGAGCAAATACTAATGCATATTTAGTCGCAGATCGATGACCCATTGAATAGACCTCATGTACTTATATAAGGTCAAGAAAGTACCAAAGAACCAAAATAATACCCTTCATTTAGCCATTTTAGATGAGGTCTTATGTACAACCCAATTCATTAAAATTAGAAGATAATGACCAGCATTTCTCATGGTTGTTCTTAATCTATCTTTCATCATAATGTTCAGTAAGCTTCATGCCTCAAGTGCCAAAGAACGTACATGAACACAATCTCCTTAAATCATTGTTCCATTTGATCATCATAGTAAGTTTTTCCTCACACACTTATGGACCATAGGCAACATACCTTCCAAATACCAATTTAAAAAGGAAAAAAAAAATGCAACTTTAAGGTATATAACTAAAATTCTGTGATGTGGTTTAATATTTCAACATCAAAAGAAATATTATTGACCATCGGAAACATAATAGACCACTGGTGGAATAATTCCTATACATCAAAATTCATCAAAGCTGAACTTGCTATTATATGTACATCGTGCTACATTCCGCTTAATGAGAAACAACACATATAATCTTGTCAATCTGTTATCTAATCCCAACATAAACATCGTATTGAGATCTTATGCTGTCTGTAATCTATAACAACCTAGAAGTGAATCTATATTAGCAAATTTAAGATGAATCTCATATGGATTTCCAGCAATATCTGATTAAGAGCTTCAAAACAATTATAATTGTTTAGCATGTAACCAGTGTACAAATTACATGATTTCGTGCACATAAATAGAGCAGATATGTAAAACAGCACATTGGATAAGTTATGATAAAGCTTTTAGCTCTAGAAAATTAGGCGATCAGTACTACTAGAAACATTCTTGATACCAAGAAAATACTCTGATGTATAGATAATAATTACTTCGACAAACTCTATGACAGTATTATTATGTGATCAATCCTGTGCCAGTAGAAAATATTTATTTTGTCCTTTTATTTTCTGATTAAAATCTTGAGACAGTTGTCTATCAACAAACTCCAGAAATGCAAATAGTATTCTTCTCTAATTGTAAACGAGAAATTGGCTAAGAAAACATTGTATAATATAAGATATATTCTATAAAATGGTGACATACCCAAATCTTAATTATAATTCTTATATATAAGGTTCTATATCAGCAAAATGTTGCCAATATCTATAATATGAATATGATTAGCACATGAAAATCATAATACTACAACAACAGCAACACATGCATAATTAAGCCAAACTAGTCATCTATTAGCACATCATAACGAGTTCTTTTGCTAATTCAGACACAGGGAAAGTAGCCAGAGTGTGAAAGAACTAGACATTACATGTTCACAGACAATTTAGCACCAAATTAGAAGACTAACTAAACATGATGAGAACTTTTATATTATTTGTTCTCTTGCAAATTAGGCTGAATTGGTTGCACACGGAAGGCTATTGGAATCTGGGATGCAAAATCCCTATCTTTCAGAGGGTACCCAAGCTCCATTTCCCTTACATTTCCATTCATTGCCAATTCTTGGTGATGCTGTGAAAAGAAAGATGATTATTTCAGTTATGAAAGAGAGAGACGGTTGAGTTTTCAGTCTGCAATATCTAAAATTTGGCAAATTCCTACATGATGTAGCAACTAAAATGATACTAATATTGTGGCTGCTGAGTGATTTCATTACATGGAGCAACCAAAGTCATGTGCAGCAAGGGAGGCAGATGCAGCAGAAGCAAAGGTGATGCAGCTATAGAATTAACATGACCTTGATGCATTCATAATCTAAAATTTTACAAGACAGTCAATTCATGGGCAAGAATTGACAGAACTTTAAAATAGCAGTCAGTTTAAAACTATGCCAATCACAGTCAACTCTCCAACCTGTTTTGTGAAAGAAGGGTTCAGCCAAAAAAAATGGAGAAGTGGGCAGCCAAATTTCTAAAAAGTAAAAAAACTTAAAGTAGCCCCTTATTATAACCATTTAGATATCACACTGCATTGGGTTTATCATGGTGCATCCAGTTGTTCCGTACTTGCAAAAGGAGTGCATCCTCTGCATATAATTTGAAACTTAAAAGCTCTTTTGATTAGGGGATTACCAATAGATAAGTCAGGTGCTTGTTCTCCTCTTCCAGCAATCTCTCCTGCAAATTGTGAGTCCAAACAAGAATCGAAAAGTATCTAAATTATAAAAGGGAAAAGACAGATTGAGCGAAATAAGAAAGAGGATTCATCCAGTCCTGGAATCATACATTCTTCTTGAGCTTCTTCAAGAACTCCATCTGTAAAAAATAAAAGAACTAATCAATCACATGCCCATGCATATAAGAACCATCTCACAATATTTACCTGATCAAATCAAACAGAAAGAAGGCAACAAAATATACTGACCTGCTTGTCCCGAACAATGGTGAGACCATTCTGCAGGGCATCCTCAATTGGAATGAGTTCCCTTGGGCTCAGTGAGTTCAGATCCTCGCCCTTCAGATGCCTAAACATCACCATGCAGAAATCACAATTAAAAACCAAATAAAACAAAATCGGCCAGCCAAACGAAGTAAATTAAATCTCTAAACAGCATTCCAAAATAAACCTCAGCTCCATCTGCATGTTGTCATTCTCCTTCTTGATCCGGTGGATCTCAGCGCTCAGATTCTGAAATAAGTTACCAGAAATTAATCAACATGTAGCTAGACTTCTCTTCTTTACTACTTGTTCTCGTTTAGACATGAATGTACAACAGCACGGCAGCAAGACATGAAAGAGGGCTAGGGTTCAGACAGGGTTGCAAAATTTCTTCTTCTTTTTCTATTTTTTTTTCCACTCCCATTCGTCAAATGAAGTCTTCTCACTAAATTTCTACTTTTCTATGGCTTTTTACATGACAATAACACATGGGGTTCAGGTTCTGCTCAAAGGGGTACTCATACATTCGCTATCAAGTTGCAGAATTTCTCTTTTTTATCGCTTTCATTTATCAAAAAACGATTTTTTCTCAATAGAAGGGTAAGAGATAGAATTAAATCTGAGAGCTACCTCGTGTTTGACATCCCAGAGCTTCTTGCCGGAGTTCTGCTGGTACTTCTCCAGCATCTTCGATAGCCTTCAATCCCATCAAATAATAAGATCAAAATGGGGAATAAAAAAGTAGAGAAAGAGATCGAGAAAGAGAGAGAGAGAGAGAGAGGAGGGGGGGTTGATACGTGGTGGAGGGGCTGCAGTACTCGGACATCTTCCCGGAGCTGGAGAAGATGACGATGGAGACCTGGGCGTCGCAGAGCACGCTAATCTCCCGGGCCTTCTTGATGATCCCATTCCGCCGCTTGGAGAAGGTCACCTGCCGGTTGGTGGAGTTCTCGATCCGCTTGATCTCAATCTTCCCTCGTCCCATCTCCTCCTCTTCCTCTTGTTCTCTTCTTTCTCCTCCCCTCGACGCCGCTTCTCTCGCTCGCCGGAGAACCACAAGGAGAAGAGAGCGGTGATGGATGGAGATGGACAAAATCGGTAGTGGAGAGATGGAGAGAAAGATAAAGGACGGAGGAGAGGAGAGAAGAGAAGAGAAAGGAAGGGGCTTCCATCTTGGGGAAGGGGAGGGATGCCTTTCGGGGTGGTTCAGAACCGGCCTCTGGAAACGGAGGGGGGATGCCTGTACTCGTGCTGCTTCGAGTTTGGTCCCGGAAGCAGTGGGAGGGAACGCGTACTTCTTTTTAAGGCCCTTAACGATACCTTTAGTTATCGCTGGTTGGGGAAGTTAAGTAAGGCGTATATTTTATAATTATTAAATATCTTTAAATATTTCATCAATATCGTTAAGAATATGTTTAAATATTTTATAACTTCGAGTTTGGTCGCGGATATAAGAATATGCTGAAGTCATCAAAATCTTTAAATATTTCAAATAAAATGATTTTAAAAATACCATTAAGAATAAAATTTATTTACTTATTTATTATTTTAAATTGAAGGAAAACATTGCATTTTATAAAAATAATTATTAAAATATAAACTATCACAATAATGAGTATATTTTATAACATAAATAAGAATAAATATAATAAAATTTATTACTTTAGTAAAGTTTAATGATGTTAAAATGGTAGGGTAGTTTTTTCAAATAAATAAAGGGACATAATTTAATTCTCATGTGGCACATAAAAAAAACATATTTAGAGTTTTATGTTTTTTAACTTTTTTTACATGATGCATATAACAAATGCTGATAATTAATTGAATATTTATCAGTTTTTGTTAAAAAGCATCGATATTTAATTTCCAACACCATCTTAAAGTGCTTCATAAAAAAAATATATATATATTTACAACATTTTTTTCAGCAATTAAGAATGTTTATTATCACTACTCATTTCTCTTTTTTGTTGCAATGACACCCAACTATTCTTAAGAATGTTTATTTATAATTTATTTATAAATAAAATAGTTAGATTGTTTATATTGTTATATTTAAAAAGAGGGAGAATTCTGGGAACTCATAGCCTTAAACAATTTGGATGTGAGAATCCAAATTTTTCTTTTTTTAAAAAAAAAGTTAGGATTTCATTTTAAATAATGATAATTATTTTAAATAAAAAATTAGTTATATATTTAAAACTAAAAATAATTTTTGTAAATTAACATAAATAGAATAAAAAACAAAGTATTTCTAAAATCTAAGATTATTATTTTTTAAACTTATCATATACAAATCTCAAGTGCCACATATGGCTTCTTTTTTACCATGAAAACTCATGGGACATGGATTCCCTATGCCATAAGCTGTGAGTCCAGTGGTGTAAAATAAGCCATGCCATGCCATCATGGCTCATGTCCCACTTGGCCTGTGATTTTGTAAGCTACGCCAGAGCATCCCTTCGAATTTGAACCCTTGCCCAGCACAACCCATGGCTCCTCGAGCCCGTGCCAAGCCGAGTCAGCCTATAACCCCCCCCATTTTTTATTTTCTAATATTTTACATTAGTCTAATAGTTCATTACACTATTATTACTAATTAATTATTTAATTAAAAAAATAAATTTGACCTTAAGAAATAATGAAAGAATAATGTTTTTATTGATTATTATTGGTGAATCATAAGGTATACAAAATTATAAATCATGAAATAAAATTAATTGAGATTTTATTTGATAAATGATAATTTCTTAAATTATATGTGACTATAAAATTATACTTGAAAATTACAATTTACAAATTCCAATAATTTTTTAAAAAATATTTCTGAAAAAAAAGAGATAATTACAATTAATTTGGATAAAATTATTCTTCATTCTTCAGAACTTGTATCTTATTCTAATCTTTGTCTTTGGTCTTATAGTCTTACTTTAGAATCTAGTCAATCTTTCAAACAAACATACATCTCCACTGCTTCAAGTATTAATTGGCTTCTATTATTTTGTAGTATCTAATTTTCTATAAAAAAGATAGAATCTAATACTACTATAAACATTGAAGTGTTAGAAGACTATATGAAAAAGCAACAAGTATAAGATAATTATTTTCATGTACTTTTTATTATGCTAAAATATTAAAATCTTTTAACTTCTCAAAGGTAATGAAGCTAATGAACTCATCTTGTATATTAAAACAAAAGAAAAGAAGGAGAAGAAGAAGAAGAATGTCTATATGTTTATTTCTTTTTATTTAATAACAACCATATAAGAGTTTTAGTACTATTACTTTAAAATAGTCCGAAGTGGACCTTCTACTTTTTAATTGTGATTCATTCATACCATATATAAAATGTAATAATCTATTAATTATACTTTTAAAAAGAATAGATTTACACTACTTTGCATTATTTTATGATATAAATCGAGTACAATTTCTAAGCTACTTAATTTAATCCTAAAGTTCATTATTGTAGTTAAACAATATAACAGTGATATCTTCAAAATATTTTAAAATTTTTATTTTAATTATTAAAACTATATTTTGAAAACTGAGTTCCAATTTATAAGTTCAAGATAATCATTAGTATTATATAATTAAGAAATAATTAAAAATTTTAATACACGTTGGTGCTATATTTTATTTCATAATTTTAAAATTTTATTGTTCTTATTGATAACCTGTTAAGGGATAGTTTAACGGTCAAATGTCATAATGCCACTGAAAAGTTTAGAAGTTGAAGCAACTGACAGTTATTATATTTTTTTAATATTTTAAAATATAATTTAATATATACAAAAATAATATTTTAATAGTTAAATAATTTTTGGTTAAAGAAAAGGGAAATAAATTTAAATAATATTTAAATCAAACTTTTTTAGTTTTTCCTTACTATAGACTATAAAATATTAAAAAATGAACGTCATACTTTTGGTCACCAACTCCCTGAACCACTTTATCCACTTTCAGACCAATGCTTTTCAAGCATTAACTTTTTAGTCATTAGAATAAATAATTTTGATCACTAATTTTATAGTCTCCTAATGCTTGACTGAAAAATTCATACTGATAAATTTATCAACCAAAAATTCTTATATTATTATGAAAAAGGATTAGCAATTATATTTAATGGCTTCTAATAGCTTCTTAGTATCATCCTTTGAGTAAAATATTTTAATAATTATATTTTGTTCTAGTTTCTTTTGAAGATGGTTTATCATTTGCTTTGGATGAATTGTATTTTTTAAAATTAAAAATATAATATCAAATTTTATTTGCCACATATGAAGTTCTTTGGTTTTATTTTTTTATCAATATTTTTTGGCACGCCAGAAAAAGAATCCTTCTAGTGTCAAAAAAAATTATTCTCTTAATTAAGAAAATATATTTCATTTCTAATGAGTGCCTAAAACTTTTCTTAATGGTATTGACAGTTTTTTAATTGAGGATAATGATTATATTTTTAATTTATACTATTCAAAAAATTTTAATAATCATTTTAAATCTTTAGAGCAATCATCGGAACATATTTCTGTTTTAAATGAATTGTTCATATTTTATATAAGATTCAAAAATATAGTATCAACAAATCGATTTAATTTCCATGCAATCATTATTATAAGGATATTTAATCAAATTGATATTTTTTATACAAAATTATCCTCAATCAAATATAAAAAAAATATTTTTTGAACTATTTTTTCTTACAAATTTTCTATCATTCAAACCTGATATTATTTTTTTATAAAATTTTTCTTAAAAAATGGGTCTCATAAAAGTTTTCTCTAGAAAACTTTTTTTATAAAAATATCAAATTTTTCGACTAGACCCTTGATGAGTCACCCAAGCTCCTTCTACGAAGCACATTTTGGGTAGCCTAAACCCTTTTTCTATTTGCCTACTTCCATAAAAAAACCATACATTGGTGGACTTCTTAACCTACTGGCTCGAGACAAGAACCTTAGCTTAGTATTAATGCTCTATAACTATGGGAGATTAGGAGTTATTAAGGCTGTAAATGGATTAGGTTGATCTATGATTCAATTCGATTCCAATCTGATTCGATATCTGAAAATTGGATTCAATTTAAATTTCAGATTGAATTCGGGTCTTGTATTTTTCAATCCGATCTGATCTAACCCGATCGTAATTCGAATTATCCCTGCATATAAACTTTAATTATACAAATATTATTCTCTTTTACTCTAATTATCTTTATAAATTCATTGAATGAATTCTAATTTAAATTAATTCTTTTCTTATCTTGACAACTAAATCTCCTTTCATATTTTTCTTTAATTATATCTAAATATTTATATTTTATTATTTATTTTGATAAATTTTTATTTATAAAATCTTTAAGTATACCAATAAATATTTAAATATTATAATTTATAAACATAAGAATAATTATTTACTTAAATAGAATTAAGAGTTTTTAAATAAAAATTTAAGTTTGTTAATTTTTTTAATCTCATTTAAACTCTTTAATAGATTTATGTTTGTTTATCAATTACTAGATTTTAGTAATAAAAAAAAGTTAAATGCTTGATTAAAATTCAATATTTTGAGTTGGATCCAAATAAATTTGAATAATTTATTAGGTATAAAATTTCTTTCATGGATCCAACTTGATCCAATCCACTCAACAAATGGTTTAAATCTGAATTTAAAATAAAATTCTAAATATAAAATTAAATTAAATTAAATTAAGATTAAGTATAATGCAATTTCATTCATTCTGTTTGCAGCTCTAGGAGCCGTGATTTCTCCAAAGAAAGAAAACGAAGAATTGGGGGCAATTCTCGGATGGCCTGCAGCTGGTTAAAGCGTCACCTAATAAAGAGTGCAGTGGGTGGCATGGAGTAATAATTCTTACGCTCAGCCCAACTATCTAATCAATGAATCCATAAAGAGCCAGCCCGTTTCACTGTCACGCATTAATTTTCAGCCCAACTGAATACAGAAGTTCAAATTTTCAATCCACTATTGGAGAAGTTAGTTCATGGACAAAGCGAGCGCTGGATAAGATTTGTAAAATTCTTGTCAAAAAGAGGGAACTTATCTCACTATCCACACTTTATAGGCAGATATTCATATTATATATATATATATATATATATATATATATATATTATATAAATGTTTAATAATTGGTATTTTCTTAAGAAATTAATTTTTTCTAGCTATTTTTTCCTCAAATAATTGATAATTATTTTTGGAATAACTAAAAGTTAATGAATGTAGGTTACCACTTAGTATTGTCACTTTGCTTGGCCGACTAATTTGCATGTTTTTGAAGATTTCTTCTTCTTCCTTCTATTATTATTGTTATTGAGCTTATTTTTTTTATTTATTTTTTATAAAAGTATGTTGGGGAGCATAGGAAATTGGGAGGAGAGTGGGATTGGGCTAACTTCTTGTTGCCATACAGAAAACTTTATCAATTCAATTAATTCAAACTCTTTAGCAAATTTGACCTTTGTGTCTGTTAGAGTTTCATAAAATAAAAGCTCAAAATTTCTCCATAGCCGACGAAGTCCTTCCATCGTATCTCTCTTGAAGATGGATGGCTTCTATGTCATCCGTTGTTGCTTCTTTTCTGAAAGATGAATTGCTTCCCTACCTTCTGTCGGTTTCTCCAATTTCGAAGACTTCTCCTCATGATCTATTTAAGATCACGGGGATCAAAGTTTTGAATTACAGAAAGCTTATCTATTTAGCCTCTTTCCCTTTCCTATTAAAATTTCTCCTTCTCTTCAAGAATTAAATCATTCTTCTGTCCTATGAGTTCTCACTGTATAATTCTATTTTAGATCTCTGCTATTGGATATTGAAAGGAGTTCTATCAACCCTCTCTACGATCGTACTCCCAAAAGAGGGAATCCCGATCGTATCTTCGAGTAAAATTTTTGGTGACACCGACACAAGGTTTAGAAATTTGCTTTAGGACAGTGCTTAGCATACTTTTCGGGCTATCTTCTTCCATAATTTTTATTACGGGCCAATTCAACCAAACCCTTAATAAGTCAATTTAATCTTTTATTTGCATTACATTGTTACAGTTAATTAGATCAGGAGTCTCTCTCAAGATTTACTATATACAACATTTTAAGACGAAGGTTCCTATTTTGAATTTAATTAACTATTATTGAAATAAATTGATTTAAGTAGATAGATATATCTTTACTTTTATAAACTTTAGTAGATCAGTATAGCTAAAATTGCATGATTATTCTATTAATTATATTAAAATTTAAATACTTACATAAAATCCTATTAGTATCAAGTGTTATTAAATAAGTTTTTAAGAGATTTCTACCCTGATTCTAGATAATCTTTGAGTTTCTTGTTCAAAATTAAAATTAGTGCAACTTATTCTCTTGCATACATCTGAGAATCCTAATTAAGAAAATCTAAATTTCTTGCGGCCATAATCAGTCCCTCCTAAGTCAAGTTTCCTACTTCCTTTACATCTTCTTTTGATGGATGCCAAGGAAGCCTTGATCTTTAAACCAAAAAAATGGTCATGGATTCCTCAGGTGGCAGGAGCAATTAGAGGCCTGGTTAATCGCACTTGACCTTATCACTGCCATTGGAAAAAGGCCACCATATGTAATATCTTCCTCTTCATCTAGAACTAGATCCTCCTCTTCTAGATCATCTGATTCCTCATACACTCTTAGAATTGATAAATTACCAGAAGAGATTGAATTTTATTGTACGTTTAGAATCCTAAGCTGCCTTTCTAATGACCCTTATGATACCTATAGAAAATATAAAATTGCTAAAAAATTATGGACTGTCCTAGAAGACACATATATAGTAGAGATAATGAGGGGGCCATAGGATTTACCACCAGTGACTTTAGCAATTTTAAAATGGTAGATGATATCCCAATAAATAACCAAATCCATTAGTTTCAAACTATGATCCAAGAGATCCATAGAGGGGCTTCGATACTAGATGAGAACTATCAAGTTGCACGTTTAATTGACAAGCTTCCATTTTCATGGATTTGGATGTGAACTTAAAAGAACTCAAGGTAACCTTACCCTTAGATCAGTTATCCAAGCCATTAGAATAGAAGATCGGTATCAGCTTAGAGATTTAAAGGAGAACCAATTGAAAGCCAAAATAAACTTGAACGAATCTCAAAACTTGGATAAAAAACCTGAGAGTCAAAATTTTTATGGCTTGAATACAACCTTTAGACTCAAGAACTTTAAGACCAAGGATAAAAGGAAAAAGGAAAGATTTCAGAACGAGTCGAAACCTAGTTCTCAAGCCTTAGGATATAAGAAACCTAATGATGGGAGGTTTTGCTTCATATGTGGATGGAACCACCTAGCTCATTAATGTTTCTACGATAGAAAAAGAAGGTGGTGACCAAGAAGAAGAAGAATCAACCTCAATCCACGCCTTAGATCGATATGGTAAAAGGCGAGCCTTCCACCTTTAAGTCAGTATCTTTTATCCCTTTCATTAACTTTATTTATCAAAACTCTAATTGGTGGTTAGACTCAGGTGCCAATGTCTATATTTGCATAGATAGATCATTTTTTATCTCTTATCAAGACTCAAGTAGAGGAAGTGTAATCATGAGAGATGGAATAGCTGTCAACATCTTGGGTAGTAGAAATGTTAATATGAAGTTTACCTTCGAAAAAACCATAATCCTTCAAAATGTGTAGCATGTTTCTAATATCAAAAAAAACCTCATTAGTGGGTCCCTATTAGTACAACTAGGATATAAAATTGTACTAGAGTCTAATAAAATTGTAATATCTAAAGGTGATGTATTTATTAGTAAAGGTTTTGTATCTGAGGGATTATTCAAACTCAATATAATTTCTCCTTCATTCAATAAAAATTTCGTTACTGATCTTCTCAAACAATCTTATTAAATACCGAGTCATGTGAAGTTTGGCATAAAAGATTGATTCATGTTAATTTCAAATCTATTTATAAAATGTCCAATTGTAATCTAATTCCTAAATTTAAAATCGATCATAAATCTTAGTGTATGATTTATGCTTGATCTAAACAAACTAGAAAACCTTTCAAATCCATCCCTTAAAGAGATACCCAACTCCTTGAATTAATTCATAGTGATGTTTGTGATTCTTATGGAATTCCAACCCATGGAGGTAGTCATTATTTTGTGACCTTTATTGATGGCTTCTTTAGATATTGCTATTCATATATTCTAAAGGCTAAAGATGAAATCCTCAATAAGTTTAAGGTTTATAAAGCTGAGGCTGAAAATCAAACTAAAAAGAGGATTAAGATCATAAGGTTTGATAAAGGAGGTGAGTATACTTCAAATAAGTTAACTATGCTTCGTGAAGAACATGGTATAATTTATGAAGTTATTGATCCTTACTCTCTTCAATCTAATGGTGTTGTTGAACAAAAGAATAGAGCTCTATTAGATATGGTTAATCCATGATCATAAGTGTTGACCCCGCATTGATTTTGATGATCACAAATTAATTAAGTAAGTTACTGATGATTTTGATGTAGATCAATGTGATTTACAGGTATACAAGAGTTACCAAGAATTTATGGTTCAAGAGAGAGAGTTTCAAGATCTAAGAAAGATGATTCAAGGTCAGATTAAGCAAATCTCAGATGATTGATAATGTTCTCAAGTAAAGAAAGTTCAAGTTATGAGACTTATGGTACCAAGTTTCGTTGATTCAATGAGTTTCCAAGTTTGTGGAACAATTTTTTAAGTTTTGGAGACATTAATCAACTCTCACGGTATCTACTAGAACTTGGAATGGAAGAATGAAGCCCTTGGCCAACCCACATATGAGCTATCAAGTTAAAAATGTGTCACAAAAATTTTTACAAAAGAAATCCATGAGTTAGTCAGCTCTAGAGTCGACTACTGTGGCCATACAGAGCCTTTCCCCATGTTAGTCAGCTCTAGAGCCGACTTCTGATGGAAAAACAGTAGGTTTACCCACATTAGTCGGCTCTAGAGCCGACTACTGTGGTGTTAATCAGCTCTAGAGCCGACTAACCTTGTCTGGGATAGGAAAAATCCTAGGTTAGTTGGCTCTGGAGCCGACTAATGCCTTGGGAACTTGCCTAACGGCTAGTTCTAACATTCCAACGTTCGGAAACGGTCATTCCAACGGTCCAATCCCTCAACCAACTATAAATACAAGTTAATGGGATGGATTAGCAAGAGTTTAAGTGGATTTTTGAAGGATTACAAGTAAGAAAAAGAGAGATTTACCAAGCAAAATCCAAAGAAAATTTAACCTGCACCAGTTTTCAAAGAAGTGAAGCTTATTCAAGGGAAAAAGGCTTCAAATCTATAAAGTGTTCTTTATTGTCTTTATTTGCTCATTAAGGAGCTGTTCTTGCTGAATTTATTTCACCTTGTAAACTGTTGAGTTTCAACTTGGTTGAAACTTGTGTAGGGTGTGCCAAACACTTAATTGGTGGTTGTTTCAAGGGGTTCTTGGGGAGTGGATGTAGGTGCAAGGGTTAGCACCGAACCACTATAAATCCTTGTGTTTGTGTGTGCCTTCTACTGTTATTGCTATTTATGTTAAATTTGACACTTTACTCTCATACACTCTTATAGCTTTGCGAATATCGCACATTATTGTTTAAAATTTCTAAAATAAACCCAATTCATCCTCCCTCTTGGGTTGCTTAGCTGGGCAACAATAAGTTCTGGTGTTTCAAAGAACTTATGGGAAGAAGCTTTCTTATCCATCAAAGGATAAAGAGAAAACTCCTTATGAGTGTTGGAAGGAACATGTACCAAAGCTTAGTTACTTTCGAGTCTAGGGTTGCCTAACTAAAATTATTGTTCTTGAGTCTAAAAGAAAGAAAATAGGTTCTAAAGCTATTGATTATGTCTTTGTTAGTTATTCTCTTAATAGCAATACCTATTGTTTCCTTGTTATTTATTTTGAATTTAGTAATATATCTATTAATTCTATAATTGAATCTAGAGATGCAATCTTCTTTAAAAATTTATTTCCTTTCAAGACTCAAATCCTAAGATTAGCATCTGATTATGGTCCTTCATCGCTGCCTAGTTCACCTTTAATCTATAATTGTCCAACATCTTTTAAGCCAGCATCATATCAACCTGGTCTACCTCCTGAGCCTAGAAGGATCAAAAGGGTTAGAATTGAAAACAGCCAGCAAGAAGGATTTTTTACCTTATTAGTTGAGGATATCCTTACCTTATACTAATGTGATCTCTTGATGCACCTTTTTGGAAGGAGGCAATTAATAGTGAGATATAATTTATTATTAGAAACAATACTTAGATTCTTACTGATTTACCTTTTGAAAACAAACCGTTAGAGTATAAATGAATCTTTCGAAAGAAATTAAGGGCTGATAAATCGGTGGAAAAGTATAAGGCACGACTTGTAATCCAAGGATTTAGACAAAAAGCTGATACGATTTTTTTGATACATATGCACTTGTTGCTTGCATCACCACTATCCGAGTTCTTGCTCTTACTTCCATCCATAAACTATTTGTGCATCAAATGGATGTAAAGACTGCTTTTCTCAATGGTGACCTTCATGAGGAAATTTATATGACTCAACCTAAGGGCTTCATAGTGCCAGGTCAAGAGTGTAAAGTGTGTAAGCTTATTAGGTCCTTGTATAGACTAAAGCAAGTACCTAAACAATAGCATGAGAAGTTTGATAGTATTACTCTTTCTTATGATTTTTAAATCAATGAATCTGATAACCACTTTTATTATAAAAGATTTGATGATTGATATGTTCTTCTTTGCTTTTATATTGATAATATCATGATTCTATCTAGTCACCTTGATCTTATTAATAATATCAAGAAATTTCTTTCTCGTCATTTTGACATGAAGGATTTAGGTGAAACTTATCTAATCCCTGGCATGAAGATCATTCAATCCCCTAATGCCATCTCTCTATCTCAATCTCATTATATCCAAATGATGATTAATAAATTTGGCTACTCTGATCTTTCTTCTATTTCTACTCCTTTTGATCCTTTTATCCAACTCTTGAAAATCTCTAATATACTTGTGAATCAAGAAAAATATACTCAAACATTGGACCTCTCATATATCTTTAAAATCGTACCAGATCTGATATTACTCATGCTATCTTTAGACTTAGTCGCTATACTAGTAATCCTAGTAGGCTTCATTGGATTGTTCTAGAAAGAGTCTTCAGTATCTTAAAAGTATCATTTCCTATGGTCTTAGATTTGTTGGCTATCTTACTATACTATAGGGGTACAGTGATACCAACTGGATTTCTAATTCATCTTATCTTAAATTCACCTTTGACTATGTATTTCTTTTTGGTGGTACTGTTGTTTATTGGAAATCAGCTAAGTAAACCATATTAGATAGAAATAGTATGGAAGCTAAACTTGTTGTTCTTGATTATACCTGCGTTGAGGCTGAATGGCTTAAAGATCTTTTATCAAAAATGTCTTTGTTTTCATCTCCCGTTTCGATCCATTGTGATTCTAAAGTTGCAATTAATTTTTGTAAGAAGAAACTTATGAATTCTAAAATAAGCGGACATATAAAGTAAGATAAAAGTTTGTAAAAAAATAAGAAACCCATGGTATTGTCTCCTTATCTTATGTGAAAACTGATAATAATCTTGTTGATTGCCTTACTAAAGGCTTAAATAGGACTTAGGTCCTAGAGTCATCGAGAAAGATGGGACTTAGCCTATAATGGGCCTTCTAGCAGCAGGAACCCAACCTCTATGAAAGGAGACCCCTTGAAGGAGGTTCAACGTGGTAAAAACAAGCTAATTGATTGGCCAAAGAACTCATTTGTTATATATGTATATTTATTGGAGTCTCTACTTTAATCCATCCCTATGGTGATTAGTGCTCCTATGTAGATGTTAAGGTAGAGTATAACTTTAAATAAGATTTGAAGAGATATTTTTCTTAAGATGTAACTCTACACGTATCCCTAAGGGGGCTCACCTATGTGAGAGCTTCCGTATATGGCTGCAACTATGGGACATCGACAATACTTAGGTGCTCTCATGAAAAATTAAGATATCTGAGCATGGTCAATAACATGTAAACCTACGACAGATCTATCTATACTATATGTGTAGTAGTTAAAGTTTGGGCCAAAGGAATGTAGTTCAAGATTTGGTTCACTCCAATTCCTTTAGATGGAAACTATTAATACTAAGTGAGATTAAGACACTTCACCCATCGCATAGTATAAATACCCAGTAGTAAAGTTTTCTTTACCTTGAAATTTTAAAATATTAATTTATTTATTTATTTTAAAAATTTGAGTTTTGAGGGTGATTGTTAGAGTTCTAGAAAAGAAAAATTCAAAATTTCTCCATAGCCGGTGGAATCCTTCCATTGTGTCTCTCCCGAAGATGAATGGTTTCCCTGCTATTTGTTGCTTCTTTCTCGATAAACAGATCGCTTTTCTATCATCCATCGCTTCTTTAATTCCAAAGGCTTCTCCTCATGATCTATTTAAGATCATGGGGATTGAGATTTTGAATTATAGAAAACTTATCTACTTAGTCTATTCTTCTTTTCTATTAAAATTTCTCCTTCTTAAGAATTAAATCATTCTTCTATCCTTTAAGTTCTTCTCCCTTTATAATTCTATTTTGGGTCTATATTGCTGGGTATTGAAAGGAGTGTGTCAATCTTCTCCATGATAATACTCGAGGATGCATTTCGATCGTATTCTGGGATAGAATTTTTATTACTATTGATTCGAAAATCAAAAATTTGCTTTAGAACAGTCCTTGCCATGCTTTCGGAACTATCTTCTTCCATTATTTTCATTACATACCAACATCTTTACTAAGTTAATTTAATTTTTTATTTACATTATATTATTATAATTAATTAGGTTCTAAGTCTCTCTTAAGATTTATTATATACTATAAAATGCCCAGAAGCCACCGTGACGTATGGCCATCACCACATTGTTCCTCTATTTATTATAAATCTTCTATTTTACTCCTTCAAACCATCACTACGGATGACCATGCATGCACTATAAAATGCCCAGAAGCCGCCGTGACGTATGGGTTGAGGCAGTGGAAAGGAAGGGCAGCCACGCACTCCCCTTATAAAATTAGGCGAGTGCCTAAGATCTTGTGCAGCATGGCGTCATCTTGGTCTATATGGTAACGATGCAAGTCATTATTTATCTAGGCCGTAGATTTAGTCAGCGTTTGATGGATGGAGAGATCATGCAATCAAATGCGATAAACATTCACAGATTCACAGCATAAAAGTTCTAATAAAATCACGGTTCAGAGGGAAGGGAGCTTCCAAGCTTAGCATTATTCTTGTTCGAAAGGATAAAGTGGGGATCTAAGAGAACTGGTCCCCGCGTGCTTAAACGTGGGCAGATCTTGGTCCCATGATCTCTGTATCATGTGCTTACCACCACCACCACTGCTGTTTCAGTCAACTTGCATTGTTGAAAAAGTCTGCACGCATTTTTCTTTTTGGGTGGGTGGACGCTTTAAGTGATTACTAGCACTTACTTACCATGTGGGATGCATTATCTTTTCCTTTTATGTGATGCATTTAACTAAATTAAGGTTCAGCTTTTTGAAGGATTGTTCTCAACTCACTAGCTGGTTAATTGACAGCGATTAGGTCTTTTATTTATTTATTTATTTAATTATTATTATTAGTAGTAGTAGTAGATTGTACTATCTTCTACTTATTAGATGGATAGAAAAAAGAATTTTCTCTCCCTATCATTCTACCAGAAAAATTTTAAAGAATAATATAGGTAAATCGAGCATGCCACATCATATGTCGTGCTATGTTATAAGCCGATGATTATACACTACAATTTTATCATGCCATCGAATTATTTCTATCTAATGATTTAAAAAAATTCTTACCAAACATATTGAATGTTGTCTTAATAGCAGTATATAAGTTTATGGTCATTAATAAAACTTATTACCAGTTGAAGAGTCCTAAACTTTTTTTTTTTTTTTTTTATGCATTATTCTTTTCAAACCTTCTAAATCATTTTCTTGACAATAACATACAATATTAATACTTCCTTAACAATGCCAAATGATCTGATGATCAATAATAAATTGAATTCTAAACATATGCAATGTTAATTAAAGAGTTCAAAATAATTTTATTTTTTATGTATCAATCTTTCTTTAGACTTACACGTTTTAATTTTTTCCCTTAACAACAGCAGAATACAATTCAATGGTCATTAACAAATCTAACAGTCATTAAATTCTTTTTTTTCTTTTTTATGTGCCATTCTTTTTTAAATCAGTTGTATCTTTCGCTAATACTATTATATAATCTAGTGGTCACTAATAAAATTATTAACAAACTCATTCGGCTATTTCTAGATAATTGTTTTAATAAATCTTTAACAAACCTACTGATTATTTTCTTAAAAATAGCATACAATTGATGATTATTAATAAATTAATCTTTAAAACTTGCTTGTCAAAGAGCCTTACATATCACCCTTTTTTTTCTTTTTATGCATTATCTCGAATCATTCCTTAACATATCATTATTTAAATTCTTAATAAATTCATCTGACTTTTTCTAACCAATTATTTTAGTAAATCCTAATATTTTCTTAACAACAATGTGCAATTTGACAATCATTAATAAATTAAATTATAGGTAAATCTGCTGTTCGCAATTTTAAACCTAAAACCCCTCTTTTTTTCTATTTAAATTACATGGGAATTGGTAATTATTTTTAGAGACCAACGAACCAGCTATCAGTATCAGAAGGTATACACGTTTAAATATTTATGAGTCTTAATTGTTCAATCACTGAGTCATGGCTAACTGAAACAATATTAAACTGCTTGCTGAAACTGAGAAATCACAAAATTATTAAGTTTTTTTTTCCTTAAAAAAATCATTAACAAACATGAGGATCGCCAATAAATTGGTGATCATTAATTTTTTTTCTTAAATATATTATTTCTCTTTAGATTGAATCTTTTCTTAACAGATCATTATTAAAATTCTTAATAAAGTCATCAGACTATTTCTGACCAATTGTTTTAATAAATCATAATATTTTCTTGAGAATAGCATACAATCTGACAATCATTAATAAGTTGAATTCTTAAAAATAAAACTATTATTAGCAATTTTGATCATAAAATCCTCCTTTTTCTATCAAAATTACCATGAAAACTGGCCATTATTAACAAAAAAAAAAAAAAAAGAAAGAAAAAGATGCCATTATTTTTGGAGAGAGATCTTCTTGGTTCTTATTCTCTTAAATGAACCCATCATGCACGTAATCAATCAAGGCAATGAATCATGGCTATCAGTGTCAGAAGATATACGCGTTTAAATATTTATGAGACTTAATCGTTCAATCGCCAAGTCAAAGCATGGCGTCCAAAAGTATGCAGCAGCTAAACTAATATTCAACTGCTAATTGAAACGGAGAGATCTCAGCAACCAGTCCAGCACCGAGCAAGAGTTACCGTTGTAGCCTTGGCATTTCAAAATTTAAAAACAACCTTCATGGTTACGAGAATCCAAACAAAACCCGGAACAAAGATATTTGTTCGGTTCACTTTGTGTCAACTTCAAACATGTGGCAACAGCCAATGGGAAAGACGTTTTCCCACTGTCGATGAGAAAGAAGAAGAAACAATGATAGAAGAGAGATTTAAACAAGGCAAGTACAATATTGGAAGCCTTGGAAAGAGCATCTGATTTATATTTGAACCAAAAGAAAAGACTAGCAGATGATATAAGAATAAATACCACTACATCTCTAGAAGAAAAATTATTCTTCCACGCTTAAGACCGGAACCGTGTTAAGTTGCTCATTTAAATTATTTAACGGGAGGTGGAAAAAGTTGACTGGTCTCGCTTAGAAAAGTAGAAAAAGCCTTCCCTTCCGCCTGAGAAGGAGAAATATCTTAACAAACGTTTGTTTTTAGAACGCAAGGTTCAAAAGAGACTCGCGTATAATTTTTTTTTTTTTTTTAAAAGGAGTCTATTGTGCTATGACCGTGATGTCCAATTATTTTTTTTCAAATATCAATGTTTTTATAATTTTTTAGAAACTAAATTGGAATTTAAAACAAGGCATTGCATGCGGAAAGATAGGATAAATTTGTTATAGAAAAAGTCACTTAAAATTTATTCTCATGTTTGATTCTATAATTTAAATTATCACAATAATATAGTGAATGATTATATTTGTTAAACTATAAAAATAAAAAATTTCATGTGCTCTGAGGATTGAGCACTTATCAATATATGATGGGTAACAATAAGCATTGAAGTTGAATTAAATGGATCTAATAATTCATATTGGAGTTTAAATCATTTTAATTTAGATATACCTTGAGAAAAAACAACCTAGCTAATGAGGTGATTTTTTTTTTTTTTTTTTTTTTAATCTCAAACGAAGATCCAGGATCATAAATTTTTATCACAATTGGTGCAAATTCTTCAAGCTGGCCCGAGAAGGTGACCTTCCTTAGTTTTTGATTTTGTTTTTATTGTTAACTTTAAAAAAACAGAGAAGGAAAGGCGCATTGCGTATGCTAAATTCTTTGAGGGAGTAAAAAGCCAAAGCCTCAGGCCCACACGAGGATACAGATGGAAATCAAACAATTCTGAATGCCAATTTCGTAAAACTTCCCCCTCCTATTTATTTTACCAATTAATAACAAAATTAAGTGATTAATTTACTGCATTATATATATGTTAATTAGTCACCCCCAATGACAAATTGTCCCACTGAACGCCCTCCTGCAACAAGAACATGGAGAGAGAGAGAGAGCCATGGAGGAATGAAAGTGCGAGGTGAAAAAAAGTGGATCAATTGGTAGTGGCACTGAGGAGGAGGAAGAGGACACCTTTGCTTCCACTCTAAAGCCAAGCATGGTATCAAGTCCTCCTGCCACCCAATGACCCACCCGTCTGAACCATCCCTATTGAGAGAGATTTGAAAGCATTAGAGAGAGAGAGAGAGAGAGAGAGAGAGGAAAACACCCAAGCATGAAGATGAGCAAGAGAGAAGACACAAAGAAGAAGAATGACAAGAAAAAGGAAACACCTTTAATGGGATCAGAGGAAGGCGAAGGGGAGCCAAAAGAAAGCAGAGGAAAGGAAGAAGGGAAGGAGGAGGGGGTGAGCGAGGGGAAGACGATTGTCGTCGGCGTGAAGATCGACGCGCAGAGCCGAGAACTCCTCACCTGGGCCCTTGTCAAGGTAGCCGTCCCCGGCGACCGAGTCGTCGCCCTCCACGTCCTCGCCTTCCGCTCCTCCTCCACCTCCGTTCCCGAGGGTGAGGGCGAGAACGAGCCCGCCGAGGTCCTCTCCCTCGCCAAGGGCTTCGAGGCCATGCTCGCCGTCTACGAGGGCTTCTGCAATCTAAAGCAGGTCCCCTTTTTCGCCATCAAAATCGGACCTTTCTTTGCTCTGTTTCTCATTGCGTTCGTTCCTCTCTGTCCTCAGATCGATTTGAAGCTGAAGATTTCCAAGGGGTCTTCGGTCCGCAAGGTTCTGGCCAGGGAAGCGAACGAATTCGCTGCATCAAAACTCATTCTTGGAGTCGCCAAGCACTCCCGGCGCATTGGGTGAGTCAGTGGCTCTGTTCTCCGATTTTGTTTTCTTGGTCCCAAGTGCAGTTTCTCTTTAGTAATTGTTTTAGATTCTGGTAGGTGGTCGTCCCTTTCCATTGCCAAATATTGTGCAAAGAAGCTACCTTTTGATTGCTCAGTGTTCGCCGTTAGCAATGGCAAGATAATTTTCGAAAGGCAAGCAGCAGGTTATTTGGGTCCCATAAGCCTTGGTTCAGTCTAATTTGTTCTGAATTACTTTCATTCTTTGCCTGAGATTTTGTTGCTGATAACAGACATGAAAAAGGTTCCCCTGAGGAATGTGAGCAAGGACTCCACCGCTGGCTCCGGAGATGGTGAATTGTATTGTTTGTTGCCAATTAGAGGTCAGACAAGGACAGATGCCAATGATTCCAAGTCTTCTCCTCCATTGGAGGATGGCTCAAATTGTGGTAATCTTGCCGCTGATGAAAATGCAACCATGGTGAATGCCTCATCAAAGGAGAATTGTTCAATTTTTGAATCTGTCTCTGAGGTTCCAAGCTTAAACAAGTTGAAGGAGGATGAGTCACTGGCTCTGGTTCCAGCGGAGAATTCTGATGCTCCAGCGAGTTGCTCGGCAATTCCTGTGGTCGGGGAGATTCCAGGAGCCGTACCTGGTTGGCCAGACCTCAGAAGGCAGGTTTTGTCAAGCATAAGGAGTTCTTCTTCTTCAAACATAAGTTCTTCTTCCCTTGAGTGGCCTAAACTCTCTGTAGTAAAATGGGCATTGCGGCTTCCCAGCCCGTATTCGGCAGTCCATCCCTGTCGCAAGTCCATGACGTCAAATGTAAATGCCACCGCTGATACTGATGAAGAGAGTCTAGCCATCGTTCCAGTTGGCACTGACTCAACTCCTCCCTCTGTTGATCTCCATGATGAAGAAGTGATACTTCCAAAGGAGTTGGAGTCTCTTCAAGAGAAGTATTCATCGGTTTGTAGATTGTTCAGCTACGAGGAACTTGTAAACATTACCTCCAACTTCTCACCCGGTTCGTTTCCATTTCCCTCCACATTCTTCACCTTTTTAATACGTTACCTTTGTATATTCAGGTCTAGTCTGTATCTGATTCCCATTTGGATTTGCAATGCAGAGAAATTAATTGGGAAGGGAGGCTGCAGCCAAGTGTACAAGGGTTGTCTTTCAGATGGCATGGAATTGGCAGTGAAAATTTTGAAGCCTTCTGAAGATGCATTGAGAGATTTTGTTTCGGAGATTGAGATTGTCACCACTTTGCATCATAAGAACATTATTTCTCTGATTGGCTTTTGCTTTGAAAACAACAGTCTCATATTGGTTTCTGACTACTTATCAAGGGGTAGCTTAGAGGAAGTTCTTCATGGTATGCATTTTACCATCATCAAGGTTGAATATCATGCTTATGCTGTTTTCTTCTTCTCTCATTCACTGAATACTGTTTCCCGTTTGATGTTTTATTATCAGGTGAGAAAGAGAAAAAGTATGTTCTTCGTTGGTCCACTAGATATAAGGTGGCTTTGGGCATAGCAGAGGCACTAGATTACCTTCATGGTGGTAATGGTGCTGAAACTGTGATCCATAGAGATGTGAAGTCTTCAAACATCCTCCTCTCTGAGGATTTTGAGCCACAGGTTTACTATTGTTTTTTAGTCCATAGAACGAGTGAATTGTAATGTACCAGCTTGTCACAATCTTCTTGTTTTCATCTCTTCAGTTGTCTGATTTTGGACTTGCAAAGTGGGCATCGGCATCGACATCAAATCTAACTATTGATGTTGCAGGAACATTCGGGTTCGTGTCACAGTTTAAATAAGCATAGAGTTTTCTTGCACTGTCCGTGTTGAATTGGATATAAAGCTTTCTAAGCTAGCATTTCTTCGTGGCAGGTATTTGGCGCCTGAATACTTCATGTATGGGAAAGTCAACGAAAAGATTGATGTCTATGCTTTCGGTGTTGTGCTTCTTGAGCTTCTTTCAGGAAGGAAGCCCATCACCACTGCATGCCCCAAGGGCCAAGAAAGCTTGGTCATGTGGGTAAGTCCTCCTCTGGCTTTCTTTAATATCTGCAGCACTCAACTTACTGCAACCAATTTAAGCACCAACATCTGGATGGCCAGCTAACTTCTATAATTGAGAACACAATGTACAGTCCCAAACAACAATCTTCACTGCATTTATATTCAGAGACTTGATGTTGATATGTATAATGTTCTTTTTAGCTCCTCAGTGAACATGGTTCAATATTGCTAATTTTTACTGTGACGGCAGGCAAAGCCAGTCAAAACTTCTTCTGTATTTTATTAATGAATATGGTCCAACGTGCCTCATTTTTATGGTTATGGCAGGCAAGGCCAATCCTACGAGATGGTGAAGTCAAACAGCTGGTAGATCCATGTTTAGGAAATGAATATGATTGCGATCAGATGGAAAGGATAACTCTAGCTGCTTCCCTTTGCATCAGGAGGGCTCATCAATCCCGGCCTCAGATAGTTCCTGTAAAATCTCATTCCTTCTTCTTCAAATTGTGTTATCTTTTAACTAAGTTCTGGGTGTTAGGCAGCACTACTTTATGGCAGTGTTTGGTTGCTTGGAATTAGAAAGGCAGTGTTGCCAGTGTATTTTCATCAAACCATTTCCATGAGAACTGAAAAAGGGTTGTCGGTGAAGGCCAGGGCCTTTCTGTGACAAAATTTGAAAGCAACCAGACATTGGTTTTCCAATAAACGACTTAGGTTCACCAGCTGGGCCTTCTTTCAATTAAGCAATCAAATAATCTCCAAAAAAGTCTCCTGGGGCACCTCACATTATATTGTAGACTGGGTTGCATGGGGTGAAACATAACCTTAGCTTTATGAAATTTATGCCTCTTATAAATCACAGGTCTTGAAGCTACTCCAAGGCGATGATGATGCTGTCAAGTGGGCGAGGTCGCAAGTCAGCGTGTCCCAAGGGCTTGATGAGTTGGATGATGAATTCATATACCCAAAATCTATCATCCAATCCCATCTTAACCTCGCACTTCTTGATGTGGATGACGACTCGCTCTCGATCAGCAGCACGGAGCAAACTGTTGATTTTATGAATGCAAACAGTTCGATGGAGGATTACTTGAAAGGGAGATGGAATTATTCCTTGAGCTTCAACTAATTAATTTCTTGTAGATGTGGTCTCCAAGTTTTTTCCCCACTTTCTATTTAAATGTATAGTTTTTGATCTATTTCTTTTAAGGTGATGCAGGAAGAGGGATGCTCTGCAGCGCAGTGCCCACTTCCTTGCCTCTTCACATGCCAGTCCTTTCTGAGACTGTTTTCGAAGAACAATGCAGCTCTTTGGTTGTTTCACAAATAAAGTGCAGGGAACTATAACAGCAGGGAGTCGAAGGCTTTTTGTGCCATTGAGGAGAGGTCATCAGAGTTGTCATCAAATTGGGTGAGCCTCAAGTTATTTGAGGCTCTAACGTTGCCTCTAATGAACAAGAAGTCCAGTAACATGTTTCTTCTAATTGTCTGAAACTTGAATTTCATGAGCATTTATAGAATCTCTTATGTTTGGCACCATTCAGGTGAGATGAATGTTAATGTTGAGATCACCACACATGCTAAGAAATCAAAGAGAAAAGGCTTCCCCCCCCCCCCCCCCTATAAGTTCGATCTTGAGAAGGCTTTTAATAATGTCAACTGAAAGTTTTATTGAGTTTGGACCAAAATGGTGCAGTTGGATCTCTTGCATTCTCTACTCAAGAGTAAAGTAGCCTTGCTCATCAAGTTTGGAACCAATTGATTGGTTCCAGGAAAGGTTTGAAGCAAGGAGAGATTCCCTATTTATCCAACTAGTGTACTTTTTCTAAACCGTGCACTAAACTCTGCAGCAAATAATCGCATGGTCATTGGCATTGGCTCACATTATCGCTACTAGAAACATCCACTGCCTTCAATGAAGCATGGTTGTTGAACGGTTTTGAACCAATATTGTGGCTTATGAATAATTTTGACAGGAGCCAGCTCTGCGGAATTTGTTTACCTCAAGAAACTAATTGGTTTGCCAACTTGATGGAATGCTTGTTGATCGTGTTTCCTTATCAAAGTACTTGAATGTCAAGATCGGAAAGAAACTTGCCGGGTGGAAGGGGAAGACGCCATAATCAATGCGGTCGGTCCTAAGCTCTATGTTTGGTTGCAGGATTGGACAGGATAGGTTAAAAATAACAGTTCACTCAGGATAAAAGGAATAGAGAAAAAAAAAAAAAATTATAATTATCTGTTAATTTATTATCTAATTAAATTTTTGCCTGCTTTGTTGCAATTCAAATAAAAATAAGTATTTTATTAGAACAATTTATTTCTTCCTGTCCTCTGATGCACTAAATGCGCACTAATTAATGCCCTCTACACTACGTCAGAGGTCTTCCATGGAGAGGCCTGAACTCATCGTGTGATGGAGCGCGCCGCCGGGTAAGTTGGATGCACCTATCTCTACTATTCATCTTCAGTCTTTTTTAAGAGCGTACTCAATTTGCTCTCTCTCTCTCTCTCTCTATATATATATATATAGCAATTCAATCATCATGGACAATGAAAAATAAGGGTGTACTTAGTTTTAAGAACAATTTTAATTTTAATTTTTATTTTCAAAAAAAAATATGTATAAAAATATGTTTGGTAGATCAAAATAAAAACAGTGTTTTTGAAAACACAGTTTCAAAATAATAAAAAATTAAAAATAATTTATAAAATATTTGCACTATTTTTTATAAAAAAAAGTAAAAAATAAAGAGTTTGTTTACTCTCACTTTTATTTCCTTTTTTTGATTTTTATAAATAAAATACGAAATCCAATAAAAAAATAGGTTTGATCCTACTGTTTTTACTTTTTATTTTTTAAAATAACGTTTATTCTTAATGAAAAAAAGCTGAAGTAAATTTTTTTCACTTTCATTCTTTTTTAAAAAAAATAACATTTTTGAAAACTGAGATACCTTTTTAGAATAATAGTATATATTATTAACATATAATAATAATATATATTAATATATTATGATATAAATAATAAAATAATTCTAATATTTTTGTTTTGCAATTAATTACTATAATGATGTAATATATAATAATATTAATTATTATAATAAAATTTATATTTATTTTATATAATAAATATATAATATTATATAAAATAGACTTGATTACATTTGCTTGAAGCGAAGCTCAAATTTGATTATCTCTTATCATTAGATTTATATTGATTTAAACTCCATCGAAATAGAAGAACCATAAAGGCGTTACAGCTTTGCTCCACAGTGCAAATTATTGTTTGTCTACAATTTCCACCCTCGCCATTTGCAATCGAAACATCATGGAATGTAGGTTTTAACAACCATACCCAATAGACCAACATATTTAATTTCATATTAAATTACATTCAAAATATATAACAGCACGTATCAATCATAACTTCAAGAGCATCATTAATTTTTCATGTGTATTCTTTCTCTCCTTATCTTACTTTATATTGCCATTCAATAAGGTAGACAATCCTTTAACTCTTTATACAAATGACTAGTAAAATTATAGTTGGATTAGAATGGGAGCAAAGATCGAATCATAAGATAAAACTGTTATTAGATCCTTCTATTAAGGAACTCAAATAATTAGGTTGTACACCTTCGTACCACATACTTCCATATATTAATCATTAAGATGAACCTAAAATAATTATTTAATCTAAATCACATTTAATTTTTTTTTGCAATATAAAAACATGCAATTAATTGTCACTCATATTAAGTATAAAATCTTGCATCCCCTTGCTACGACAATATTGATTACTAGGTTTAAGAAAACTGTTTTACATCTTAGAAAAAATAACTTTTGGGCTGGATAATTTTCGTGGCTAAATAAAACATGATTCTATCTTAATAGATATAGATTTCAGTGCAATAGGATACCATTAACGTTCATGCACCACTTGACAAGGAATTATCGGAAACACAATCGTTGAAGTCTGCTCTTTGTTGCAGCCTTTGAAAGGAGGACAACAATGACCGAGCCTCCACTTTAACGCTTCCTCCTCAACGGTGGTCCTCCAAAACTCAAGCGTCAGCAGCAAAGAGTCAAACAAATTCCTTCGAGAGTCAAAAGCAAAGCTCCATTCAAGCCTGCTGCAGGTCAGCTGGTAATCCTGAGGTGCCGCTCAAAGCCTCATCTGATCGTACCACTTTGATCACCCGGGAGTCGACCGTGACCAGAGCCCACTCAGTTTTCTTACAACGGGCTTCCATGGGGGCAAAGAGCAGAGCAAAGGAGGGCTCACTATAACTCCATTTATGAGTGTTTTATATATAGATGATTCCAAACCTAAATAAAGAAGAAAAATTATGATAGATTAACGACATAAAACTATAGTTATACTTTATAAACATAAATTTAATATATAAAATCAATAAAATTAGGATGTTCCTTAAAAGCGACACGCTGTATCGAACTCTAAATGCAGTTGAAATGGCAAGAATAGTTAGGAAGGTCTTCGAAAGTGACGGATCATCAATTCTATGACTTTCTATAATTAATCATAAATTTAGGATAAAGTGCTATTTCTTGGTATTTTTAAAAATAACACTAAAATAATATTATTGACTATATGCTTTTCAACCACTTATCATAAATGTAAGATAAAAGTATCATTTTTAGATATTTTTTAAAATAATATTAACATAATGTTGTGGATTTTATGATTTCAGCAATTTATAATAAATGTGATGTCAAGTATCATTTCTTGATATTTTTTAAAAATATACTAAAGTAATATTATGAATTTTATAATTTCTCATAGCAATTATATACCTTGTTCTAGTTTATCGGTAACTAACTTGCCTAATTAGACGAAGGGTTCTCATCTCTTTAATACCTATAGGCTGTGGAGTTTTCACTATTGAGCTTACTTAAAAAATTTTAGATTATATAATTATTGTAAGATAGCTATAAAACTAAAATATGTATGCTTTCTTATGATCAAAATTGAAATATATTTTAAGCCATGTTGATCAACTTAAATCAAGCAAAAAAAATAATTCAAGCTCTGATAGAAATATTATAATTCGAAAGGCTATATGCATCAAAAAAAAAAAAAAAATGCAACTACCTACATGATAATTTATGCTTAAAATGTTGCATCGGTATCAATGAAAAGCTGATTTAAATTAGCTCTTCGCTACTATACTTCTGACTACATATGAATGGTGCCATAATTTATAAAAGGTCCAAAGGCATTAGAGAGCAGTATAAGAGAGTGATGGATATGAATGGAGCTTTGAATGATGGGATTAAAGATCAATTTTTTTTGTAGTTGAACTCCTTAACATGGTGCCTTATAATACCGAAAGAAGTTAAAATGGCTGAAGATTAAAAAGGTGGATGATAAAATTATAAAAATAATTTAGATGATACGGTCTTTGGATGGTTTCATAAAGCTAACAATCCTAATTGAGATGATGCTTGGTTAATTATAATAAATAATTCAAAAGGACATCAACGGTTGTTTTTGTTTTTAGGAAAAGTAAGGGAAGGTTCCCTACAAAATATTATTAAAATCAGAATATAAATTTACAATAGCATTAGAAGGAAGATGAGGTGAGGACAACAATAGTTGTTATTCAAGTTGGTTGGCACTTCTTATTTTTTTTGTGTGTCCCCTAGAGAGTCTTTTCTTCCAGACAAAATCAGCTCCGACAAGGATGAAGGACAAGATACAAACAGCAGGACAAGATGGGCTACAAGTTCATGTGGCCTCGGCAGCACCATGGTTTCCTGTGTCAGCTCGGGAAAATAGAAGACTGGGAGCCCTCCAATCGTTACATAGTTATATCCCATTTCCATCATTTTTTTTTTTTTAAAAGCCGATCACCATCGCTCTCCCTCTCTCCCCTACTTTTTCTAAAGCTCAAACCAATGGATGAGCAGCTGCCCATTGGGACCTTGTGGAAGCCAAACTATTTAAGTAATTGGTGGCTCAGGGTCCAAAACTCCCATGAGTTGCCGCCAGGTCCGGCTGAATTTTTCATGGCTACAAGATCCGGGCACCATCTGTTCCTTGCCTTCTACTAGTTCTACACCTAGTTATTTCTAATTTTTCTAATCCTCATATAGCTATTTTGTCATTTGCTTATCTATATAAATTTAATTTTATTTAGCTTCAAGCTCCCTTTTTAGAAGATTTGACATTAAAATTTCAATCACTCCATGGTGTTCCCGTCATGGCTATCATTAAATAATTTATGAAATTTCTTAAATATAGATATTGAATTGAAACATTTTTACTGCCCATGCATGCATATTTATTGCCAATTCCGTAGGCAAAGCTAACATCCTGGCACTATTCCTTGTTATTTGTTTTACATCTATATAATGCTAATCAAGAGTAGTGGACTATAATAGTCATCTGAACCATCCAAATGGAGACAGCATCCTTGTATAGCTCAAGATCTCAACAGTTGGGAACTACCAACACAAGCAATGAGCCTGGGGTTCAAAAAAATAAGAACAAAAGCTCAAGTTAATATGAAACAACTTTGCTTGGATCAATTTTACAAATACACGATGGACAATAACTATGCTGTGCATATTCATACATCTTGCATCTTCTCATGAATAGGCAATCATATACAAGTAAGTAAAGAAATAATAGAACATGATAACAATCACATAAAGGAGGCTAAAGTTTATGTGGTTTGACTAAATCTAAGGCCTACGTCCATGGAAGAGCAATGCAAAAATAGCCAATATTCAACAAAATGGATATTACAAAAATACAAAGAAATACAACTTTCTTTTGGCTCTCTAATAATAGAAAAAGTAGGGTATGAGAATGAACTCCTAAATGCTTCAAGAGAACTTAAGAAGATAAGTAACTCTTTTTCTCTAAAGCTCTCACTCTTTTTCTTATTCTCCTCTTCTTTCCAACCCTAAAATTCCATTTATTCCAGCCTATTTATGTAAGAAGTCCTCAAGTAAAGATGGCCTTTAAATCAAACCTGATTCAATGGCTCAAAATGACTATAGATAAATGGATTAAATAATACAAGAGGTCATAAGATTTAGTTTTATCAACCTAAATGGGCTTAGTACAACACCTTCCAACAATCTCCCACTTGAAGGTAAATCTTCATTCTTTAATATAACTAATCTCAATGTTCAAAATAATTGCTACTTTTCATGCATTGTTCTCTAATCTTTTGAATTACATCTCTATTAACTTAAAAAGTCACTTGCACAACAAATTTTATGCAATAAGCAAATTATGGACCTTTTCAACATATAGATGAGATTTCTTTTTGTATGAACCTTTTCTACAAGCAAATTATGATGCTCCAAAGCAAATTGAATAAAATGGTAATGAACATATATATGTTTCATTTTAGAGTGATAAGTTATATTCTTTGCATGATGAATTGCACTTTGATTGTCAGAATGCATAATATATTTCTATTATCCCACTCCAAGTTGATCAAGAAGTCTTCTTAACCAAATCATTTCTTTTACTACCTTTGTCAAAGCAATATACTTGGCCTCGATTGATGACAAAGGAACTACACCTTACAATTATAACATCCAACTAATGCACCACTACTAACTATAAAAATATACCTAATAGTAAATCTTCTCGTATCCCTACAACCAGCATGATCTGCATCAACAAGACAATAACCTCAAAAGAAGTACCTTCAAAACACAAGCTAAGATTCTTCATCCCTCTCAAGTATTAAAGGATCCATTTCACAACTTACCAATGTTCTCATCCTAAATTTGATATGTATCTGAAAGCAACCCCTATTACATAAGAAATGTCAAGCCATATGTATATATCATAACATACATTGAGCTACCTACAACAAAAGTATATGGAATACTCTTCATTCTTTTTCTTTCAGTTTCATTTTTTGAAGAACCCTCTTTTGACAACTTAAAGTAATGTAGAAATAGGTTTCCAACAACCATTTCAAATTATTCAAGAACTTTGGATATATAATTAGACTTACTCAACAATAATTTACTAAGCTCCCTATCTCTTCAAATTTATGTGCCCAAAGTCTTCTTAGCTGGCCCCAAATCTTTAGTAGCAAATCTCTTGGCCATATCAAGCTTTAAACATTTAATTTCTTTCAAATCATTACTAACAAACAACATTATCATCAACATAAAGCAATAACATAGCCAATTTATGATAAGCTAACCTTTTGATCATAACATCTGATGTAACTTCACCCTACATAAAACTATCAAATTTTTTGTACTATTATCTAAATTCTTATCGCAAACCACACAATCCTTTCTTCAACCTACAAACAAAGTTAGGATTGGTCTTATCTATAAAGCCTTTAGATTTCTTTATCTATAAACATAATGATCATGATAACATCTGATATAACTTCACCCTACATAAAACTATCAAATTTTCTATACTATTATCTGGATGTCTACTGCAAACTATACAATCCTTTCTTCAACCTACAAACAAAGTTAGGATTGGCCTTATCTATAAAACCTTTAGATTTCTTCATTTAAGCCGTCATACAAAAATATTGTCTTGACATCAAATTGTTCAAGCTCTAAATTTAGATTTACAGCCAAAGATAAGACAATTCTAATTGAGCGGTGCTTAATAACCAAAGAAAATATCTCATTGAAATTTACTTCTGTTTATAGCTTTTAACAACTATCCTTGCCTTATATCTTTTGGAACTATCAACCTCTTCTTTGATAACATACACCCATCTACCCTTCAATGCTTTCTTTCCCTTTGGAAGCTTCACCAACTCCCTTTTAAAATTTAGATGCAAAGAAATCATCTCATCTTCTATTTCCTTTTGTTATTTATCATGATAAGGATAATCTTTAACTTTCTAAAAGGATTTAGGTTTACTAGCATCACTAAACAAAGTATAAGATAAAGAAAGTGAATATCTTTGAATAGGTTTAGGGAGCATTGATGATCTCCTCAACTCTTACATGGGTATAGTTTGAATATTTTCTTTACTTTCAAAATTAATTAACCGATATTCTACTAACTCTATACTCTGTTTAAGATCAACTGTCGCATTTGGAACATAAGAATGATCTTCTTACATATGGTGAGGAGTAAGAGATGGATTGCTAACTTTCATCTCAACAACTAATTTTTCTTTATTTGACTCTTATATCTTATCTTTTTGAAACATAACATCCTCTTGAAAGATAACATCCCTACTTATAGTTTTCTTGGTCATCAAATCCCAAAGCCTACAGCCTTTGTCATCACCACCATATCCAAGAATGCATATTTGGATCTTACATCAAGCTTTCTTCTATTTTCTTTTGGTACTTGAACATAAGTTGCACATCCAAATATTCTCAAGTGGTCATATGAGATTTTTTTTACCGCTCCAAAGAATTTTAGGAATACCTTTCATTCAATGCAATACTCGATGATCTATTAATTAAATAAATAGTTTTATTTGTTACTTTGGCCTAAGAAGACTGGAAAACCTAATTGGAATAACATGCTTGTAACATGCTTCATAATAGTCCTATTTATTCTTTCAGTGATACCATTTTATTGAGATGTGTGAGGGACAATTTGCACTCGAATATCATTTTCTACACAAAACTCATCAAAAGGAAGGGGGCAAAATTCACTACAACGGTTAGTTTGCAAGTATTTAATGGATCTTTCACTTTTCTTTTTAACTTGGGTTTCAAAATTCTTGAAAATATCAAAAACTTGATCCTTAGATGCCTAGGGATATATCCAACACTTTCTAAAATAATTAGCTAGGAAAGTAACAAAATAAGATGTGTCACCAAAAAAATTTAATATTAATAAGGCCACAAGCATAAATCAATTCTAATGCATTTTTCTTTCTATAAGATTCATTCCTTTCAAAATTAACTTTATTTATTTACCCATTATGCAATGGATACAAAAATTAAGCAATTAGTGCTCAAATATAGAGATGAGTTTCTTACCTCCTAATACCTTTGAGACCTTCAGGCCTTCCACTAATCCTAGGTCAACGAGGATCACTTCATACTTGGCTTCATTATTAAAGATTGAAAAGTTGAACTCAAGACTAGCTTCAAGCTTGACTTCTTTTGGACTAAAGAGGATGAGGCCCGCTCGCTTGTTTTCCTAGCGAAGGCCCTATCTACATGTAAGTCCAATGCAAGGACTTTGGTTCAGTAACCATTGCTTTAGGGTCTTCTGACTTAAAAGAGGCTACGCACTCTATTATAAAGTTAGCTAAATAAGGAAAAAGTTATGTATTTAATTGAGGGGAGGATAACAAATCCCCCATCTAGCCCCTTCCTGAACCTCCATATTATAAAAGAGGGAAGAAAAAATTGTAGTCTCATGATAATAAAGTCTTGAGTATTTAACATTCGTTGCATAAAGCCTAAGCAAAAGTGTGTCATGGTGCTTCATTAGCCACTTCCTCTAGCCTCTCACAGCATTTCCTGATAACAATGAATAAATTTTTTTTTTGTGAGAGGCTCATAACTAGTACAATTTTATGCATTGGTAATTGATGTAGGTAGATAGAAGAGGGATAACTATTGATTTCGCACAAGTTCTTTGAGGGTCTTTGATTTAGTGTCTCTGACCATCATAAAAAAATTGTGGCCTTACACTTCTCATGCTAGAAAAAATTTTAATTCAGGGAAAAAGAATAATCTCTTATAATTTTATTATTTAAATCATTCAATGATTCAATGGGGTATATTAGAGGCCTATTTATAAAGCAAAACTGATCCAATAGAAGTCTGACTAGAACTAGAACTCCAAATCAAACTAAGACTAAAACACTTCCGAAAATAAAAGAATAGAATCATTGACTGATTCGACACTGATAAAAATAAGACTCCTAAAAGAGAACAAAATAGAACTTCTAAAAATAATAAACTAAGTCTCTTACATAAACTAGAAATAAAATAAGATTCCTAAAAAGATTCATAATGAAGTTTTCTTAAAAATCAAAATTTTTTTATTTCTACTTTTCTGAGCTACATCAGTAATAAAAGACTATCACAGACTATCACCAGATATAAAGTGTTGTTACAATCTGTATTCATTTTCACCCATGTCAGACTTTTAGGGACAACAGTCATTTTCAGGAAGAGGTGTTCAACTGCCCTAAGCCCTGCCGGAATGTCAAAATGCATTCATCTAATTGACGACTTTGCTTTTAAAGCTAATCTCTGCAATCAGTTCAAGATACCAGTAGCTATTAAATATGCCAAGTCTGGTAACTTTTGGATCTTATAATCCTATCCAAACATTTTGAGGATTCTAACCTGGATTTGGATCTAGGTTTGGTCCATATTTAAAGGTGATTTCGAACGCCATCATATGCCTAATATCATTGGATATTTTAGTGGGTTGATTTAGGAACATTCTTTTAAGTCCTTTCTTTTCAAGTACTGATACCTTGCCATGATAGCTAAAACACTTCTAGGATGCATTATAATATCTAGCAGTCAAAATAGTTAAGTGGGCCTTGGTAATTCAAAAAAAAAAAAAATGTTTAAATTTATTAGCTAATTAAATGTGTTGACCTTTTTATTAGGTGATCATTGGACCAATGTGTGTCCATCAGCATCTACCATCCCCCAATCATAATTGTCCTGATTTCATTTGTCATGCATGTTAAAAATATGCTGCAATAATTTAGCTCCTCTTTAAATTGAAATGAGATTTCCATCTTTCTAATAGGATTAGAGCCAAATTGACAAGTTTCTCATCTCTATTCTAACCCCTACTTGGCTCTTCGATTTCATATATTAATTAATGTTCATACCTTGCTTAAAGATGGTGCAAGACAAAAGGGCCGAAAACTCCTCCTAAATGTTGATGTTAAATGGTAACTTGGTTATTGATTATTTTCTTATATCCCTATCCCTTGCAGTTTTCATCCCAAATTTAGTACAATTTCTTGCATGCCTTCCATACTGCTTGCTATAAATGTCCCTTTAATATTGAATTGGGGTCATATCTTGCATATAAATTTCAAGTGAATTAATTATTTATGTGAAAATATTAGATATTTATTATTGATTTAGAGCATGTTAAAATTGAGGAAAAGATAAGGCAAAATTAAAATTAGCTTATTTTAAATTATATATGTTGATGTTCAAAATTAGTCTCGATTCGTCAATAGATGAAATGTGTTCTTGCTTGAAGAGAAAGTATCTTTCTAAGAGAGCTATTCATCTTCCTATGGAGACAAAGAGAGCATAACAAAGTCAAGAGTTTTTCTTCAAGAAAAACCTTCCAACACTTAAATTAGTTAAAGTAGATAATGAAACAATCATAAGCTTCAAAATGAGCCACCTAGGATTTAAGCGAAGGAAGAAAATTTATTTACCTATGAAGTCTTTAGCTGATTTTATAAACATCTGGAGGAATTATTTTTAGAGCCGGACTTTGTATCAAATAGCTCTAATGACTATGATCCTCAAACGAGGTGGTAAGCAAGGAGAAATATTTTTCAAATAGACCGATTAATTCTTCCTCAAAGTAATTTTATGCTAAGAAGAGTTTTGAATAAATCAATGGTCATGAAAGAAAAAATTTATTTCCATTATGACTTTCTTACTTCATATTGATATCTAGCTTCACTATATGTCACCTTAGGATTTGAACAAATCAGACAATATTAATATAAATTTACAAATTTTGATGCATATGATGGGAATGAAACTCACAATTCATGGATAAAGAGGCTTATGCCACAACTCTTATTTGAAACATTCACTGCTAATTTCTAAGACACATATGAGCTTGGACTTTAAAATAGCAAAACTAGTTAGCATTATAATAGTTTAAGGTTCTAAGATAGGTAGCGAAAACTTTCCTATATAAAACTATGTTCAATTAAACTTTTCAATACTCTAATATTATTATTTTTAGATGTACTTTCTATATTTTGATAACCTATTTTATTTTATTTTACTTCATAAGGCCTTTTAGGCAAGTATTCAGGATCTAATAGTGTAATCTTCTTATACATTGGTTGTGAGGAGAGCTTCCTATATTTTTTTTAATTTTCCATTCAAACCTTTAATTGATAAAAGTTAATGGTTTTACTACCATCAATTAAGAGAGAGAAAATAATAGATAAAAGCAACATATGTTTGATTCAATAGATTTAAATTTACATTTCACAAGTAAAAATCTATTGAGGTACAATAAAATGCTGATCTCATTTTCTTAAAATCTTTCCAATGTTTAATTATTTTATGTTTGAAAGAAATGTGGTTTACTAGATTGCCCTTGAAAAGAAAAAGATAATTTCTACGGAATTAATTTCTGTCTCATCTTAATATGTGCCATGTAATTTTATATAAGTTATAAAACATGTGGTAAAAAAATAATTTAGAGGTGTTTTGGGAGACAGTTCACAAACATCACTATTACTACATTATTACGTATGCCCTCATACTTTTTATCTCTTCTAGAGATAATAGTGTGACAAATATTTGGTAATATTAAATGCTAGGTCTAGATTTCAAACCATCAGAAAATACCTACATTGTTGTCTTGCACTATATATCACCAGATCGGTCAAATAAATTTTTTCATTTCAGAAAAAAAGGGACAAAATAATACCAAATGATATGTCCAAATTAAGAATCTATACACTGTAGACTTGCTTAATAAATTATTATCATATGATTATTTTTTAATAATTAAACCAAATGTTCATTTTGATGTAGTTTTTTATATTTATGTTCTCACACTTATTTTTTTTTAAAAAAATATTTGTTGAATTACGTGGTTGCAGCATTGTAGAATGGGACATTTTTATTGCCCTCTGAGCTAATAAGACCAAGCCTTCAAATAGCCCTGCGGCGGAACTTAACGCGAAACCATCGAATAAATTTCTTATCAATCCACCCCTGGCTGGAGCAAGTAGAAGCGGAAAAAAAAAAATAATAATAAAAAATAATAATAATAACAAAGAGGGTTTTTGATGGACGGTTAAGGCTACAGCACCTGCACAATCCCGCGCAAGGGGCATCTCTCCGCGTCCGAGCGCTCGAGCGACTGAGAGAGAAGAAGAAGAAGAAGAGACCCCGTCGAGTGGTCTCCCCGGCCACCAGCGCTGCCGATCCCCCAAACCCTCGGCGACTCCTTCCTATCCCTGATAAAAGAAGAGTTACCCCGATCTCGGATGCCCTAGAAACCAATCTTGCTCCCCCCCGCGATAATGGAAGAGGACAACGTTGGCGCCGCGACTGCCGCCCCTAGGGCTTCCTTCTCCTCCTCCTCCCCCCTCCCCTCGGCCCCGCCTCCCCCGCCGCCCCTTGCCTCCTCCTCCAACCCCCCGAAGGAGGCGCCGCCGCCGCCGCCGCCGCCCCCGGCGGCGGTCAGCCAGCGGCAGCGCTTCACGGTGGAGCTGCGGCCCGGCGAGACCACCATTGTCTCTTGGAAGAGGCTCCTTAGGGATTCCTGCAAGGGAGGTGATGCTTTCCCTCCTCCTGGTGGGGCCGACCCGGCCTTCGGTCCCCACGCCGGTTCTGCTGCTGTGGTAGGGTTTCGCTGGCTTCAATTTTGTTCCTTTTGGCCTTTTTGTTTCGATATTATGGGAGATTTATGCTTCTTTTGCTGTTTCTAGGGTTTATATGATTTGTTTTCTCTGTGCTGTTGTTCTTGATTCGAGTACTCTTTGTGAGATCATAAATGAGATTAGGGTGCTTACAATGTGCCTCTCAGACTTCCTCAGTTTTCTTTTTTTTGTGATCAAGTTGCCTCTCTGATGAGCTAGTCACAGCATTGTCTGCTTTGTAATTCAGTAGTATTGGTAGTATCTCCTGGAAGAATGAGGTAGGGTACTAAATGTTAGAGTGGTTATGATTAAGTGGATAAAAGGAAATCAAAAGGGATACTAAATGTTAGAGTGGTTATGATTGAATGGATAAAAGGAAATCAAACATCTTTGGATATTCTATATTTGTTAGAAGAGGTCATAATATCAATCCTAACCTGTCGAGTGGTCAATGGTGGAGCCAGGATTTTACTTGGGGGAGGGAGCTCAAAATGTTCCTAGAGAATATGTTTTGAATGAGGTAGGGTACTAAATGTTAGAGTGGTTATGATTGAGTGGATAAAAGGAAATCAAAAGGGATACTAAATGTTAGAGAGGTTATGATTGAGTGGATAAAAGGAAATCAAACATCTTTGGATATTCTATATTTGTTAGAAGAGGTCATAATATCGATCCTAACCTGTCGAGTGGTCAATGGTGGAGCCAGGATTTTACTTGGGACAGGGAGCTCAAAATGTTCTTAGAGAATATGTTTTGAATGAGGTAGGGTACTAAATATTAGAGTGGTTATGATTGAGTGGATAAAAGGAAATCAAAAGGGATACTAAATGTTAGAGTGGTTATGATTGAGTGGATAAAAGGAAATTAAACATCTTTGGATATTCTATATTTGTTAGAAGAGGTCATAATATCGATCCTACCCTGTCGAGTGGTCAATGGTGGAGCCAGGATTTTACTTGGGACAGGGAGCTCAAAATGTTCTTAGAGAATATGTTTTGAATGAGGTAGGGTACTAAATGTTAGAGTGGTTATGATTGAGTGGATAAAAGGAAATCAAAAGGGATACTAAATGTTAGAGTGGTTATGATTGAGTGGATAAAAGGAAATTAAACATCTTTGGATATTCTATATTTGTTAGAAGAGGTCATAATATCGATCCTACCCTGTCGAGTGGTCAATGGTGGAGCCAGGATTTTACTTGGGGGAGGGAGCTCAAAATGTTCTTAGGGAATATGTTTTGATAAATTCTTTTTTACTAATTTTTTGTTGATAATCTTTATGTGATTTTCCCTTAGTCACACTATAGAATTGTGTACGTATATCAGTAATTAAAATCAAAATTAATACTCTAATGGATCATTATATGTAATTTTTGGAATCATAAATGCTTGTGATGTTATATGCACAAATGAATAGTATTTTGGGTACGATTAAGTTGATTTAACATTATCTTGCTAAGGATATCATAGAAAAATATTAAAATACTGTTGGTACAATATTTCTTACTTTGATATCATGTCAATAGAAGTGGCAATCAAACATACAAGAAAGAATAAATTAAATGAATATAAGCATAGATAGGATGCAAAAGATTAATATATAAATACATACTTGGCTTCTTCTTCCTCTTTTTTTTCGTGAGAATTAGGATAGGAGAAAACCAGCCAAGGATCAAGTGAGGGCAGGACTTGAAAGTAGGTCATTGGTACCACCTCCCAAAGATTTTATCAATTGCACTAGTGGTCACCCTAGGGTTCTTCTTCTTCACACATGACGTCTGAAAATAGAATAAAAAAACCGATTATACTCATCAAAATGAGGATAGAAGGAATGGATTTCTTTCTGAAAAACAAGAGCAAGTAAACAAGATCGGGTGCAAAACATGACTATCTACCACGTATGTGAGAAGGAAAAAAAGCAGATTAAATTATTAAAAAATAGTGAACCAGAAAAAGAATCAGAAAACTTTTAAAACATGCCAAACAAAAAGGGAAGGAAAATTATCACTGATTAGATGTTGGTTGGGAGATAGATGCTAATTAGTCATGTGGGGAAATAAAAAAAATCAAAACACAGTCAAATTTTCTTAATTAAAAATTTTAAGAATCAGTAAATAAAAAATCTTTTCCTGAAGTTCTGATGTTGCTCATTCTCTTCCTCTTGCATAATATCTGAAATCTGGCATTGAATAGGATGTTTTGGAGTCAAATTTGTTGATAGATATCAGTTTCTAAACTTTGTTTTGTGAGCACTAAGTAAAATTGTGTTCGATGATTTCAAGAGTTGTTATTATTGTCTTTCATATATTTAAAGAATCCACTTCATCCTTCTTTATAAAGATGAACTCATGATTAATTAAGTGGATCTCATGTTTATCAACTGAAAAAGGCAAGTGATGCTCATTTAAGGAAACCACCCCCACAATCTGCATTCTCATGTTTCTGACTTAACGACCTTCTTAATTATAGGAGGACCAAACTCTTTAATTGATGTAGATCTAGACTATATATATACAAGAAATTTTGATTAAAATCTAAAAGCTAATTGGCCCCCTCTCCTGTAGTTGTCTTTGCTCCTGCGAATAGTGATAGTTCAATATAAAAATTCATATCCAAATTTGTTTTAAATGGATACAGATATAGTTTAGATATTGAAAGTACAAATATAAGTCAGTTAAATTTTATGGCTACCAAATTATGTATATCATTGAGTAGAAGGTAAATTAAGTCGATACTATGTTAATATAGTTACTTTGTTTTCATGTGTGCTATATGAAAACAAACAAGATTATAAGCAAAACCAGATATTCAGATAAGGATTGGATAATTATCTATCCATATCCTTTTTTTCTTTGAAAGAAATGGCTACGGATATGAATATTAGTCGGATGCTCAAATTTATTTACATTTATTGATAGATTTAGATGTGAAAATGGATCTAAACTATAATTATTTGATCCATTTTCACCCCTAGCCAGTGGGCTGTACATTCACAGCCAACAACCGGCCATCAAGATAGTGGAGGGTGTGGGAAGAACAAAAGGAATAAAAATTAGAAAACAAGCTGAAAAGGTCAAATGAGGAAGGATAGAGTTGGGGGGAGAGAGAGGAATAAAAATCAGAGGAAGGAGAAGATGAGATTGATTTGATGAAAAAAGTAAAAAACATAAATCTAGCAATAATACTGGCCATTTGCAGACACTGCTGCCACTTACCTTTATTAATTGACCGTTGGTAGGCATTCCTCTGATCATTGGTTGCTACTAGGTTGGTGGTAGCTTCCACTCAATCCCACATATCCCATAGGGTTCAAACAGGGAATCAAACAAGAAAAGAAGCCCTTAACGAAGTGGGTTTTGAAACTGAGCTTGGCTCAAGTGGCTCCTACCATTGCGGGATACAGGGAGGTTCAGATTTACACGGCCTTATCCTTGCATGTAGAGAGGCTATTTCCATATTTTAATCTAGTGACTTCTAAGTCACAATGTAGCAACTTTACCGTTATTCCAAGGAGGGCTCGATCCAGGCAGCCTAGCCAAATTAAATGCCTAGACAGCCACTTTTAACAACATTGAGGAAAAGAATCTATGGAGTAAGATGAAGGCAAGACTAAAGCTTAGACAAGAAAAATAGGTGGAAGAAAGATGAGCTAAACTGGTAATGTTTGGGCCAGTCAATGTGGCGTAACTCAATAGTCTTTGTGATCTGCCAGTCTAATAATTCATAGAATAATGCAAAGTGAATAGCTTTATCATTCTAAAAAATGTTTATAAAAGTAATAAAATTCTGAATCATGCGTTCATATAGTTTTTTGGGTTCCAACTCTGATTACCTTTCCATCGTAGTGGTACCTTGCATGCATTTATGAGAAGTGTAACTTGTGTGCGAATAGATTGTGAGCATGAATTTGAAACAATTTGTTTTTAATGAAATTTATTGCCTTTGATAGGAACAATTCATGAAGGACAACTCACAAATCCAAATTGCAATTGGAAGCTGATTATAAATTACAATTGTAGTATAGATTTTTAGGAACTTAAGAAATTGGTGCTGATCATAACCATGGGTAAATCATGTTGCTCCATTTTGTTTGTATTAGTTCTATTGCATACTTGTCTGTTTGCATGAAAATAATTGTTGCTGTTTACGGCACTGGAGCTTCTGTTTGTATGCAGGACATGATTTATTGGCTTTTTGTTCTGTAACTATAAGTTAATTTTTGGTGGATCAATTTAAATTGCCATTTAACAAGTACCTTTGGCTTGTTCTTTGGGTTCAGCCTGTGGCAAATGAGCTAAAAGATGCAGTGCCACCTCCAAATCGATTTAGTGCAGTTATTGAGAAGATTGAACGCCTGTACATGGTATGAAGCATGCCGTATGGCTAATTTTTGGTCTAATGCATCTGTAGTGTTAGAAGTAAATTAGTTTAACACGATGATCCTTCAGTATGTTATGTTGTTTGATTGTGACTGAGGGTTTTATAACTTTATTAACTCATGAAGTTCTTGGTTTCAGGGCAAACAAAGCAGTGATGAGGAGGATCTTGATGAGACTCCTGATGATGATCAATATGACACTGAAGATTCTTTCATTGATGATGCTGAGTTGGTTGGTTTATGTTACCTTTTTAGTTTATCGTAACAAATATTTCTTATTATGTCAAGGAGTATTCTCAAAGCTTTATGTTGACCTAATGTTCCTTTAAACATGGACTTTGAAATTGGCTATCACAATTTCACTAGCTCATCATGGTATCATGGCTGTGACTTCCAGTTAAGTTATTTACAGTTATCTTTTTTTTTTTTTTTTTTTTTTGCTATTTGTTAATGGCCATATTACTATAAACAATTTTATTAACGATAACTGATGTTGTTGAAGAATGTTGAGGGAGAGGCATCTGCAAACTAATTTGATGGGTATTTGTATCTTTCTATTTCAGATTTTTTGGACAGAGATTTATTTATTATTTTGTTTTTCCAAGGAATCGCAATGACAATGTTGTTTGTTGGAACAAATACATAAACTTCCCCACAAAGGCTTGCAGAAGCAAAGTCATTTATATTGTTTTCATTGAGATTTGGCTTCAAGATCATGGAGAAGTTGGAAACTTTAGTATTCCATAAATTTCTCTTCCCACATGCTTGCATTAGTTCAAAGAATAGCAACTTCTACTAGACAGTTATTTTTGGCTAGGTAAATAAAGTTTTTCTTACAGTGGTTCCAGTTTGATTCTCTCCAAGTACTGCTATGGTAGAAGGGTTGTTAAGCGTCTCCTTTTTCTGATGAAGTCTCAAGTCAACTCATTTAATGTGTTTAGGAATTAGGAGGTGGAACGAATCTGGAGGTGGTGTATCTCTGTGGTATTGAGAAAGATTGGTTGTTATGTTTTATAACATATAATGCAAAGGGATACAAAAGCTTCACAACATGACTGGACATGCTTGTCTGCAACATGGAACCTAAAATTATCTGTTGTCTGAGAGCAACATAAAACTGCCATTACATAATATACTTAGTCTTTGTCTCAACACAAATTTATGCAACTTGAAAGATATAACAGAAGTTGTGTGAGTCAGATTAGTTTATGTTCTTATTCCCTTTCTAATATTCTTGGTTTTAAAATAAAACATATAAGTTATTATTTCAAAGAGATAAGATGATGATGGTGACCGGTTTGGCCCTCTTAATATTTGCTTAGTTGGATGAATTGAAATAACTTGCACCTTTCACTAGTTTATATAATTTTCTTTACTAGGTATTGACTGCAATTATGCTAATCTCCCTTTTTATCCTTTGTAAATCTAATTGGGTTATTTTCCATTGGCTGATGCCCCTTCTACTTATGTTACATGTGTTATTCTTGCAGGATGAGTATTTTCAAGTGGACAAATTGAAAACGAAACATGATGGATATTTTGTCAATAAAGGGAAGTTAGAACATGTGTAAGTGTTTGCTTGAGCTTTCCACTTGGACTTCTGATGATATCCGTCTTGCTATTATTTTCTCCAATCTTGGTATAGTGGTAGCAGGATCATCTAACATCATCTTTTTTCTTTTGCCTAAAACTGCATTCTAATTCTTAGTAGGATATGTTAAATTTTTGGGTTTCTTATCATGTGGGACTTTAACTTCTTGTCAGGTATCATGATGTCACCATCATTACATATCTACCTTCTGTTACTTCTACATAAGAGTTTTCAAATCTAACATTGCATTTAGTGAAGCATTTCTTGTATTTTGTAACATTATAAAGCCATTAGTTCTATTTATTATTTGATGTACTTATGTCCTTGCATATTTGTACACATCTAAAAGATACATGCGCTGCTATGCCAAATTTCTTGAAGTTTCCCTTATCAGTTTTTTTTTTTTTAATGACTGGGCACTTTGCATGACACCTGCATCCTGTCTTGAGTAACATTACTCAATCATGTGCCAAATTGCTCATCTTTTAAATGGCTTCATAATAAATAGAAGTAACCCACCACCCATTTAATCTTATTTGCTTAGAAATAGCTTCAAAGTTAAAGTATATCAGATGGTGATTTAAATGAGAGTTGTGTTAGAATTGAGGAAGTTCTTACACTTATTTGTCTAGGATTTACAATAGACTCATACAGTTTCTATTAGAGGAACCCAATATTTTGACATTAAGTCTTGGATGTTAGAATTCTTTTTTTGGTAAACTTCACGAAAGAGCATATGCGATGTTTGGCTTGCAGGAGAGAAAAAGGAATGGAAATGGGAAATCGGAATGGAATAGAGATGAAAGATAGGGAACTAGAATCATGATTCCTATTCCATTGTTTGGACACGAGATGAGGAATATATGGAAAAGATAAAGCAATTCAATTCTAGTATTTAATTTAGCTGTATAGATAATTAGAATTCATTCAATTTTATGTTAACTTTATAATTATATCATTGATAAGGATATACTTTATAATAATAACAATCCTTATATTTTTTTTGTGGCCTTATTGGAATCAGCCTCTTTGCATATAGTGGTAAGGTTGCGTGCATCTAATCCTCCTCAGGGCGGGAGCCTCATTAGACTACCCTTTTTTATAATTTTTGGGCCATCTATATATTTATATGATGAATTTTTAATTAATGATAAATTATAATGTTATAATAGCATGTTATTTTATATTTTCATAATTTTTTCTTTTTATTATTTTACTTATTACATATTTTCTTTTTTACTTCATATTTTTTATTTCTTTAATTAATACATTTTAAATTTACATTTTATTTTGTATTTTCTTTAATTGTTATGACTGATAATTTTATTATATTCTTTAGTTTCCATTTCTATTTTTATATAATTAATGTGGTATTAATATTTGAAAATTAATTATAATTTATATTTTATTTATATTTTGTTATGCTTTTTGTTTCTATTTTTGATCATACTTTGTGATTTTTTGTTAACATTTTATATTTTTATTTTATATTCTTGGGTATTTTAATGAGATATGCTATTACTCTTTTTTCTATATTTTTATTTATGTGTAACATATTTTTTTTATTTATAGGTTTTATTTTATTTTTTTTTGACATGCATTGTGCAATGCTCATTTGTTAGTGTATAATATGTACTAGATGTAGCTATTGATATAATATTACAATGCATGCTACTTGGTATTTTTATTATTTTCTAATATTTTAATTAGATATTAATTAAATTATTTATTTTTATTTTTTATTATAAGTGTCAATGATTAATTGTTATCGAATATATTTTTTTTCTATGCTATTTACTTCATTATAAAAAGTTCTCATTCATTCTCATTCTCATGGGATTGACCATTCCTTTCATTTAAGGGTGGAATTGCCATTCTTTCAACTGATGGAATGGCGATTTGAAAGGAAACATGATTCCATTATTTATTGCTATTGCCAAACTTGGGAATGGGCCCAAAGTTGGAATTTCCATTCTGTTGCAAGTTTTGGTCTGGTGAACCAAATATAGCATTAAACGAAAATCTTTGAAGCTGCTTCTGTTAGACGAAGGTGGTGTTTGTGGCAATGGAAGATCGAACGAGGGCATCCTATTGCAAGAGCTCAAGGTCTGTATGAGAGAAGTATTGCACATTTTACAAGCTCATGAACTTCTAGCCACCCAATAAGGCACAATTAACCATTTCTGCTACAAGGAATTTGAAGATGAATGCGGTTTTGAAATAAGGGAAAAAAAGATGGGTCACAATCACAAGGCCCAGTATGAGAGTACAGTACACAACTTGTAAGATTTGGAAAAAGCTTTGGAAAACCAAAGATTTAGAAAAAAGAGATTTTTCTAACTGTTTGGATCATGGGAAAACCAAGATAGTATGCATACAAACTTGCACTTATTCATCTGTGTGTCTATATGATGGTCCAAACAAGGGTCTTCCAGGCATCCTATGATCACCCAGGTACCCTGGTGACAACTCTGTAGCAACAATGGATGCACCAATAGGTGTGCTGTTTTGTGAAGGGTGTACAGACCTTTGTTATTTCAATTGCCCAATTACCTTGTCTGTCTTTGCTCATAGTAATTTTCTGTTGTAATGGCACAAAGGTTTTTAAGAGGCTAAGATATAAAGTCATCTTTGTTGGTGATCAAGATCAAGATGAAATAAGACCTAGGTTTATTTCAGCTGTGACTGAACATAGGGAAGCAACAAAGACCAAGATTTTGGTTGTTGACCAATATGTTAGAAATAGATATTGGAATCTTCGCCGATATAGTAAAACCAATGTTAGAAACTATTTTGAAGCATTATTTTTGAGATTTATTAGTAAAAAAAAATCTGTTTAAAGAAGTAAAAAGGCATTATAAAATATTGGTTGATATATTGATAGCATATCGGCCGACATCTTAGGATATCTCAGTTTCTATTGGCTGGGATGATAAAGGATGGTATTTCATGTATAAGCAAGTTTCTGATACTGATATAAATCAAGATCTCAGCCAAGATGAAAACCTTGAGTGGCAGCTGTGATGCACTTGCTGATACAACTAGACAATTCCTACTAAATATCCTGGATATTAGCTTGCATGACGTGTGGTAAGTGAACTTCTTTTAGGAAGATCAATGGCATAAACTTGACAAGTTTCTTCCAAAATAAAATGGACCATCTCTCTTTCCATTGAGGACATTAAAGAAAGGGACATTTGATTTATTGCAATATCAGCAGCCTTTAGCTGCATTCCTTTAACATTAATATGTTGGAGCATAAATTTGTTCAGAGGTTTAGAACTTTTGTATGGCATTTGTTGGTCTTGATTAAAATCTTTAATTTTGTCTCAACAATTATGGGTACATATTAACTAGAATTACCTAATTTTGACTGCTTACAATTTCTTGAGTGACAATGGCAAACAGTACATGTCTTTCAGTGATATTTATGACTCAGAATAGAGTTAAATGGAGAAAAAGGATTCATGTAGCTGATCCTAACTAGTTTGGGATTAAGGCTATGTTGTTGTTGTTGTTATTGCTGTTGTTGTACATGTTTTTCAGTGATATTAGTTTGATAAACAATGATGAGGAAGACATTTTTACACATTTTTCTCCTTTTATGTCAGTGAGGCTATGACAGCACCTAATGTGGCACCAAAGATTAGGAGAAGAAAAGATTCGACAAAAGTTCATGGGGAAAGGAATAATGATCATGGTCCCAATGAATCTGTAAACATGGGTAATATGCGAATCAAGGCTGCTGCAAGGAATGCACCATTGATGGGGAAGAAAGTATCAAGCCCTACTAAAGTTCTGGCTCTTCCCTATGTCGGACATTATTATGAAGAAAGCAAACCTATAAAAAATAAATTAAATGCCCCTGCAGGAGCCTACAAAAGAAGGTCTTCTGATCCGACCATCCGTTTGGAAAATCCTCCATCTGTGAAACTACAAAGTAAGGGTGTCTCATCACCACCCTTGGAATCAAAGGATTTTGATAAACATAAAGCTGGAGTGATGCTATCTAAGGACCTTGCTCATAAATCAAGAGGACCGGGTGACTCTTTTGATCCCATGTATCAGGCATCTCGGGACAAAAGTGTTTCCACTCAGGATGAATTTCAATCCAGGAGATTGCTGAATGGTGTGAATGAAGAAGTATCAGCTAAAATACGACGCAAGGAGAAATATGGAACTGGTGAATTTCCTGACATGAATTCTTCTGGTAGTGTCTATCCTATGCAAGCAGCGGTAAGCACATAGCATAGTTATAATTTTTAGAAGCATTCTTTGTTTTCTGCAACATGATTCTTTTTCTGTTTTCTCTGCTTGACTTATACTTTCACAGTCAAATTTCCTTTTAAACCATTATACTTGTTGTGACTTTATGTTTAAAACTTTTTATCAACTTGTTGAGGCTGTACTTGCAGTTCTTAACTGTACTTATATATATATGGCTTACAGCTTTTCAGCACAAATTTTCATGAGCTGTACTTTCAGCTTGGACCCCTGGCAATTTTCCCTGATGTGGCTAAATGGAGCTACCATCAACAGCCGTTTATAACTTGGGGCACAGTTTTATGATATCCTAAGCACTAAAACCTGTTAGGATACTACTAAGTGCTGCAGAATCTGTTGATTATTTTGGCTGTGTCTGTTATCAATTATGTTAGAATTTCATACAATTTTATTATTTTGAAAAGAGTATTCAAGGTGGGATGATCTAGCTGCATGGTAGGATTTTTTTCCTTCACCAGATACACTCAAGGATGGGTATGAGTGCCTCTGCTTAGCTGCAGATATGAGAACTAGAATGATAATTTATTTCTGTGGTTGAATTTTTCAAATCTTCCGATTTTATCAGCTTTATAAAAGTTCATTCCAGCATTCTCAGAACAAATGTTTCGGTGTTAAAACCTTTTGCAGCGTGACCCACCCTCTGAGTTGTTTTAGTTATATGAAATAATGATAAAGAAGAATGAGTGGAGTTGTGGAGGTCCATTGTTTAATTTGATATATGCTGCCTCCCTCCTCAAATCTGATAGATTGTGACGTGCTAGACTTGTCGTCATATGAAAGTCAAACCTATCTTGATTTCTCATGATCTGTATAAGTGCTACACAAGATGGTGCTCCTATATCCATATCCATTTCTATAGGGATGGCAACTGGGTGGGCTGGGATTGGGGACTCCAATCTCAATTTCCGCCTAAAATTATAGTCCTCGTCCCTACCTCATCTTTATAAATGAAGATTTTTTTCATCCCCATCTCTACTCGTGGAGAACGATAAATCCCAATCCGTGTCCCACCCTGCCCCTTCTCTAGTAATATATGTGAATTTTTGGTAAAAATTATGAGGATAATTTTGTATATATAAAAATATATAAGGGTGTATAATACTTAAATATCAGGCCAATAAGATCAGAATATACTTATTCCCATCCTTGCTAACGGAAACAAAATAATTCCCATCCCCATCCCCATCCCTGCCTCCACAAAAGATGGAGAAAACCCACTCCAAATGGGGTAGAGCGGGTCTTCACTTTATAGGTTGAAATTGCCATCTTACATTTGTTTTTCATGCGTAGATTGGTGAAACTCTTAGGTTGCGTTTAGAGATGGCATTTTGAAAATTTATAGAATTTTGAAAGGCAATATTTCAAAATGCAATATTTTAGAATTTTAAAATTTCACAAATTCTCTAAGTAATTATTCCTAAAAATGAAATTCTATCTAAGGATTATAAATTTTTTGTAAATATTTTTTGTAATATTTATTTAAATTAATGTAATTTTACATAAATATTTTAATATTTTTATGTAAATATTAAATGTTTATGTAATAAATATTTAATATTTATTTTAATAATACTTATGAATATTATAATATTTATTAAATATTTTAATAGATATGTTAATATTTAGTTTATTAAATATTAATATCTTATTTTTAAGATATTAAAATATTTATTATTAATATTAATAATATTAATATTTATATTTATGTGCATAATAAAACTATTAATTATTATTTTAACTAAAAATATTTATGTAATCATAAATAAAATATTTATAAATGTTAGAAATGTTTTTAATTAAATTTATAGTTTTATTATAAAATATATTAAAAATAAACTTTTTGATAAAAATATTTGTAAAAAAATAAATTAGTCGTAAAATATTTATAAATAATTATTTTTATAAAATACATAAATAAAATTTAGTTATGTAAATTATAATTAAGAATTAATTTAATTACGTAAATATTTTAATTTAATACTATTTGTATTAATAACTAATATTGTTAATAATATGTTTCATAAATTTATTATTATTAATAATACTAATTATTATTAATAAATATTATTTTATTTATATGTAAATATAAATATAAATATATTTAATAAATAATAATACTTATATTATTAATATTTAATTGTTATGTGACAAATATTTAATCAATAAATTAATAGATATGTAAAATAAATATTTATGTAAATTTATGTAAATATAATTTTAATAATATTTATGCAAATATTTTGATATGTAAATGATTATTTTGAGGAATTTATAAATGGCACCTCTAGTGGTAGGTTTCCAAATGGAGATTTTGGGTTCTCCAAATCCGTATTTCAAATTTTATAGAATTAGAGAAATTCCTTCTTCAAATTAGCCAAATAGAGAATTTTGCTTTTAGAATTTTAAAATCTCCACTCTAAAAGAAATCCCTGCTGAAAATCCTTCATTGAAATGCAACCTTAAGCTTCCAACTATTATTGATTTATAGCTGTATCATTCCAGCTCATTGTACATCAATTTCAATATTTCCATTTATGCAAAATTCTTCTTATCTTAAATGCCTGATTTTCTGATCCATTTAATATGGAGCAGTTACACAACTGTTGCTCAAGTCTTGTAGAAGTTCACCAAAAGTTTTGCTAGCATGTAATGTCTAAACAACACCTTGCAATATCTTTCTGCTTAATATATCGATTAAAAGAAAGAAAATAACTGATCCTGAGCTTTGTCAGCCATGTGTTTTCTCTATGTATAATATGATTATATTCTAAGATTGATCCCTAAGAATTATAAATTTTATATTTTCATAAATTAAATATGATGATGTTGTGTCTAAAAGAGTTTGTTTGGTCTTCTTTACTTCTTTGTTTCCTTCATTCTGATTTTTTACATCTGTATTCACAAAATTGTATTTATTACTATTTCTTTAGCTATCTTTTACACATAGGATGATATGCTCTGGTTAGTAATTATCTCTGAATTTCTTTTTTCATCTAATAAAGGTCTGTTGCTTTTTAATAATTTATCTCCTCTCTTTTCTTAGTTGAGGATGGACAATAGTCCTTTTAAACTTGAAAGGAGTCCTTTCACAGTTAAATGAGAGAATCCAAGCAGGGAGTTATCTGGTGGAACCCAGCACGTGAGAGATGCTGTACACCTATTTGCTGTTTCAAGCACCTTACTACTTACTTCTAGCTTAGCTTTCATGTAACACTACTTATGACATTATTGTTTGCAAGAAGAAAGATCCTTTTACCCTAGTATCTTTGAGGTCTACTGCAAAACAATAGAATGTAGATGTTGTTTACTAATGCCATCTTGTTCAATTCCTGTTACTACGGTTGGATCGGATGCTATATCACTTGCTGAGCACATCAGGTTTCTTTCATATATAGTGTGATCCATCTTTTGGGCGGTTACTTTATTTTTGATGTCTTGCAGCAATCAACATTCAGAAGGGTGAAGGAAGGTTCCACTGTTAGACCCAAAGGCACGACTCTTGAACGAGCCATTCGGGACCTGGAAAAGATAGTTGCACTGTGTAAGTGTTTTGATGGTTCCAAACTAAGTAGTTTCTGTTAAAGATTTGCGTCACGGAGTAACATTGGAAGTAACTCAGATCTCATTGTTATTATTTTAAATTTTCCCTGCAGCCAGACCACCAAGTATTGATGTTCAGGAAATGGATCCATCATCTCAAGGAGTTAAAAGGAGGCTTCCTCAGGAAGTAAAACAGAAGCTTGCTAAAGTTGCAAGATTATCGGTAATTGCTGATTATTCTTGTTCCTTATCTCCAGCTAATGCTTTTGGAAGTATTCTATATAGTGAAAACCTTTCTTCCTCCATGCCCTCATTATCTTTTATAATTTTAACTCCATCATCTAACTTTGAGGTCAAATTCAAGCTTTTGTGATTTACCCATCATATCACATATCTGCATGAATGATATTTTATGAGTAGCTGGAAGGTTTTCACCATCAGTTTCATCTTGCACACTTGAGTTTTCCAGCAGGCATTAAAGATCAAGCGTCTTCTTTTTTAGGAAGGCATATGGCTTCATGGGGAGACTGTTGTGCCTTCAAAACAGTCTGACTAATGTTAGCAGCAGTCATCTCAGAAAATTTTAAGCTGTGGGGATTGGGGGAAGGCATGGTGATACCATCTACAGGATTTTTTATTTATATTTATTTATTTATTTATTTATTTTGTTTGGTTGGGGGGGGGGGGGGGGGTTTGGGGGGTTGTTGTTGGGGAAGCTCCAAAATTGATGCAATTGTGATCATATAGCCTACTTGATGAATCTTCTTTTCTGTAGCTTCTGTACCCTAGTAGACAGGATAAGCCAGCTTTATGTAGAAATTCACAACTAGTGGGGTGAAAGGAGAGTCAACTTCTTAATCAATGATGAACTTGTTATGATGGTAGATTGGAATGGATAATGTAACTCAGCACTGGTGAGTTGGTTTGACAACTGTGACTGCAACATCCTTGTATTGTGCTGATGATATCTTCTTGACATTTGATTGCCTATTCCTCCTTTTCTTTGGGGGCATATCATACACAACAACTATTTGCATTGCAAGGTTCTATGGGAGTTGCAATGATTGAAGCACAGGTCTGGTGCCAATGGCAGTCTATGATTGGCACTGAGTTTTGCACCATAACGTGCACTTGGCACACAGAACAGTTGAAAGATACAAATCACCAACAAAAAATATGTCTAGCTATTATAATATGATCTGACAACTCAATTTTAGTGCATGTTAGGATATATCTGCTTCTTTATGAAAGGATATGTCAGACCCTGTCTTTGTCAGTCTGACTGATCTAAGAAAATCTGTCATCTTAATTCATATTGAAAACAAATACCTATTACTGACAAGCTGGTCACAAACATATCTTGTTTTCTAAAGAAAATTGACAAGAAAATAGATATCATCTATCATTATATTGTATTTTTATCAATAAAACCAATGACAAGAAGTTAGAACAAAATAAGGGAAACCTGGGAGAGGTACTATGGTAACTGAATCCATCTAAATTATGTTTATCGATCATGTAGGTTCAGCAATATAAGCAGTCTGACTACATGCCAAATTGCATCAATCTGCAATATGATAAATACCTACATGAGTTGGTAGTGATATGCACCCCTCATGTTGATGTCATGTTAACTGTGATTTTGTTTATGTTGTCTGGAACCTAGATCCTTGGGCATCTAACTTTTATACACTTGCCCTTTAGGTGTACTGCTTTTCAAAAAATCTTTTTGGTGGCCTCTCCACATTCTAATATCAAAAATAGGTGCCACCCAGCAGTTTAGGGCAGACTCTGAATTTTTTCTTGCCATGTGCTTAGCATTGTTTTCTATCTGTTATTTGTACAACTCCCCTAAGTTTTACTTTTTATAGGTCTTTGTCTTTTATAATAAACTATATTACAATGTTATTGTAGGCAAGCCAAGGTAAAGTTTCAGAAGATGATTTAGTTGATCGTCTTATGGGTATTCTTGGTCACTTGGTGCAGCGGAAGACATTGAAGGTAATCTCTGGAAAGGTTAATCCCCACTATAGTTGGTGAATTGTGTAATATTTAGAAAAGCTAATGCCAACTGTAGTTAGCGAATGATGATGTCAATTTCCTGCTTTGATTATCTCAGTTAAAAAGTAATTTTGAAACTTACCTCTTTGCCTGTACGTGCATTACAAAAATGACATCCTGTCAGCCGGATGGTCACACAGATATGTTTTACTGTGTGCACAATAGTTGTGAATGCTATATATTTTTCAATAAGTTTTTTTTTTTTTTTTTGGGTTTTATTGTTTGATATGTAACTTGACTTATTGCAGTAAGATATTTCTAGCTTGGTTCAATTTAAAATTTTCTATATTACTAATCTATTAAATTGTATTGCAGAGGAACATGAAGGAGATGGTTGAATTAGGTCTTTCAGCTAAACAACAGAAAGCTGACAGATTCCAACAAATTAAAAAAGAAATCCATGAAATGATCAGAGCACGTGTCTCAAACCTGAAGTCTAAGGTAAGCACATAGATAATCAAAATGGAAGCATCTTGTGCAGTTGTGAAAACAACCTTAATTTTCAATAATTTTTTCCAAACATTACTTTTGGATGATATATAACAAATGGCATGCATCTCAAAACTTGAATTCAACATCTTAAATTTTATGTTTAAGAACTTGAATTCAACATGTACTACTTTATTTACTTATGACCCATCTATATCTGAATTCTTCTTTCTTCAACAGGTGGCTGAGCCAAAGGATGGTTCAACTGATGATTTCCAGGAAGTTATCAGTAATGATGAAAGAAGATCTCTGAAAGGAAAATATAGCATGGATGCTGCATTGGAAGACAAGATCTGTGATCTCTATGATTTATATGTTGAGGTACAAAGTTATCCTCAATTGATTATTATTATTATTTTTAACTATGGGATTTATCTTGGAAAGAAGGGAGGGAAAGAGTGAGGTGGATTCAAGATGAGTGTTTTTGAGACAAGATACTATGCTGCATACTGAAACGTTTCTTAGATCCTGGGTTGAAGTGGTCGAATTGTGTATTATGATGTGTTCTCCTCCCATGCTCTGCGGTATCATCTTAATTGGGAAAAAAATCTGCTTAAAGTAACTCATATTTCATTAATTATTTCTCATTATTTTGTTTCAGTTCTAGTCTCCCAAAATAAAATTGATTTTGGAATCCATCACATCACTATCTAAACTATATTCCATTTCAGGGGATGGATGAAGATAAGGGCCCACAAAGCAGGAAGCTATATGTTGAGGTAGTCCTAATCCTATATTTATATTTTAAACATTTTCTTGCATAATTCTGTTGATCTGAGAGTCAACCAGTTGTAATTGTTGATGATTCAAATACTTACATTTAGGCATAATTGTTCTTATTTGAAAATTTGTTTAACTTTTATGCATTATGCTTTTTTTTGTTTTGTTCAGTGTTTGGAAAATTTTGGTCATGAGCTGACTAAATTTGTTTAATTCAAGCATTATATTTCTTGTTTTATTTTGATGATTGCATTTTCTATTTTTCTTGTTTCTAGAGCTTGGTGATGGTTGCTGGGCTAATTGTCACTTCTTAATTGTTTGTTATTATTTGCTGGCTGCTTGACCATTCTTGCAATTTTTAAGTTTCTGCTAGCTAAAATATTACATTTCCCTTCGTTTATATCTCTTGATGAGGCAATCTTTTTATGTGGCTTATGCTTATCTTTTGACACATGCTTTTTCCTGAATTCCAGCTTGCAGAATTGTGGCCACATGGTTTTATGGACAATGTTGGAATTAAAGATGCTATATACAGATCGAAGGAGCGAAAGAGGGTGTTATATAGGCAGCATAAGGTCTTAGTTTCCCTCTTATGCTATAACTGTCTCTTGCTCAATGAAATTGACCTCTTATTTGCATTAATTGTCATGCAATTATAAGTTCTTTCTGACATGTAATGTTAGTGATGCAAATAGATTGCTACAGATCCCTATCATATCAATCAATTTCACACCTCTCATTTGTTTTAAAATATTATAAATATTTTGTTTTACTGGAGCACTTATATATTATCACATCAAAATCTTATATGTCACAGTTTTGTCTGGTGTAAATGGCATAAATCTTCTGCTTCAAATTGCATTATAGGCTGAAGCCGTCTTCTTGTAATTAGAAATGTCATCTTTGTTCTGGAGAAAGTTGAGATTCATTAATGATTTAATAAAAGTTATGATTGCAAATTTTTTGATAGAAAATTGGTGTTGCTGAAAAAAGTGGATTGATAAATTGCATGGTAAAACAGAGAGAGTACCTTTCTTGCATGAGATTAAAGTCAACTTCGATTGATTAGCAAGGTTCTAAGTTTGGTTACAAGGGAAGAGGAGAGACTCTAAATGTTCCTCTCCCTAGCGCTTGGTCATCAAATGTGGCTGAATGGAAAAAATATATAAATATCAAAATATAAGAAAAACATGTCTCTTAAAAAAATCCAAAATCTTTTGCTCCATTTGGGTAATTATTCTGATTGGGAGAAGGCAACGAGATCATGCTAATTTTTCAGCATTACAAATTGCATTCTTGATTTTAGATTTCTCATTATAACCAGGTAAGAAAAAAATTCTTGTATTTTATTTTTATCATTTTTGTATATTATTTTTTTTATTTTTTGTTTGCAAGAAAACAAAGCATAATGACCTAGAAATTTTATCGACAAAGCATATGGCTGGGGAGGATAAAAATTAATGTCACCTAGAAATTGTTGTATATACAAAAGTAGTTGAGTCTACCCATTAGTTAAGTCACAACATAATGACCACCACCATGCATGTAAATAATGAAGATGAGAAGCTTCTGAGTTATTATAAATACAAACAATATCTGGTAAGTAGAAAATGATTACTACAGTTAACTTCAATAATTTTAAACTCTATACTTCACCGATAAAATATGATGTGTCATAGTTTCTTGATTGTGCAAAGTCAACTCTATAATGTGGTGCTACTGAGCTCATATGTTGGTGTTTATGCAAAATGGTAAATTGATAAATATGCTTAGTGATTCCATCATTTGGAATTTATAGGGGTGAAAAAAAACAACCCCAACTTATCTTTGCAACTCGACTTGACTTGCCTAACTTGATCTATTGTGTTCACAAGTTAGGAGGATAACGATCTACTAATCCTAGTTCACTGGCGGGTCGGTTCCCATTGGTTTCAGGTTGGAGGATTTTGATACATAGATTTAGAATATATGGTACACTTATTTATATTTATTTGTTAAAATGAAATGCATTTGCAATTTCTATCAAACAAATCACCAAAACTTAGCTTGATCCCCTCACACTCCAGTCTCTTCTTTATTCTTTCTTTCTGCTCTTTATTCTTCGTAATCCTAATGTTAACCCAATACCTTCCCTCTCCTCCTTACTCTGATGTTTCCTTGTTCTCCAATTGATCTCTCTCTCTCTCTCTCTCTCTCTCTCTCTCTCTCTCTATAATGGTGTTAGATGGCCACATATCATTGCTGGTTGACTTGCCACCCCTTCCACTTCACTGGCCTTTCAAAGGTGGGGTTGGAAGAGAGAGTCTCTTGGCAGCCATTGTCATTGCATCCTCCTCAATAATGGTCTTCATGATGGAGCTGGAGGTGGCCTCCTTTTATGCACTCCTAAGGGGAGTCATTGCCTACATGGCAGTAGTAGGGGTGGCAACGGGTTCGCTTGGTCAGGTTTGTGTCTTGTCAAGTTAGGAAAACACATGAGACCTTTATCCAGTACTCTCCTCAACCTAGAGATCCTTCAACCCATATTCACTAACATGTTGAACTATATAACCTGATTTGACCTTTTTTCGGTAGAGATTTGACCCATTTGACTGATATACAGTCTAACATACGAGTTCAATAATATTGGTTGACCACACCTAACCTGTCTCACCAAATCCTAACAGCTTTTAGTGACAGATTTCCTAGATAATTAGATGAGTAGTATTAGGAAAAGACCAATCAGTCATGAGATCCTTACCCAAGGTCATGTCTCAACAGAACCTAGATTGTCATAACATGAACAGAACTATCTTCATGTCCCAAGTTGGGTCAATGCTCTGGCCCATGTGTGACCAATTTGTGTCCAAGTCAAAAAATCTGACCCCAACCTGTCCGAACTTTAACAAAGAGGACATTGACCCAAACCTGACCCAACGGTGTCAGGTCAAATTTTTCCGTTGGGTCAAGTTTTGCACTCCCTTCCCAAAAAAATTTGGCAGACATCTCTAAGAATACGTTGTCATTTTTTGCAAAGGAAGACATGGGGCAGCCTATGCGGTGGATTACATTGTCCATTGTCCTTGTAAGCCCCCTATTGATCCAAGTTCTTCTTTCTCTCCTTTTTCTTTTTCCCATCTCACCCTTCTCTTATAATCTCCCCCATAACCTCGGCATCACTTGTTGCCCATCACTAGCTTCTCATGCACCTCGCTTGCCACTTGCTCAAATCTGTTCTCTTCCAGGCTCATCCATTCCTAGGATGGGTTTGAGTTGGCTTGTTTGACCTGCCAACTGCTTTAAGACAAAAATTGTGATCTATTGGTGGGTCAGGTTGGGTCAATTAAGCCTTACCATTTAATCTCATTTTGGTCCAACCCATTGCCACCCCTAGGCATAACACCAGAGGGTGACTGATGTCATAGCGTAGAGAGGCATTGATGAATGAGAGTGACTTTTATATTTTTTGATGGTAAAATTTTGGTATAAGCCAAGTGAATACATTTTCTTTGAGAGATACTCACCGACATCAAAAAGAAATACGGAGGGAAAATTCAAGGAAAACATAAACATTCAGTTTCTCTTCTTTTTAATGACTTGCTGTGTGGTTTTGTGGACTTTTATGGAGGTTGGAAGATTTTAATGTGGTTTGCCGGTGCCTTTGTGTTCATTTTTCAAAGAGTTACTCAAAATGTAGTTTTTAGCCCCTATTGGCCTTGATAAATTTGCTCTACAAGACCATTTCTGAAGCTTTATATTTTGATCTACGCCATTTTCTGTTATCATGACAATAAGGACCTTTATCAAATTCAATGAATTATTGTGGGTAATGAATGGATGTGGGTAATTCTGAGAGGAAAAAAGAGAAACTATCTGCATATCTGATATGCAGATGGACTTTGATCCAAGTTTAGATTTCTCTAGCCGACTTCAGTGAATATTCAATAGTTTCATATAGCTTTTAGATGTGAGAATAAATCTTTCGTTGCAGTTTTATTTGCTCTATTAGTTGCTCCTCTTAGTTCATAGCAAATCAATTGGAGCTTTATGCATTTAGACCACTCCATCTGAGTTGCATGCATGCTAGATATCACATTCAGGACTTTGTAGTATCTCAAGCTTGAACTAATTGGAACATTGAGAGCATATCTGTTGTTATTCTACTCCTGATAATTGCATAAATGGATTTAAAGATAGAAAAGTCTTTGGAATAGTGAAGAAATGCCTTGTCCTGTGCGAGAGACTTGACTGTACCGCTGAAGGCACCACCCCACTGCCCTCTCCCTTGCTTTATATTACTAAATCTGATGTGTCATTCCTATTTCTCCTTACTCCAGATTCTTCCATCTGACCATTGACCAGCTATCTGATTGGAAGACATGAATAGGGTCGATGGGCAATTCACAATCTTGGTTAAAGCTATTCACTCAAAGTCCAATACAGACAATGGTTGATGAGTTCATTTTGAGATTCACATTATTAGTTATAAACACTATATATAAAATTGAAATGCCAACAAAACTATAGAAATAAGTATGACAGATTAAAGTTGAAGTTTTTAAAGGCTTGATTCTGGAATCATTTTTTTCTAGTGGAGTTTGTTATGATCGATATGCTGGTTTATTTAGCATTTGGTTTAACTTGAGTTTTGACGAATACAACAATATATAAGTGAAGACAAGCTAACCAAAACAGGTTAGTGAGTGGTTCATCTAGGTGCCTCAGCAATGTAATTTGATGACTACTTGTGCCGTGACAAGTTAACATTTTATTGTTAATTAGGCTCTGTTCTTTAGTAAAAAAATTTTATGGGAAAGTTAGTCAACTTTTTCGTTGATCAACTTACCCATGTTCTTTTGCTTTGGTCAAAAAAGTCAAAAGGGTAAGTTGCATTTCCAAGTTATCATTTACCTGTCAAATTAGAGGTAACACCTAACCATCCGAGAGATGTCTAAATTGGTTTCCATGGATTAGTTAAAATATATTTTTTATCTTTCTCAAATATTCTAGTACAATCACGATTCTTCCTTCCATTAATACTTCTTGATTCTTCCTTTCATCTGCCTTTTACTCTCGATGTATATTGGAAAGAAAAAGTAAGAAAATATTTGTGAAAGATTTCATAGTTGAAATAAAAATATCTTTCTATGATACAACCTATGTTTTATAAAGTATTGTAATACTGTTATTTTTATAGTAAATATTAACTATAAAAATTTATTTTTATTTAAAAATAAAATTTATATATGATTAATGTATATATCAAAAGTATGACTAAAAATATAGTTTGGTAAGAGAAAATTGAGCTTTAATCACAGAAAGATGGTATATAATTAATATGCAAATTAGGTTTGATAGTATAAATGATATTATGGAAAAATAAATAAATCTGATCAACTTATCCAGGAAAGGTATAATATAGAAGAATATGGGTAACAGATATCAGAGTTACTTTCTAATGTACAAAAGAATATGGATAAATTATTTTTTCATTTAAGTATTGCTTGGATAACACTTGGAAAAATATGGATTTCCGAGTAACTTTAATACCTCTTAAAGAACTAGGCTTAATGGATATACAATTTAAAGGTAATCCTCATGTTACTCTCTTTGTAGTCCTACAGCATCCTTATGATTCCTGTGAATCACCTTACTTGCATTTGCTGGTTTTTGTGATTAAAAGACACCAATGACCATTGTAAATAGCGACCCCCCCCCCAACACAGAGAGAGAGAGAGAGAGAGAGAGATTAATTGTTGTTGATGATGATGTTAACTGTTGAAAGAAGTCGATCAGCCTTAACTGGTTGGTATTTCTCTTAACTTGTGAGAGTCTAGGATTGGACCCTTAGTGGCAGTTCCCCACCTAAAAAAAAAAAAAAAAAGTTAACTATAGAAAGTATGTAAAGTCAAGAAACCAGATTTTCTTATGAAAAAATTTAATATGGGAGCCTCAATATAGTAAAAACTAAAAACCATTTACATTTGCTTAACTCATGCATTAACCATGTTCTATTGCATCTACCATGTAATTCGACTTTTGAATGCATTTTTTTAAAAATAAAAAAATAGTATACGACTCTAGATTTGATAATTTCCCGTCTTCATATGTAGCAAATTGAAAAATATTACCTTAGGCCCATCTAGTGTGTGACCAATGAAGTCTCTATGCATGGATAAAGCCTTCTTATATGGGGGTTGGGATGGTGAGTGGTCCTGAAGGTATGTTTCTTCTGGCCTTCTCTATTCCTGATTAGTTTTCTGGAGTTACTTCCTGAATCATTGTACACTAGTAAAAAACACAAATCATAGGCATTTTGAGTAGTACGTGTAAAGAACTGTGTAATCTGTCTACCGTAAATCGTTCCCAAGTGGATAGATGTCATTGTCATCGCCAATAACATTGTTTCTGGTATTCCAATTGTTCAGATCACAATGAGGCACCAAATTTGTGAAAGTTGCATAACATGGATGAGATAATGTGCTATTTGATCAATACTTATTATTTTTATCCTTTCTTTAATGTTTTTTAATAATGTGATTTACTTTGCTGCTTGCCATAATTGTGTGCATGAAATGCCATTTTCAGTGCTCTCTTGATGTAACTTTCAGGTTCGTGTTGAGGAGAGGATCAAGAGGAAAAGGTTGGCCGCAGCGGTTAGGGTAGAGGATGCTAATCCAGCTGCTCAAGTACGGGCTGGACAAGAGAGACCGGTTACTGATTCTAGTGGTCCAGTTCATGCATCTCCAGACAAGTTGGGATCCAATCAACTGCCTGCTTCATCGGGCAGAATTACCGATCCTACTCTGCCTTTGGATGATTCTGGACAGCGATATGGATTGAAAAATTCTGACAAGGCTAAAGGTGTAATGAGCGTGATCCCTGAGGATGGCAGCAAAATTGTTGTTGATACGAAAAAAAGGATGAAGAGGAAGTCAGAATCAGACTTGGAGGAAATCCATGCTAATCCACTCATGGTTCCTTCTCAGCATACCAAGGATAGGAACAAATCTCAGAAGCTTACGGATGACACAAATGTTGGTCTGCAGCCTAAACCATCCATTCCACTACCTGGAGTTCCAGATTCCGACCAAGCAAGCTGATATATGTTCATTATTAGTTTATTTGTTTTTCTTTTGCTTTGCACTTATGATCATCAAGATGGTCTTTATATGCCCAGTCCAGCCAATTCTTTTGTGAGCAACCGTTTTAGTGTAATGCAGATTTCATTCCTAATACTAATATGAGAAGATATATGGCTTCAAAAAGTACAGAAAATCATTGTTTACCTTCTACTGAAGCAATTGCTTATTGTGCTGCTGCTGCTGCTGTGGTTCATAAAAGCATATTTCTAGAGCCTGTCATTGTGCAATGATGTCGCAGATGACCAAGCGACTGCAAATGAACTGCTCAAATCTATGGTTTTAAATAATAGTTCTTCTGCTGCTTGACCACTACCAACACTGTCATAACCATCCCACACGCAGAAACTCTCAAAAAATAAATAAAAAAAGTTATAGTTTTTTATCCAACGTTTTCGTATTAGATTTGAATGCCCAAAGAAACCATGGGGGTTGATACTGATTTTCAAAGGCACCTTAACATCTTTTGTGTCTCCCCATCTACGATTTGGTTATTATTCTGCTGGTCTCGCCTAGGAGTGTGGTGATGGTTCTTTGGGCCATTTTGTTCGGTGTGATAGTTGGAATTGCGTTTTATCGGAATTAAAATTAAAATTAAAATTAAAATATACTTTATAAATTTTACTAATAATATTTATCAATAATATATAAAATTATATATAATAATATATTATTATTATTATATATAATATTATTAATTTTTTATTTTTAATATATAATTTATATATTATTATAAAATATAATATTATATTTATAAGATGCATAAGATTACGATTAGCTGGAATGAATTTGTAGTTCTAAGCGAGCGTTTGAATTCTATATCTTCGCTACTATAGTATTCAGATTTTAAGTGGAATTAGAATCAAATGGTAATTGCTTTTATTTCAAAGTCAGAGGAGCATTCCGGTGAACCAAATGAGCCAGTAGTACATCAGGGAAATACTTATCTGCATCGTTAAAGGCAAGTCGATTCAAAAGATAATTATGGGTTGGCTCCCTGGTCAAGTGCGAACGCAATAAGTTAAAACTGTTTTTAAACTGAAAAACTTGATCGTAGAAAAGGTTTTGCCTGCGTATGAAAAATTGGTTATTTTTCAGTTCATTACTTTCTCTTGTTGATTCAACCTCGGAATCTTTATCATGGATCGTCTGGTGCTATATTACTCGGTTTCATCCATAGCATGGCAGGCGTGCAATTGAGCACTGGTACGGTAACCCAAATCTCGCTCGAAAGTGACTCATCCGGCTGCCACTTAAACCTGCAACGCAACATCTGAATAACCTGCAACGCAACAGCTGAATAACCTTTGACTGAGATTTCCGAGTTACTAAAGCATTTTTGCCTGCAATTACGATCCCAAGTATTTATTTTTAAGATGGTTGCAGCATTGACGCTAACTAATTAGAACTGAACAATGTCGCGCCATCCATCCATCCATCGCAGAGCACTCCTTCAATTGGACAAGAATTGCCACGATATAGAAGATATCACACAAACCATGCGACCTTTACACGCTGCCAATTCATCTGGGCTCTATTAACTTGCAACTCTTTCCGCCTGTGTGGAGTTACAACTACGTACCTTCAGAGATGCTTTTGATTCTTATAGTAAAATTAGACTTAAATCATCAATTGGTCCTAGTAATTTTCGTGCGTGCAACTGCAACCCCAACCTTTCCACACCGGACTCTTGAACACGGTTTATGCATGCCTGCTATAACTTTTCTTCGATCCATTGAGAGATGATAATTGACCAGTCTTGACAAATCCGTTCGCAGTACACCACTATAAAATTTTGACAAAGAGGCAACTGAACATCCGGGGTCCTCGTGCTAAATTTACAGTTCTTTGTCAGGACAAGATAAGAATAACCTGAGGACATAAGCAGGCAATACAGATATTTTTATGCCCCAGATCGCACAAGTTGCTTGACAGAGTACCAGATGGATGTCAGATAGCAATGGATAATAATATTACTACTGGCAATGGTTGTTTGATAAGAACTACATTGAAACCTTCCACCAAATGGATGGTTGTGAATTGGTCGTAATAAATTTTCATGGGAAATTCATGGTGAACATGCCATTCAAAATTTTACTCATCATGCATAAATCTGATTTTGCTTTTCATCCATTCAAAAAGCTTACAAAGGAAGTTGCTTTTAAAATCAGTAATAGCTGATTTGTATCAAAATTTGACTGTTCATCACTTATGCCATTCCTAATTGTTAATATACCTTTAGTGCAACCATTTATACAATGTGTATGGTACAACTAATCAAACATTCTTGGATCCAAGATTTAGTACCAAATATAGCAGGATAATGAATTTACATGGAAACATCATGACTAAGTTTAAACTGATAACAAACGTCTCACCTTCTTTGCATCAATAGCAATGATGATGAGTTATTTTGTGTGCATAAATACTTCTTCCACAATGTCTCATAGATCAAAATGCAGTCTCTTGAGCAGAAATAGAACTTATGATGGGAGTATTTGATGCTAATCCAGAAGATCTTGAGATGATAAGTCGGGCAACGTTCTCTGCTGCAACAGCACTGGTCTCGATAGTACTCGCAGCACTTTCAAAGGAATTTGTGTAGTATAAGTGCATGCCATCCAAAATTATTGGTGCAAAAGCCTCAGGAGCTTCATAATGAGGATAAGCAGGCCAATTTATTCGGACAATTTCCTTCCTTGTGCTGCCAGCAATGAGCAATGTTTTAGTACTCAATCATTCAGTGATGTTTATAGAAAGTTCTACACATGGACACACACATGAACGCATGGGTGCATGCACACACAGAGAGATGCAGAGAACTTTACCTGAATATTTGATCTAATAAACCATCTTCCAGTGGTGCACGAGAGAACACTTTGTAAGTCATCTCTTCTTCACTGTATTTCTTCAGAACAGAAATACAGGAGAATGGAATATCAGGAAGCTCTATTGTGCCAACAAGGTCTGGAATTTCTGATGCAGAATTCAGTCCAAAATATTTCTACAAGAAATCAAAGATATGCCATAAACCTCTGTGCTTATATAATTCCGATAAGAATTACCTAACACTTCTGATAAGCAAAACATGAAAAGTTTCAAATATCCGAATGAGAAAAAAATGTTCTTGTGTATATTGGAAAAAATGAGTGATAACTCAATCTTAAAACAATATCTATCGGTTTAAAAATCAGAAAATGCTTTCAAAGAGAAGACAACAAAGAAGGGAATTTGTGCTGTTAAGTACTCATGCGACAATTATATAGAATACTTACAGGGTTTAAGAGGCCTCTCACGAATGTTGTGAATGTATGCTGTAACCTTCTACCGGGAACCAAAACTGGAGGGTCAAAGGTGATGTTCAGTTCATCTAATGGTGTAGCAATAACTGTAACCTCGCAATTGTATGAATTTCCCTTTGTAGATTTGAGAACATAATAGCTTCCAGAATAGGAGATTGAATCTATCTCTTCATGTAGATACAAGGTGGCATTGGTATATTTAATGAGACCTGCTACAAGCTGCCAATTGCCCCCATCAACCGACCACAGACCTGAATCAGAACCAGCCAACGAAACAGCCCCAGCTAGTCCACTGATGCTCACGTTCTGACCATAGTTAATTCTTGTTATGACCTGAAGAAATGAGATGCCACAATCATTTTCATACATAGCATGGACATATGAAACAAAACATTAGGATAAGTCTGGTTGCAAAGAAAATCATGTGGGGTAAACTTGGTTTCCTTGGAAAATGTAGTTTTCCATACATTTGTTTAACAGAAAATTGACAAATTTGGAAAGCTTATTGTTATATATCTCGAAAGACCAATCTTTTCATGCAAAAAAAAAAAGAGAAATATTATACTTTTCCTTCTTGACAGATTTCCTTGCAGCCAAACATATTAAAAACTGTGTTTTTTTTTTCTGTTCCAAAATACAATTTAGCAGAATTCCTACTAAAAGAGTGGAATAAAGATCAGAAGGGCTTCCATATAATTGTAGCCTCAACTTCTATAAACATATTGAATATTAGTTGTAAGATAAATCTCCCATAAGAAAACCACAAAAAAAGCTGCATCTTTCTCCAAATCTTCAATCTAATAAATGTCCTGGATAAGAGCAGAATAAAAATTGGATGAACCTTCACCTAAGCACAGATTCCAAGCCTATAAATAAAGCAAAGATATTGCTTTACATAACTGTTCCAAAGGAATAAGAATGATCAAAACCAGTAATGGGTAATAGTAAAAGGTTTGGCTTACATTATTCCTCAAGTAATCATGTCAACCAGTAAGATGTCCATTTAGTTCTTGTACCTCTATGGTTATGAATGAGAATCAAGGACACAGGTTGATGAAGAAAAAAACTCAAAATTCATAAACTCATGATAAATTAGCAGCTCTATAACATCACTCAGTGGCTTTTAACTAAAAAGCAGAATTGTAGGCATTAGGAAACCAAGTAAGGAAATATTTATTTTGTTTTTTTATATGTGTGGTCAAACAAATTTAATCAATTTCAACTTCAACATCTGGTGTCAGAGCTTGGTGATGTGCAAATATGTTTCATGTACTGTGTACGATTTTCAAATTTGATGGAAAACTAATTTGAACATTGGCAAATTCAGATGATGTATTATTTTCGATTAAACTTCTAATGTAATACAACTATCGCAAGCCGATAGGCAGGCATTGGAACATGCCAAATCTAAGAATGAGTGAGCTATCTATAATCAGCAACAAAGTGTTGAATTACCAGTTTTTGAGAAGATTCTGCATGCAAAAATAGCAAAGAAAGCCTGGGATATTTAAATTAACTCTTACAAAGGTAATAATCAGGCTAGCAAGATGCAATTCAAGGACTCTCGGAAAAAGGTTGAGCTCCTTCGGATGGAAAAGAGTAAGACTATTGCAGATTATTTTTCATAGACATAAGCTATTGTCAATCAGATGAGAGCAGTAAAAATATAAACAATGTTTTGGTTAGGGGAAAGTTTATCAGAGCTTGACAGTACATTTTTCGTATGTGGTGGTGATTATTGAAGAGTCAAAAAAATCTCAATATCATAACGATACAAGGTTTAAATGAAAAGTCAGAGATGCTGGTAGAAGAAGCTTTGCAAATCTAATTGAATCCGAAGAACAAAACAGATAAGTTCTCAAATCGAGCCGAATCAAACTTGAGAAGTCAAGAGCTATAGGCAGCAAAGGAAGAATTTACACATCAGGACAAGGAAGAGGTGATGATTCTGATAAAATGCATGATAAATCTCATAGCCAATGCTACAAGTGCAAGAAGTACGTCCACTATTAACAAGATTGTAAGTCATGTATTCAGTGCCATAACAATATAAAAATGGTCACTATTTGCATGAATGTCGCCTTAAAAAATCAAAGAATAGAGATTTGCATGCTAAAATTGTTAAAAGTGGTGGTGATACCTCAAAGACTTTATCATTTCACACATAGGTGATGCACGAAAATAATACAAAGGTACCAGTTTTAGGGAGAGGCAAGATTACAATCAAATTAAATAAAGGGTCTCTTAAGTGTATTCTAAATGCATTTTTGTGCCAAGTCTTCATCAAAATCTTTTGAGTATGGGGCAGCTTGCAAAAAAGGGATATAGCATGCATATCAACAAGAGTGGTTGTACCATTGGTGATGATAAAAAAGGACCAATAGCAGAGGTAAAAGACTCAAAATCATTTGTTACAATTAAATACCAACTTGTTTTAGTTCTATAATTCGTGATGATAACTGGTTGCGGCACATGCATTTTGGAAACTTAATTTTTGGTAGTTTGAAATTTCTTGCTAGTAAGAAGTTAGCTTCAAGGCTGCCATATATTAACTGTCCTATAGTGTATGTGAGACTTGTATTTTAAGGAACAAGCATAGGGATGTCTTCTCTAAAGGTAAATCTTGGAGAGCTAAAAGATCACTTGAACTCATTCATTCAGACTTACACTCTGTGGAGGTTCCTTCAATTGGTGGAAGTAGGTATTTCTCTTTTTTTTAATTAATGACATCAGTAGAAAGACATGAGTTTATTTTTTGAAGCAACAATCTAAAGCTTGTGATGTATTTAAATTTTTTGCAATGTTGAAAGGCAAAATGGGTGATTTATTAAAGTTTTATGGACCAATAGGGGTGCTAAATATGTTGTTTGTGATGATTTTTTGAATAAACAGACTATTAAGCATCAGTTAACTGCTATGCATAGACTCATCAATGAAACATGAGTAGCGGAAAGAAAAAATAGAACTGCTATGCTTAAAGTTAGATGCATGTTGCATTACAAAAATTTGTCTAAAGGTTTTTGGGCAGAATTTGTTCCTTACATTTTGAATAGGTTCCCTAATAGAAGTGTAAAAGCTCCACAAGAAGTTTGGACTCGGTAGAAGCCTGATGCTAAACACCTAAGGATGTTGGTTGCATTGCTTATGCACGTATGCCTCATACATAGAAAAAAAAAAAAAAGATATAGCAGAAAAATGTTTTCTTATGGGCTATAGTCATGATACCAAGGATTATAAGCTGTATAATCCGAAGCCTAAAAATGTGATTGTTAGGCGTGATGTTGTTTTTGATGAGCAAGCTGCTTGTGATTGGTTTATTGAAGAGAAAAAATCATCTATGTTGCCAGTGGTAACACAAATTTTGAAATGCATGTTGAAGAACAAAGTATACAATGTACTAGCGATTCACTTCCATTGGATACCATGCTTATTCCTATAGAGTCATCTAGCCATCCACAACATCAGCCTTGTCTACCTTCTTGTTTGCATGATTTTGTGGTCATGATAATGATCCAGTTGATGATGAATTGGCTAATTTTACTTGATTAATAGATTGTGATCTATTGATGCATGAGGAAGCTGCTTGTGATAATCATTGGATTCAAGTAATGGATGAAGAAATTCATGCAATTGAGGGACGGGGGGGATGGGAGCTTACTACTATGATATGCATGTTAGAAGAAGTGTATGTTGAATAATTTATAACTTATGTAGAGAAAAGAAAAGAAGATAAAATTTATAGGTTGAAGAAGGCCTTATGTGGGTTGAAGCAACCACCTAGAGCATGGTACACAAGCATGGATTCATATTTGCTTGAGAATGGATTTAGCATAAGTCCTTTTGAGCACACTTTATATGCTAAATATAATTCATTAGAAGATATTGCCATCGTGTAATGGGCGTAAGTTGATTTATATTGGCAATAATCTAAGGTTGATAATAGAGTTCAGGGAGGCTATGATTGCTCAGTTTGACATGACAGATGTGGACCTGATGTTTTATTTTTTTGGTATTGAGGTGACTCATATAGATGATGGTGTATTTATTTTGCAGAAAAAATATGCTAGTGGTATTTCGACGAGATTCAATAAGGAATGATGCAAGTCAAATTTTAACTCCAATTGAAAACAATTGAAGCCGGCAAAAGATGGCATAGGTGAATTAATGGAGTTTACCAGTTTTAAAAAATTGGTAGGAAGTCTAAGGTATTTGACTTCTAGTAGGTCCAATATTGTGTATGGAGTTAGAATTGTAAGCAGATTCACAGAGACTCCACATCAATATCACTTGCAAGCAACAAAGCATATTTTAAGATATATCAAAGGTAAGCAAAGCGATGATATTTTTTATACATGGGCTAACTGTATGAAACTTGTTGGATATACAAATAGTGATCGAGCAGAAGATATTGAAGTGGAAAGCACATCATCTTGAATCAAGAATTTTTCTTAGTCATCAAAGAAGCAACATGCAGTCGCTCTCTCTACTACTAAGGCAGAGTATATTGTCAGAGAGTGTGATTGCGTAAAATGCTTGGAGAGTTACAACATCATCAAGTGAGAACTACAAGAATTTTTTGTGATAACAAGTTTACAATTGCATTGACAAAAAATACTATGTTTCATGGTCACAACAAGCATACCAATATCAAGTTTTATTACCTTCAGGAGTTGGTGAAGGCAAAAGAGAAATTGTGATTGAATTTTACTCATTTGAAGATCAAGTCACTAACATTTTCACAAAAGCACTAAAAGCTCATGTTTTTTCTGAAACTTAAGAAGATGATGGGTATGATCAATCTCGAAGAACTTGGTCTAAGAGAGGCAATTTAAGCATTACTAAACCCAGAATGAAATATTTATTTGCAATTTAAGCATTACTAAACCCAGAATGAAATATTTATTTTGTTTTCTTTATATGTGTGGCTAAACAAATTTACCCAATTTCGACTTCAACAAGAATTAATTCAAATGCAGCATACCGTCACAAGCTCCGATATCAGCAGGGGAGACAGCCCGGCATCGGCCAATTCCTCCTGTAAAGTCCGGCGAGTGAGTCCATACAAATTTGACCACATGAGCATCTTCTCCACCGTCTCGAAAACAGGACGAGACTCGAAGCCATTGTAGTAAAGCAAGAACCTTTCCACCATTGCCTGTTCCACCATAAATCCAGCTTACCCATGATCAAAAGATTCGAGCTTTGAGAAAGCAAGGAGGGGAGCGAAAAACCTTAACAAAGCGTTCCATCCGGAGAAGGGAGAAGCCATAGCGGCGGAAGAGGAGGAGCGAGTTGAGAAGCTCGTGGATCTTGCGGTATATTGCCGAGCTGGAGCTGGGAGGCGGCGGGAGGGTCTTGAACACGAAGCGCTGGCCATCCCACACGCCGAACCAAGAGGAATCGGGCGAGGAGGAGGAGGCGTTGGAGCTGCGATCGAGCTCGGAGGCCTCGGTCTTCCGCTTAAGGCCGAGGAGGGAGGCGAAGCGGAGGGCGTGGAGGTTCTTAGGGTGGATGATGGAGGCGCCGGCCTCGAAGGTGTCACCGCCGATGGTGACGGTGGCCATGCGGCCGCCCACCCGGCCGCGTCGCTCGAAGATTCTGATGTCGTCGACGCAAAGGCTGCCTTTTTCGGCGCATGTGTATTCCTTAAGGAAATACGCGACCGAGGCACCCGCGATGCCGCTGCCGACGACGCAAATGCTGGGTGCGGCGAGGGCGCCGGCGGCCGGGAGGAGGGGCAGCGCGGCAAGGAGGAGGAGGGCGCGGAGGAGCGGTTGTTCCATGGGCTCGAAGTCAACGCCGCGTCGTCTGTTACCGAGAAGCCCGTAAGTCATGGCAGCATATAAAGAAGAAGAGAATTGATCTAAAAATTATTAAAGATTGCACCATTTACGAAGAACTTATTATATATCCACTTGCTCGATCGAGTATTGATAAATAAAAAATTTGGACTTGCTAAATGAAAGCAAGATTAGGAGGCAAGTCGATGGTGGCACATGGAATGAGCTCACAGTTTTCCTACGGAGTCGCTGCCTCATAAAATCTCTGGTATGTAATTTGAATTGGCCTTTGTGCCCAATTCTATTTCATAAAGAATCATAGTTTTAGCTCCGTTGAAATGAATCTTGCATTATTACTTGAGCTTGGTAGTAGGTTTGTTGATGTGATCTATTTATTTTGCTAGCAATGTGCTTTTTCTGAAAATAATAAAAAAAAAAAAAACAGTCGTGAATTAGGAAATGAATCTCTAACTATAAGACTAATAAATTATGTCAATTATAACCAATATTTAATCTGCTTGCTTTGTTGTAATCCGCCTCCATGCAATTGTAGCGTTATCATACCATCCTTTGTCTCATTTATTTCCCACTCCCAGCAATCATACAATACTAATGAGTCAGAGTTCACCAGTAAACATATCCAAAGAAGAAAAATGCTATTATTTTCTAGAAAAGTGCTTGAAAAACTCGAACATGACGCATTGGATCATCCATGATTCAAATTGCTATTCTTTCTAACTTCATATATCTCAATATATCTATTATATTATTTAAAATGGAAGCTTAATTTGTACATTGCCCTCGTTCACCATGCAGACCTTAGTACTAATATGTTCGTCCATTATTTATATGCAACATATTAGTTTGTACATTGCTTACTATATAATATATTAATGCATATTAAAATGCCCGGACATTATTAATGCTTAATGCGCAGTGGAAATGAAGATCTAAGTTTTACATTTATTAGTTTTTTAAGCTTTTTATTTATTATAATTTATTGTATTATTTTATTGTATTTCAAGAATAAATGAAAAAGGAAGAAAGAAATTATGGATCCCACAATGTTGATACTAATGATATTGTATTAATGATAGTTTCTAAAGAAAGGCTTGGCTTCTATAGAGATCTCTCTTTACATTTTTAATATTGCATTTTAAGAATAAAGCTCTCCATCAATCGTATGAACATCGAGGTCCATATGCTCAGCTATTGTTATAAAATTCATTACTTGATATGCAATGAGAACTCGTGTTGTTAGTAATGAAATGGTTAGACATTATTGATATGCTTAATGTACAATAAAAATTTCATTATTTAAACATTCTATTGGTTATAATTTGTTATATTATTATATTATATTTCAAGAATAATTGAACAAAAGAGGGAAAAAAAATCATACCTATGGATTGTCCAGGGTCTTTGTTAGACCTTTTGACCAGCTAGGGATTCATCATCTCCTTCTTTTTCTTTCTTCTTCTCTTCTTTCTTCTCTATTTTTTTCATTAATAATTTATTATATTATATTTTTATTTTATTTTATTCTTTAATTTTCTCTCTCCTCTATATGAAATTCTTGCTAACTCAAATCCGGTCTCAATTATGATATCGTAGGTTGTAAGTCCCGACCATAATTTTAAGCTGATTGTCTTAAACTCAAGCTTTGATATATGAATACCTAATCTTAGTATTATATTTGATTTAATCAATGTAGGTAAACTATAGGCCCAATCCTAATTAAGTCTCACCCATTACTTAGAAAATCAAGGTAAGTAAACTTAATCATGGTTAGAGTTTTTTCTAAAAATTATTCAGATTTGGATTTCAAACTTTAAGATGTTTTAAGTAATTACATGTAAATCCTGGATTGGATAATTCCATTAAATATTATACATTGAAAATTTATATGTTTAGTATTTATTATAATTGCTAAATTTTACAAAATTATTTGAAATGTTATTATATTATATTTTAAACTTTTAGTTATATATGAAATGTGATAGGATTTTATAATATAAAAAAGTTGAATTATCAGTATTGTTAATTGTTGAATATATATTGTTATCGAAAATTGGATAAAGTAAGCATGTTATTTTATGTTGCTCATATGCCTGCTAAGCTTTTTGATCAAATATTAATCTGTATTGTTATTTACTTTTAAATGCATTAGCATGTAAAACTTAAGTATAATGTTATGAACTTGAGTAAATTGTAAATTATTTGCATGTGAAGCAAGATATGTTATGTTTAAATATACACTATGTACTCTTAGTCCACTACGTCTTATATTATGTTGTCTCTGCCTTTTGAAGGGCTTCTATAAAGGCTAGTGATAACATGATCTATTTTCATAGGAGATATAAATGGCAACCAATTTTTAATCCATCTGTGAAGGATTAGCGATCTATTCTAATCCTACCATAGGATTTATATATGGCTATAATTAGTGGTGCCCGTAGAATTATAATCATAACTTTGAAATAAAAATCTAAGTTTTATATTGTTGCCATTACTTTAAATGTCATGCATTGATTGTTATTAAAATTATTTATAAAAATATTATTTAAGCATAATTATATTACTGCATTATTGTACTTACTTGATCTCTTCAAGCATTACGAGCGATTACTTATCGGGTGTTAAATAATTATTTATTAATAAATTACTTTAAAAAAAATATGTATTTAATATTTTTTTTAAAATAAAGCTAATCCTAAATAATTCATAGATTGATTCTAATATAAACGGGCTTAGATACAATGACCCAAACGTTGAAAAGCCTCTCAGTTACTTCCTCAGGACCCCAGCGCACGCCGAGCCCTTTCTCCTTTGTTCGCGCGCAAGCGACGTGTCTCTCTTTCCGCCACCCTCATCGTCCTTCACAAATTTCGCTTTTGTTCTCTCTCTTGGGGCGCTCTCTCATCGGACTCCATGGCTCTCCGTTGTCTCCTCCGGAGACATACCTTCGACCAAATCTCTACTAGGCTCCTCCCACCCTTTGCTCGATCCTTTTCGGACGCCGCCGCCGCCTCCCCGACCCATCCAATCCGAGCCACCCTCTTTCCCGGCGACGGCATCGGCCCTGAGATCGCTGAATCCGTCAAGCAGGTACCCTCCCCTTCGACTTCCTACCTCTCTCTCTCTCTCTCTCTTTTCCGATGTCCATTCCTGCTCGTCGTTTCTTATGGTCTGCTCTCGTTTTTTCTAGGGTTTTTGACGTGGATTCAAGCTTACGGCCACTGGTTTTCTTTTTTTTTCTTAATGAACTTATTAATTCGACCATGAGTTCATCTGTTCCCTTTCATTACGAAGTCTGATACGTTAAAATAATAAGAAATATCCGATTCAATTGCTTTGAATGGCTTTGAGTTTATGTCTTTGTTTTGTTATCATGTTTGGAGATTATTTCACTTTATATGTGTAGAGTTTGAGTTGACATGTTATAGATTATTGCAGAAGGTTTGAGATTTCACTTAGCATATAAAGTTCCAATGTTATGATCTCTCTTTTTATCTTATGCATGTTGCACCTTAATTGTGGTCGGATCTTCTTTCATAAATTTTAGTCTCTTGTTCATTTTTTTCCCCAGTGGTTTGGAAACAACAATTTTATGTGCACAGGAAACAGACTACCAGCAGAGGTCCTCATGGATCAGTTTTAGCATCTAATAACTGATCCTGGATAAAGGTGGCATGCCTGAGTGGTGTATCTTACATGTAGCCGTAAATTTGGGATGATCTAACCATCTGCTTGAAATGATGTTTCTTGTTTTAACATCGCTCTTCAGAATATTTTAGGTTCTCCCACGAACATTGTCACTCAAGCTATCGAGTTTAAAATCATCGTTCTATCAGAAGTAGATTATATCTATTTACCTGCTACATTGATATAATTTGCTTTGTGTTTATATTTCTCAAATAGTGTTCGGTGACTTGTATATAGATGAGAAGGAGCAGAAATAGATGTCAGGAAAATCACAAAATAAAAAGGAAAGAGACGGGACTTGAGAGCAAATTTAGAGGGTTCTTAATACAAAATGAAATAGAGATTTCCAAATTTTATGTTTTCTTCGATAGTTTTGTAATGATGATTCCTGCTCAGAAGTTTTGTCATTTAATGTGGTCTCTGATAGGTTTCCTTTTTGCATATTTTGCAAATTAAGCATAAATAAAAGCATGCGGAAAGGTTGAATGACTATAACAACAAGATATTCTTAGACAATGTACCACGAACAAATCACTTTAAGATTTTAAAGATTATTTAAGGACTCAGTCAAGATGTGCCATATGAATAGCAAATTTATGCACGTTATGGGTGCATCAGAGTGCTCTTAGTCTAGAGAGAAGCTTGACCTTAGGTTGCTTTCTTTCTTTTTTTGTCTTTTCTTTTCTTTTCCTTTATTTTAATGACTCATTGTCAATATATTGATAAGATATCAAAGTGTAGGAGTACCTATGCTATGGTGGTTGTCTTTGTTGTCTGTTCATTAATCTCACCATCAAACATTTTTGCAATTGATGATGAAATCCTGTAGTATTTGATTATTTACAGTTCAGACCTGCAGCTCTAATTCTGACAGCTATTTTGAGCAATATAAATTCTTTAATGCCTATAAGGAGCAACTAGGTTTGCAAATTATCCAACTCAGTGAGGAGTGTAAGTGGATCGGATAATATTTAATCATATCCATATTCTTATCCAAATATATTCAGATATGGATGCAAATTTGAGCATTTGACTAATATCCATATCCATATCCATTAAACAAAAGCAAATACGGATATCGATAGACAATGATCCAATTCACATCTAGATATTTGATTGTTCTTGTAATCCCATTTAATATCATTATAGCTCATAAACTTTTAAAGAAAATAAGTGACCATATTAATATAGTACAGACTTAATCTAAATAAGTGATTATACTAATATAGTATTGACTTGATTTACTTTTCACTTAATGATATCTAGGATTTGGTGTCCATAAAGTTCAACTATCCAGCTGAATGATAACCATAATTAGATATATACTTTCAAATCTCAATATCCAATTTGCATCCATATACATTTAAAATAAATATTGACAGGAATTTATATATCTGGTTAATACCTGTATTTGCATCTGTATTCACAACGATGTTCGCCAAACAAAAGTGGATGCAGACATGGATACAGTGATATCTGATTCTTATCCAATCTGTTCTCAGCCCTAAGCTCAGCAATAGCTCATTTGGGCTCAGCTCAGCTAGTGAACCAGCTGAGCTCAAACAATAACTAAGCTCATTTCTTAAACAAGCTGAACGTGGATCGTAAATGCTTGCAAAGATATATAGTAGCTCAGGTTGGTTAACTAAGAGTCTTGTTCAAGCTCAGCTCAGATCTCATATGAGCAGAGCTTGAAAACTTTTGTTAATTGTAGCTTGCGCTTGTTGATTCTTTCATATAGTGAGCTGAGGCTGGCAATCTACTGCTCAGAATGGCTCAGCTGGTAGCACCTTCAGGAGGTATGAATCATTCTATCCCCATGTCAAAAGAAGAGTGACAGGATAAACTGAAAAGTGTTAATGCTGACAGAACTTGAAGCTGATATTAAGATCATTTGATGATAAAATAATTCTTTTTGTTTTTTTGGAAGTGTTAACCTGGAATGGATGGATTAACTTACACCTAATGAGGGTTTGGTTGAAAAGGGTGCGTTAACTAGGTTAAGTGACTTTTACTTCTTGTCATTCCACTTCCAAACTGACCAGTAAGGTATAGAACAGCCTCTAACAATTGGACTGACATCATGCATGATTATGTCCTGCTCCTATTTTTCCGCTGGATAGAACCTATTGTTCAAAAATCCATTTTTTTTAAAGATCAGGAAAGTATATGAGGTATCCCAGTTGTAGTCAAAGTGTGCATATGAATTATGACCTTGCAATATTCACACAGTGGCTTCCAACCTACTAATGTGGTTGTGCTTAAGTACACAATAATCTCAATCATCAAACATATCCAATAGGGCTTTCAGCAGATAATCCCTAAAATGTCAAGCTTTCTAGTAGATTGTTGTAGCTTATTTCCAGCTAGAATGCCATTTCTGTTGATGAAGCCTGTATAACTCAACGTTTTGGCCTATTTACTTGACCATCCATTGCTTGCCCTGTTACCTTATAGCATAAGGATTTTCTGTTTAGCATACAGACATCTGTGTGTTGTGCCATAACACATGACAAATTGACAATTTACAAAACTCAGAATATTGACTTCTAGCTGTATTCAGTATGGTATTCAGCATTCCTAGACATGCAGATTTTAATGTCTTTTATTTTCTGAGGCATTCATCATAATTTATGCTCCCACATGTAAAATGAATGAGGTATCTCTTGACTTTCTTTTTCCGACTGTTGCAGATTTAGTTGATTAGAGTGAGTTTTTCTCTAAAGTAATGCCATCTGATTCCCTAGCTGTGAATAATTCATGACTATCGAAGTTGAGCTTTTTATGTATATTTTTGAGATTGCAACTGGTTCTCTTGAAATAAATTAATTAGTTGGCCTGCATCATTACTTTGTCATCAGTGATTTAGTTCTTATCTCCTCTAATGTACTCATTCTTATATCTTCTCTCAACTTTCTCATGTTCATTAAATGTGTCTTGTTCTTTTAGACACACTATACTGCCAGCGTTGTGATTTATGAGTCATGGTGCCATACAATAATGAGAGCCTTTTGTTGTTTTATAGGATTTTCTGTTAGTCTTCAAGATATGTTTCAATCACAAAACACCCAAGAACACCTCCTGATTTCATCCATCTGGCTCTAATACCATTTACCTTCTTTCATCTACCTATCCATTGTTTTGTATGCTAGCTCTTAGATATTGGGCTACTCCTTGTGATATCCCTTCACCCTCATTCCTTTTCAAATCATTATCTAGAATCTTGGAAGATATAAATCCAAGGCTTGAGATAATTCCTTTCCTTACTGAAATGTGGCTAAAACAATGGGCATTCTTGCTTCACTACAAGTTAGCAGGCACGCATCACCTCTTGCCAAACAAGTATGGTCCATCTAGGAATGTTACACTGGTACCATTTTGGGTAGCATACTCTCATAGAAGAGTCCCCCAACTAGATCTCAGTTCAGTCATCATATCACATTATTCAGTCTCCCTTAATGGCTGCAGAACTATAAAGATGCGGCTACCTCAGATTTTTTTACTCGCAGCCATTGAAGGGATTATTGTTTGTACCTTCATCTTATTCTGTTTTCCATTTAACTTCTATATTTGCAGGTATTCAATGCAGCTCAAGTGCCCATTGAATGGGAAGAACATTTTGTGGGTGACGAAGTTGACCCCAGAACAGGAAGCTTTTTAACATGGGAGAGTCTAGAATCAGTGCGCAGAAATGGTGTAGGCTTGAAGGGCCCTATGACTACACCTATTGGAAAGGGCTTCAGATCTTTAAATCTTACTTTAAGGAAAGAACTTGGTCTGTATGCCAATGTCAGACCTTGCTATAATCTACCTGGCTATAAAACTCGATATGATGGTGTTGATCTTGTCACAATCCGAGAGAACACGGAAGGGGAATATAGTGGCCTTGAACACCAGGTAATCCTACATCTAATGGAAATGCATTATTTGTGGTCCTTTGTGACCACATCCCCATGGATGGCTTAGCATTATTCAAGCTATATAAATCATTTTTATGTTCTTGACCACAGGTGGTAAGAGGTGTAGTGGAAAGTCTCAAGATCATTACTCGCCAGGCTAGTTTACGTGTGGCTGAGTATGCTTTCCAATATGCTTTGACCCATGGCCGACAAAGAGTGTCTGCCATCCACAAAGCTAACATTATGAGAAAGACTGATGGACTTTTCCTGAAGGTCTGCCAAATTCCTCACTCTTGTAGATACTGTATTGGAAAGTTCTTATAGATGAAAAAAAAAATGTCAAAAGAGATATTTGTTTCAAGATTTTTATTTTCAGTGTTGCCGTGAGGTTGCTGAGAAGTATCCTGAGATAACATATGAAGAAGTCATTATTGACAATTGTTGTATGATGGTGAGTTGAACAATTTTATTGCATAGTGCTGATATTGTGAAATTAATATATTCTTGTGTACTCAAGCTCTATCTTGCTTTTTAACAGCTGGTGGAAAACCCTACACTCTTTGATGTGTTAGTGATGCCTAATCTCTATGGGGACATTATCAGTGACCTTTGTGCTGGTTTAATTGGGGGTCTAGGTTTAACTCCCAGGTAATAATCATTCTGTTCCAGGTTATGGATGAGTTAGTGATATCATTCATGATTTTCACTCATTTGACCATTTTCAGCTGTAATATTGGCGAGGGAGGCATTGCTCTGGCTGAGGCTGTTCATGGTTCAGCCCCTGATATTGCCGGCAAGGTCAGTGATGTCACCAACTTTCTCTTTAATCATCATTTTTTCATCCAACAATATCAATCACTCTGGACAACATAGCATCCATAGCATCCTCATGAGTGGAATAGCATGCATGCTATATACATGTAGCCATTGTTATTCCACAGGCAGTTAGCACATAAAATCTAGTTTTAAATTTGCATGCAAAATATAATAATTTGTGGCAAACTTGCTCCTAGGATGCTGGTGGGTAAGGCCTGGCGACGGCAACTTTCCAACATAATAGAATTGCAAATATCACATGCATGCGATTATGGACTCTCTTTTTTCCCTTGTCACCTGTGCATCAGTGTTTATGTTGGTTCACATATGCTCATTGGACTAGTTTTAAACGTGCATGCAGTTTGCGAATGTAATAATCTTCTCCATACTTGCTGTTCTGCAAGTGCTATTATATAAAATCACCGGCATGCCAATGGGGACCATACTTTGTTCCTTGTGGCCTGTGTAAGAGGACTGATTTTGGTCCGTATTTCTAACTTGTGTTATTTGCTCATTTAATTGTTTCAGAATCTGGCAAATCCAACAGCACTCCTACTGAGTGCCATTGCAATGTTGTGGCATCTGAAGCTTCATGACAAGGCAGATCAGATTCATAATGCCATTCTTAAAACTATTGCAGAAGGGAAATACCGAACTGTTGATCTTGGTGGTTCAGCATCCACAACAGATTTCACAAAAGCAGTGTGTGATCATCTCTGAGAAATGTATATTTGATTTGAAAAATTTTGAGTGGTTTGCCCAGCCAACCCCATTTCTGGGTTAGGAGCACGTCGGCAAGATGAATAATGTTGTCGCACTTTTTTATGAATAATGTTGTCGCACTTTTTTTTTAACCCCTTAATAACATGTTAGCTGGGCTTTACTATTTTTCCCATTTTGTTTTTAACATGTTTCAACAGCCATAAAAGTCTTGATCTTCCAGTTGTGCTTAACATATTTTAATAATTGTATGCATTTTTTTGTGTACTCCAGTTAATTGTGGAAATTGGTTTCAGCTAGGAGATATCCATGATGGATGAAGGTGTTTGAACATGACAATATCATCGTGGTGATTTTTTTTTGCTTAATCCATAAATTAGAGGGGTGGTGTCCCAGAAGATGCGTTGTGAATTCTTCAGCTATTACGTGAAATGCAAGAAGTATCTATGATCATTCCTATGAACTGTTAGTTCGAATGTAGGATTTTCTTCAATGGGAGGAAATGGAAGATTTATTTAAAAAAAAAAAAAAAAAAAAGTGTCGAGCCGTAACTATTTTGAATGGTGTTGGTTTGGAACGGTTATGTTCCGTGACATGAGCCATAGACCACGTTCAGAATTTGTGCAACGATGCATTGACCGGAGTACTGAACTATGTTGAAAGCTGGAATAGTTTCATTTGGAATAATCGGTGAGGTTATATTATGGACATGTTTCCATTAGTTCTCTTGGGAGCGCTTAATTATGATACATCGGTGAGGTTATATTATGGACATCTTTCCATTAATTCTCTTGAGAGCGCTTAATTATGATATCTGTGATTGAATAAGCTATGTGCTCTCAAGAAAACCAATGGAAACCTGCCCATAATATAAATAGGGAGGGGTAATGCCTGACCTCACTCGGTATTCCAAACTAAATCATTCCTCGCCATTGCAGCAAGGCAAAATTGCTCCACAGGCACAATCAAAGGGCAACAGATTCATGTACCAAAGAGTTTTATCAAATATTGCTCCCCTGACGATTTTACATTTATGGCTGCAACGTCAAATCCTTGGCAGCAGTCAAGGGATTTTACATTTATGGCTTGGCTGCAATGTCAAATCCTTGGCAGCAGTATTGACCGGCCTAGTAGGTAGACGTCACAGATCTCGACTACAAGCTGCGGGTCCTTCTCCTCAAAGCTCCTTGTAGTCTTCTTGTTCGGTTAGGGTGGCCATGTTGTCCATGATTAGTTATAAAGCAGCCTCAAGCAGTTGCTTGGCGTTGTACCGATGAGCAAATGCATAATGTGCAATGGCATCATCATTGTTCACTTTGGATGCCATGAATTTCTCACAGAAGGTCTTGAGATGCATCACCTGTTATTTTTCTGCCAAGACCAAAAGTTTTCATGCCAGCTCCTCATCTAGTTGCGCTTTAGCAGCGTGCAGGTAGTGGACAAAGGACTGAAGAACATCAAATGAGGCATCATAGATGTTAACTATGCCAGTCCTGCTCTCTTGCATGTCATTCTCCAGCATTGCCTTGAAAACAGGGGATCTACTAATCTGCTAGATTTTTTTTTTAAAAAAAAATTCAGATTGTTAATGAAATCATTTTATAGAAGAACAGATTTCTGTGATAAAAACAAAATCGTCTATACACTGTTATGGCAAGTAGACATCAATTAGCATTCAGAAATGTTTTTAAAGCAAGGATCAGATTAATTTTCACAGTCAATTATCACCCACACTAGAACTTTGACAAACATACAAGAGCGCGTATTTCCTTTTATTGCATGCAACAATGTAACAGCTTGTTATGAAAATTAGATAAATATATATTTCTTCTAGCTTATACTACCACAGAATGGTCAATCCTACCAGATGTATCAGTCTGTATGTGGAATTTTATTAGTTTTATAAGATGATATGAATATCTAAGTTTTATGTGTTACGTGCCTTAAGCAGACCACAGTGATAGAAAAACTGACCAGGCCAAAAGAAGTGCTCTTAAGGGTACAAAGTATTTGTACCGCCACCTAATGCTTTAGTATTAGGTATGAATGAAGTATCATGCACCACCTGATACCTTAAGGTTACCAAAATAACCACCATAAAAGTCTTGCATTAATGACATAATCTACAAATCTATGGGTACAAATTACAGCAGCAGCAGCAACAAAGCCTTAATCTCAAACTAGTTGGAATCGGCTACATAAATCTTTTTTCTTCGTTCAGCTCTATTATGAGTCATATTTTTTTGTAAGATGCAAAAAATTTTAAGGATGATAGTAAGTGTGTCACTATTGTCTAAAGCCGTATTTACATCCTTCTATGATATATGGCTGATTTGAGCTAGTTTTTATTTGTTACTTATTATATTTTCTGTGAGTAAAAATTAAATGTGAAGTTAGCGAGTATAAAAAGAGGTAACTATTCTCTTTCATTGAATAATTATTCTATTTTTTTATGTCTATTTATTTTCATTCGACATTTAAGGTACCATTAAAGACTTAAAAACTAATATTTTCATTAAATAAAGGAAAGATACAGTGTCTTTTTAGGTAATTAAGCTAGATCAAGATGGATAAAAATACTTAGTTCTAGGTCAAAAGAATGGTTCCAATGATGGCATTGAGGAAGATGCGAAGATGGTCTTGATGGAGGAGATTTACTCATAATTAGGGTTAGCGAATATTGGCTAGTGAAGGTAGCAATCAAGGGGGGTGGCCAATGATGAGGACATAATGGTGATCTTAGCATTGTGACTGTCCTATTTGCTCTGAAGGATGTGGGGGAGGCAGGTCTTGATATAATGGATATGATGGGCATCCTTGATCAGCGACTTAAAATCCTTATTTTGGATGAAAATTAGCGTAGAAATCTAGCCACTTTGGAGGTTTGCAGGGATGACATGGACCTTGAAGAGGAGGCCCAAGCAATTGATGCTAGTGGGCGATGATACAATGGATGGTGGTGCTCAGAGAGAGGGAGCGCTCGATGTAGAAGGTAATAGAGTCGTTGGCTAGCTTACCATCAAAGTGGTCAATGATGTGGAAGACATTCATGGAACAGTGGTCATCAAAAGAGATGTAGCTCTTGTTGATGGGGAGCTCAAAATCAATGAGGACCTAGATCATTTTTAAGAAGTATCATGTTTACGGGCATTTTTTATGTTGTTTAGGATGCTTTGGAGTACATGGTGCTACCAATGATGACTCTCCAAGCAAGCAAACCAAAATAAGTCAAAAATTGAAGAAAATAGGAAGCAGTATAAAAAGGCTGATGCATAGCATTGAAAAATAAAATAAACATGAATCTAGATTGGAGTAATCTTCTTTCTCTTTATGTTTGTGTATATATATATATATATATATACTGTAAGCCTATCTCATTTCTTGCGAGTGTTGAAAGTGGTTTCTCTATCTTTTTCCCTAATTAATGCAAGCTTGTGGGTACAGCTAACTAAGCTAGATAGAAAAAAAAAAAAAAAAATCTTTTCTCATTGATTGCAATTATCATATTATAATGCTTTATTTTTAATTCTATTTGAGCCCATGCTATAATTTCTATGGTTTCTTTTGAATTGTATTAAAAATATGGAAAAAAAAAAAAAAAAAGGAGATGCGGCAACAAATTGAACTACGGCTGAACTCATATTGGTTAAAACTTTATTATATATATATATATATATATATATATATATATATATAAATTGTTAAATTTAGGATTAGACTTTTACTTTATTTAATAAATATATTGAATGATAAATTTTTATTTATTTTTTGTTCAATCTGACTTGCATCTATGATCTTATTACCATCAATATCTAACTTGATGACATCCTTCATTCTCAAACCTCAGAATTAAATTTTTTTAATAATAATATATATATTTTTTTAAATTTAAAAAAATATTATTTCTGATAAAATTAGCTCTTCAAATATATTTAAGTGGCTGTTGCCAGTAAAAAGCCTTATGAGACAGCGTAGCAGCTGATCCAAATAATTATTCAGTGGTCGAACAAAAATATCGGATTACATCCAAAATAAATATTTTTAATAATTTATTTTTTTTTATTTTTATATATTATTAAAATATAATAATAATAATAAAGTTTTAATCTGTAACTAATTAGTTCTAGATCATGGGCAATGAACAAAAGAAAAAAAAGCAGGCAGATAACTAAAAGACCGGGAGTGCTTTTATATCTCGCAGCGGCGTTGTGTCAAGCGCCCCATACCTATGACCTCTGACTCCCCCTCCCTCACTCTTCGGTACCGTAGGGTGTCCTTCGCCCCTCCCTCTCCCAAATTCAAATCTCCACCACCCCGAAAGCTAGGGTTTTGATCTCTGCTATCCCAAGATCCGATCTCTCCTCCGCTTTCGTCCATCTGGAAGTCCCCTCGCTTGAATTCCTTCCAAATTGATTCTTTTACAGGTTTTATTGGGTAATTTCAGGCGGTGTTAAGCTCTGGATCTGGCTTGGTGTTAACTCGTGATCGTGGGCGAATTTTTTGGTTGGAAAATGGCCGTCGAAGAGAAGACATGCAATGGCTTTGGGAGGCCGGAGGGCTCGTCTGGTGCGAGGTTGATCACTTACAATAGAAGGAAGCGTGGCAGGTCATGTTCGGACGACTGCCAGGTAAGGGGGTTCTGTTTTTTTTTTTCTTGCACTTTTTTTATGCTAAAGATTGAATTTACCTTTTCTGTCAGGAAAATGGGTAATTTCGTGGAATTTGGATTTGGTTTGGAGACGTAGTTTGCCGTCTTTGAGATTTGGTTCTCTCGTTTTCTTTAATTATTCAGGCTTTGCAGGGATGTGATTGTCATTCACAGCGTTCCGATAAGCTGTATAAATGAATTTTAAACTTACGATCTTGTCGAAGCTACTTTTCGATGCAATAAATTGGAAAGAGAAGGGGAAGAAGACATAAAAGTTTATCTCCAGTAAAAAGTGATCATAAGCTGGTTTTATGAGAAAGAAATGGGAAAAAAGTGAGGTTCAAGTGGGAAATCACTTCGTATGCAGAGAGGACAAGTTTAGTCTTGAGGCTTTTACATTGCAGTTGATGTGATTGTGCTGAACTGACATCATATGGAACCCTATTAGGTATTTAGGAGCCAGAAGGCAGTCCTGTAGCTGTATGAACACAGTACTGAATTATATGCAATTTATAATTTTTGACCTTCATCCCCAAGATAGGTGAAGACTAATATGAAATCCTACTTGGTTGGAGTACTTCTTTGTTCTTGTTTTACAGAAACCACGTAAGAACATGCAAAATCATCTTTTCAAAAGCATACCCATCCTCGAGTTTCATTTTCAGGTATCATGCATATAAAATGTTATTCTTGTCTGCGTAGTGGACATCACAAATCTTATCTCTTTTGATGGCAATGACTTGTAATAAGTAACAATCCCAAATGTTAAATCTTAGGTTACTTTTGATTATGCACTTGTTTTGATATGCATTAGGACTTGGTAAAGCTCAGTTGGTGAAACATGTTTTTGTAGAGAGCAGGGATGTACCTCAATTGCATCTTCAGTACAAGTATAAGCATTTTGCTTCTGATCTTGTCACTGCCACTAGCATTTATCATGACCCTCATAGAAATTGAGCATCAATCATCCATAAGTATGGAACTACACCTATTTTAATCTTAATATTCATTTTCTCTGCCACACAGGACCAAACATCTGTCTAACTCTTGTATGCCATAATTCTTCTTGAACCATCTATTCTTATATGTTCATGAGTGTGTTTCAATTCTAGTAACTTCTAACTTCTCCAGCTTATTTATTGAGCCATATTTTTACTTGACTGACTTTGATTAAGGTGCCTGTGTATCTTTTTGTACTGCATCGAGTGTCAATCTCTGTTTTCAAACATATAAGGTGTTAAACCTCTGGACATTTAGAACTTGTCTTATTGGAAACTTTTCATTTGCTCAAGGCATATTCAAAGGTATGCTATCACATTCCTGGGCTCTATATTGTCACATTATATTCTTTTGTGGATTCTAGGAGATGTAACTTCTTTTGGGTACTTAATGACTTTATGTCATAACTCACTGAACCATGACATGTATTGAGTGGATCATCAGTTGAAACTCCCTTTGGATACTCTATGGCTTAATGTTTGAACTCACTGCACCATGATGTGTATTAAATGAATCATCAGCTGAGGTTAATACATGTCCTCAGTTCCCTTTGTTTTAGGGGACATGCACTTCCTATGTTTTTTGAGAATTTTGTTATTTCCAAATCATTGAGATTGCTCCTTATTTTTTTAAGCTTTAAGAACCATTTTGCAAGATTCATCATTTTCTATGGATGTGATAAAATGAGGTGATCCTAATTGATGGTCATTTATACACTACATATTTAATTGTTCATCACCCAGTGGGCTTTAAGTTTGAGTAACTTCATGCATGCAAAATGCTGCCTTGGGAATTTTTACGAAGACTAATTTATCTGCATTGTTAGTTGACAAGTATGGCCATATGATGCAGATAAAAATTCCTATTAGAGTAGGTTTTTGTCAATATTTGGGCTTTATAATTCAGCTTCCTTTGTCATAACTTGCTTATTTTGAAGCTAACTTCAAGTCCTGCAAGTTTTATATTTTAGTCATTGTGGTGGTCCAGAAGAACAACTTTTTGAGAAAAATTAAATTTCCAGCTGTTTGGATGAGGGGAAACTAAAAAATTACTGTAACGTGTTGTCCAAATTTGGAGGAGTTTTAGATTTTGCATTTTTTTGGCTGTGGATGATTCTCTTCCATTTCTGGAGATTTTTGAATAATCATACAGAATTTTAGCAGAATAGATGGACATGTCTGCAAGATTTCGGCATATATGTATATTGATTAAATGGAGCTCCATTTGATCAGTTTGTGTACTTTTTCTTTCCTGTAAATGCTCTTTAGTTATAGTTAAGGTAACTTTATGCCTAAGAAGTAGCAAACAGGTATAAAAGCTTGTTATTTCACATTGCAAGGTGGTTAGATTTGCACATTCTGTTTTCCTACAAATACCCTTACATGTAGAGAACTCTATCCTTCTTTCTATTTTGCATATTGTTGTTTCTGATTTTTCTTTCCTTCATATGGATGATAACAAAACCATTGAGGCATCATGCTGTGTATTGTCACTACAATGCCAGTCCCAAGCTCAGTGAAAAAAGACAGTTGATGTTAAGTTCAGATCTAGAAATGAATTCTAATTCAATATAATGGCGTACATGTTATCACCAAAATAATTATCATCTACAAGCCCAGGAAGAAAAGGATAACTGATGTTAAATCTATACCTAGAAATGAAATCCAATTCAATATAATGACATAATCATTAGCTCCAAAATAATTATTGTCTAGTATATTTGTAGCAGGGAATGCTGTAGAAGGAATATGAGATGAAGATAATATAATTACTGTAACTCTTAAAGATGTTATTTTCATTAACTGTTTCATGGAAGCTGCTTTATTGCATGAAGGGTCTGTCGGAGCTAGTCAGCAGGATAATAAAAGTGATGGGAGATTTGAGAGGTTACAAACATGGAGGGGAGGGGAAGGTGGGACATTTGGGCAATGTTTAAGCCTGTATAATAAAGTGATTAACCATGAATAAGAGCATGGACTGAGTCACAAAGTGGTCATCTTTAAGCCAAGGTTCATGGGATTGTCATGGTTGATATAATACTCTCAATTCAAGCAACAAGACGGTTTTAATCCTCAAAATGGGCTTTAATTATGTCGTCCCATTTGCATCTGATTTTTACCTTTTATGTGGGATGTTGGACATGATCGCAAATGTGTGTGCATTTTGTAGCTTAGGTTTCTCAGCTATTGTTTCTTGCCTCATTGGTTGCAAGGTTGCCTTATAATATGGTCGGGGCTTTGCAGGAGTGGCAAAGGTTGTTAAGATCATACATAGCAAGAAACATTCTAAAGACATCCCAATTGGTTTGCTTATGATGAAGCATTTCTGATAGCATATTGTGTTTGAGCGAGAAAGGAAAATAGGTAACCATTACCCCTAAAGAACATGGCAAGCCAACAGAATAATGCATTCCATGAGAAGTCAGCAGATTGGTAACATGTAGGACTAGTAAAAGGGTAGAATGGGCCTTAGGTTATGCTTGGGGACAATGAGATTGGACTCGAATTAAGGTGGTCTTCCAAGAGTAGGGTGGATTCAAGAATCGGAGTGGGGCCAAGAGATGCATTGGGCTTAAAAGAAGAAGGGATGCTGTTAATGTGGAAGAAAAAAGAAGCAGAAGGGCTAGGGCATTTAAGAACACTGGATACCAATTTGGGCTAGATGAGGATGCTAAGTATCCTATTATGTCAGAAATCATATCTTGAGTTGTTTTACTGATTGGTGTGAGAATCATCTCATCATGGCAACTTGATATATCATGACCCTTGAGGTGTGCACATAAATGACTATGGACCAGTGTAGTTGTTTGTACTACTCAGTTGAATGCTGGCTATTGATAGCTAGAGATATCCATCATCATGGTATTGTTTGGTTACCCTACAGCTTAAGCACACTCTGTCTGCTAGTGGGGTTTGGTAAACAAGTAGATCAAACATGTGACAGGCCATAAGAGTCTGTTGGTGTGCATTAGACAGAAAGGTTGAGCTCTTGGTAATCCATGCAGTAGGAAAAGGAGATGTTAGAATCTAAATACAATCAAGTAAGTTTGAGGAGGATGCAGAAGCTCTAATAGGGCTTATAAAGGTCTTAATGAACAGGAGGAATAAAAGTAGAAAAGGACTGATTATTGAGCAGGACAAAAGGCATTTAAACCAAAAGAACATCTTGAGGAAAAAGAGAGCTAAACAAGTCTAAAAAAAACTTCACTAGGCTGCATTGTATTGGTATAGTAGTCCCATATGTTTAAGGAAAAAAGAAAAAAGACAATAGGGACTACAGGGTACTAATCCTAAACAGATTCTTGTTGACTTGTGGTGGTAGATGGGGCTTTTCAGTAGGAAAGGTTCTTTTTTTTTTCTTTTTTTATTTCGCTTCGTAAAATGGAGGAGAAGAGTTTCTTACACAGTTTGGACAAGGTGAAGGTTTATTTTTTTGACCCTTTGAAAATTGACCTAAGAGTTAATGACTGCTGACAGCATATTGTGGCAGACAAACAAGGAAAGATATCATCATATACTTTAAATATGTATTTGCCAAAGGATTTTAAAGGCAATGCCCATAATTGGTAAAAAGGTGACCTTTCCAACATTAGTCAATGAACAGGTTGTCCATTTGTCGTGACCATCCAGTGGAGAACGTAACCTTTGTTGTATGGAGAATAACTATGTTGTCATATTGGCATGAATAGTGGATGATTAAGCCTTGTGTTAGGCTATTGAAACTATCACAAAGAGCTCAAGAAAATGATTTGGTGCTTTGCTTTCATGACCCTTGGGAATAAATGTTAGAATTCCTGTGTACTGCAATAAAACCACTAATTAATAAGTGAGTTTCAGTTAATGTTTCCTTGGCATGTAATATTTAATCCTAGTCTATCATACAAGTTGTGGGACCTTTTTTTTTTTTTTTGGTTTGGTTGGGGGGGGGGAAGGGTGTGGAGGGTTAAAATGACTCATTGGTTTTTAAGCCATGCATCAATATATGAATGATTTCTTTAAATTAAGCTTTTCTGAATTTATCCAATTAATTCAAGAATAATTCTTGTAAACCTCTTGTTAAGCATTTGAAAATTTGTAGATACTAAGACTGCATATGTGCTTCCAAACGCCATAACAATATTCTGATGTGCACTTTAATAACAATTATTTGGTATGATTCTTGTAGAATAGTATTAATATATTCAATTTTTGGCCATGAGATATTATTATTCTGTAGTTGTTCCACAATTTAAAATGCATATAACCTTTTTTTTGGGATTGGTTGCTAAAACTCAGGCTTTGTTTTTTGATTGAAATTGTTTAGTCAGAAAATTCATTTTCTTCTTATGTTTTTATGTATCATAAGAAATTGTATATAGTCTTTGTTATTAATCTATATTATTTGCGTTACATTGTTAAACTTTGTTCTTGCATTACACTTCACAATCTAATCAGTAAAAAAAGGTATAAAGCACAGATTTAGCTGTTATGTTTTGAATTTTATGTCTATGCCTCAATCTTAGCCCTTTTTTTTAATGTGTGTGTTTGCGTGTTCAATTGATGATGTGTGTATTTGCAGGTTTCCAACATGCCTTTGCATAAAAGGAAAATTAGGGATATTGTTGGGTGGGAGCATGGAGTGATAGTTGATGGAAATACGTCTCACTGGAAGTGCAATTGGTGTGGTGTGGATGGATATGGTGGGGTTTCTAGGCTTAATAATCATATTGCTGGTGCTTATAATGTTCGAAAATGCCCAGAGGCTCCAAAGGATGTTGCAAAAAACATGATGAAGCATATTCTAGCAAAGCAAAGGGACAGATGGGCGAAGATAGCTGCACGCAATCGTATTGATAGGATGAAGTCCAAGTTTCATCCTGAAGATGATTTAGTTGATAAGGATAATGTGAAAAATGACCTAGAGATCCAGGGGAGGAATGCCAGCCAACTATCTAAGAGGGCCACTGACCAATCTGGAATTGCTTGTGAGACTGCTCAACAATCAAAGACAGCTACTCAGCTGCTAAAGGTTGGCATCGCTAAGGTATCTAATGTTAGTATTGATTATTCCTTTTGAATTCATCTCCATGATCCATGCTTGATATAAGTCTATGAGATGAGTTATTTGTATGTTTTATTTCATGTTTTCTGGTTACACTTAACCTCAACATGTAAGTTCTAATTATTTTGAGATTTAAGATATGCTTGAATGACATTTTCTTTTTAGATCAGACTGTCATTTAAAAAATTATTAACTGAAAAGAAGTTTTCTTCAACATACATAAATGCATTATGTGTGGACTTGCGTCTTTCTATTTCAATACAAGCTAATTCGACATGATGCCATACAAGAACACTCTTGGTTTTTGGATTGGATCATATCCATCTATAAGCCGATGAGCAACACTATGAATGTACAACATATATACATACACATTGACTTTCTAATTCTCAGTCTCTTCTGTTGATCTTTGATTTTTTTTCTCTTTTCTTGTTGTTGATCATTAGTTCTTTTCTGATTATAAAAACTAATCAAATTAAATGAAAAATGGATGAGTCATGATTTATATTGAGATCCTTTTTTAGTTTACATGTAATCATTCTTTTATTAAAATACAACTGTCTCATTTGTGATAATAATCAGAGAAAAAATAAAAAATAGCAACTAGAGATAATTAGGTAATGAATTCATATTATGTTGCAATGATGAGTCTAGAGTATCTTCTGAATGGATACGTTGTAGGCATTGGGCAGTTAATATGACACACTGTTCTAAGATGGCTGTCTTCAATTCAGCATTCTTGTCAGTGTAAGCTAATAGCTGTAGCAGATTGGGCTGAGTGCTCATGACTCTAGTTTCAGCTTTATGTCACTGGCTTAGTAGTGTGTGTGATTTTGGGGTGTGTACAATTGGCCAATTTACTGATCAATCTTTAAAATTGACTTTGGTATGAAGAGTGATAAGAGAGTATTTACTGGGTTGTATTTTGATTGATTAAGTCCGAGCTGTTGCAATGTGGACATGAGCTAGGATAGAAGTTGGCTCCATAGTTTCAAGTCCCGGCGAGATGTCTCGTGAGACTCCAGGACGGATTGCTGTTCCAAGTGTCAGGATGATGCCTATCCCGTAATTGTCCTAGCATCTCAATTGGCATCTTGGGACATTCCCTGTCTCAAGTGTCGGGACGGGACGGGATGACAATACATCCCATTCTATGAGAAAGCCGAGATGTCTTCATTTTAGAGGATTTAAAATCTTGGTTGGCTTAGATTCAAAACTTGAATATACACTCTATTTTTAATTTAAGTGAAATAGAAGTGGATTCAACATGGGTTACATGACTAGCTAAACATAATTGACGGTTCAAAATTTTATATTTTGGGTTTACCTCATAATGGCTTCGTTCAAACCCAAACCAAACTCTTAAGGCCCTTTATGGTTGTTTGGTAAATGCAAGCTAGGGCCAGGATCTCTTACTAACCCTCCTAAGAATGTTGCGTTTTGGAGGGTTGAATTTATTAGATCAATGGGCCAAAAATGAGATAGCTAGGTTAATTTTATATGACCGAAAAGATGGGATAAATTTAGCTTTCAGAATTTCATAGGAGATTCTCCTCCTCCTCTCTTTGTGCGCGTGCGCCCATGTGTATGCTGTGGGACCTGGTTTTTTTTTGGGGGAGGGGGGTGGGGGGTGGGGTGGGGCGTGGAGGGTTAAAATGATTCATTGGTCTTTAAGCCATGCATCAATATATGAATGATTTCTTTAAATTAAGCTTTGTTGAATTTATCCATTTAATTCAAGAATAATTCTCATAAACCTCTTTTTAAGCATTTGAAAATTTCTACATACTAGGACTGCATACATGCTTCCAAAATCCATAACAATATTCTGATGTGCACTTTAATAACAATTATTTTGTATGATTCTTGTAAAATAGTATTAATATATTCAATTTTTGGCCATGATATTCTGCAGTTGTTCCACAGTTTAAAATGCATATAACCTTTCTTTTCTTGGGTCGGTTTCTAAAACTCAGGCTTACTTTTTTGATTGAAATTGTTTAGTGAGAAAATCCATTTGCTTCTTATGTTTTTATTATCATAAGAAATTGCATATAGACTCTGTTTTTAATCTATTTTAGCTATATAACATTGTTAAACTTTGTTTTTGTATTACACTTCACAACCTAATCAGTGAAAAAAAAGCATAAAGCACACATTTAGCTGTTATGTTTTGAATTTTATGTCTATGCCCTAATCTTAGCCCTTTTTTTTTTTATTGTGTGTACGTTTGTTCAATTGATGATGTGTGTGTATTTGCAGGTTTCCAACATGCCTTTGCATAAAAGGAAAATTAGGGATATTATTGGGTGGGAGCATGGAGTGATAGTTGATGGAAATACATCTCACTGGAAGTGCAATTGGTGTGGCGTGGATGGATATGGTGGGGTTTCTAGGCTTAATAATCATATTGCTGGTGCTTATAATGTTCGAAAATGCCCGGAGGCTCCAAAGGATGTTGCAAAAAACATGATGAAGCATATTCTAGCAAAGCAAAGGGACAGATGGGCGAAGATAGCTGCACGCAATGGTATTGATAGGATGAAGTCCAAGTTTCATCGTGAAGATAATTTAGTTGATAAGGATAATGCGAAAAATGACCTAGAGATCCAGGGGAGGAATGCCAGCCAACTATCTAAGAGGGCCACTGACCAATCTGGAATTGCTTGTGAGCAGCCCAGGACTGCTCAACAATCCAGGACAGCTACTCAGCTGTTAAGGATTGGCATGGCTAAGGTATCTGATGTTAGTATTGATTATTCCTTTTGAATTCATCGCCATGATCCATGCTTGATATAAGTCTATGAGATGAGTTATTTGTATGTTTTATTTCATGTTGTTCTGGTTACACTTAGCCTCAACATGTAAGTTCTAGATCTTTTGAGATTCAAGATTTGCATGAATGGCATTTTCTTTTTAGATTAGACTGTCATTTAAAAAATTATTAACTGAAAAGAAGTTTTCTTCAACATACATAAATGCTTTATGTGTGGACTCGCATCTTGCTATTTCAATACAAGCTAATTTGACATGATGCCATAGAAGAACACTCTTGGTTTATGGATTGGATCAAATCCATCTATAAGATGATGAGCAACACTATGAATGTACAACATATATACATACACATTGACTTTCTAATTCTCACTCTCTTGTACTGATCTTTGTTTTCTTTTTTTTCTTGTTGTTGATCATTCGTTCTTTTTTGATTATAAAACTAACCAAAATTGAATGAAAAATGGATGAGTCATGATTCATATTGCGATCCTTTTTTAGTTTGCACGTAATCATTCTTTTATTAAAATACAACTGCCCTGTTGTGATAACAATCAGAGCAAAAATAAAAAATAGCAACTAGAGATAATTAGGTAATAAATTCATATAATGTTGCAATGATGACTCTAGTTTCAGCAGGCTTTTGATGTAAGCTAATAACTGTAGTAGATAGGGCTGAGTGCTCATGATTCTAGTTTCAGCTTTATGTTACCGGCTTAGTAGTGTGATCTTGGGGTGTCTAGGACTGGCCAATTTATTGATCAATCTTTAAAATTGACTTTGGTGCGAAGAGATATAAAAGGGCATTTAGTGGGTTATATGTTCGTTAATTAAGTTTGAACCGGTGTAATTTGGACATGAGCAATTTGGACATGAGCAAGGATAGAAGTTGATTTCATGGTTTCAAGTCCCGATGAGACATTCCGTGAGATGCCAAGATGGGTTGCCATTTGAAGTGTCGGGACGTTGCCATCTTGCCATTGTCCTAGCATCCCAATTGGTGCGTGTTATATATGAAGAGTAATAACAGAGCATTTATTGGGTTGTACGTTGGTTGATTAAGTCTGAACTGGTGCAATGGACATGAGCAAGGATAGAAGTTGGCTCCATGGTTTTAAGTCTCGGCAAGATATCCCATGGGATGTCGGGATAGGTTGCGTTCCAAGTGTCGAGATGGTGTAGTTCCGTCATTGTCCCAGCATTCCAGTTGGTGCATGTTGTGCATGAAGAGTGATAAGAGAGCATTTATTGGGTTGTGCATTGGTTGGTTAAGTCTGAACTGGTGCAAAATGGACATGAGTAAGGATAGAAATTGGCTCCATGGTTTCAAGTCCTGGCTGACATCCTGTGGGATGTCGGGATATATTGTCGTTTCAGGTATCGGGATGGTACCATCCTGCTATCGTTCCAACATCCCAATGGGTTCATCTTAGGACATTCCTTGTAGTGTTGTCAAAGGCGCACCTTAGGCATATGCTTACGGCGCAAGGCGTAAGGAACCAAGGGTTAGGCATTTCTTATATCCTTGCGCCGTAAGGAACCAAGAATTAGGCATTTCTTATATCCTAAGATGCGTTTAAGGCGCAAGCGCTTAAGGTGGGTTAAATGCTTTTTATATTTTAGGCAAGGTGCTTTTATTTTAGTGTATATAAGGTGAAAAAATGTATGCTTTTAATCTGATTTCAGACGCAAGGCATACCTTTTTTTGTAAGATATATTTATAATTTATATTTTTTAAATCTATTATATTTATTAGACTATATTGACTTTATGATGTACTATCACATACATAATTATTTTCCTTATCTTATAAAAAAGCTAAACATCGAAAGACAAAAGAGATGGAACATAAAAAATTATGCTATCATCTGAGAAAGAGAAGGAAAAACATTGAGGGACTATAAATTTTAGTTAAGAAAAAGGAGGCTTTCCATTTAGCTAATAGGCTAAATATATTATTATAATTTTTTAGCTTTTTTCTATAATGTATTATAAATCTTGTTTATTTAAATTATTTTATTTATTTTAAAAATATGCACTTCCCTTCGCTTAGGCGTGCGCTTATGTTTTGCGCCTCGTACCTAGGCTTCAAAAGTCCTTTACGCTTAAGTGCTTAGTGCTTTTAATAGCATTAACTTTTTGTCTCAAGTGTCGGAACGGAACAAAACAATAGTACATCCCTTTACATGAGAAAATCAAGAGGCTCCATTCTATAAGATTTAAAACCTTTGTTGGCTTAGATTCAAGACCTAAATATACACTCTATTTTTAATCTAAGTCGAACAGAAATGGATTTAACATGGGTTACATGACCCAGCTAAACATGGTTGATAGTTCAAAATTCAGATTTTGGGTCTACCTCATAATGGCTTCATTCAAACCCAAACCAAACTCTTAAGGCCCTTTATGGTTGCTTGGTAAATGCAAGTTAAGGCCAGGCTTTCCTGCTAACCCTCCAAAGAAGGTTGCTTTTGGGAGGGTTGAATTTATTAGATCAACTAGTTTTTAACCTGTGTTATGTATGGTTACTTATATCTTTTTAAAAATAAAACTTATTTATTTTAAAAATTTCCTCAAATATGAGGCAATCGAGATGGAAAAAAAAAGCTTACGGTACTGCTCTTCTTTCCTTTCTTTAATATCCATGGGTTGCATGAGCTTCAACATGATAGCCTAATTAATGCAGTGTAGGGAGAAAGTGTACATATGAGGCAACTGAGGAAAAAAAAAGGCCTACGGTACTGCTCTCCTTTTCTTTCTTAATATGGTGGGATTCTGTGAGCTTCAGCTTGATAGTCTAAGTAATGGTTGTTTGATATGGCATCCTACCCTTCAGCATGATAGCCCTCCCTTAATTTTTTTTACCATGTGGCATTCAAATAGGATAAAAAAGGTAGCATATTATAATAGCATTAACAATTCTTGCCACATGGCATTTTGTTGTACACTACCTTGAAAAGCCTCTGTTTTATATATAGGATAGAAATATAAATAGGATAAAAAAGGTAGCGTACTATAATAGCATTAATAATTCTTGCCATATGGCAATTTGCTGTCCATTGCCTTGAAAAGTCTTTGTTTTATATGTAGATTATATAACCTAATTCAAAGGAAAAAGTAGTCAGAATTCCATTCCCATCCCTTTGGCCCACATTCTACGTACCAAAGTTTAGTCAAAGGGAGCAAAGTGTGGTCCAGCTGGTTTGGCGTATATATAAAAAATAAGGGGAAAAAAGAAACCGTGGCATGAAATTGGAGTTCAATTTGAGATGGAATTGGAGATGGGGTCGGGGCTTTGATGCTTTGCACTCATGTTGTACACTCCCTTTTTTTTATTAATTTAAATGTTGATTAGTATGGACATATATTAGTAACTTTTGCATTACTTGTATGCAACATTAAAAAAGAGGTAACCTCACCCGACGGTGACAACATTCACAAGTCCTAAATAGCATGGGAGGAGCTTGGAGTAGAGAAATCCCTCTTGCCTCTCTCTCTCTCTCTCTCTCTCTCTCTCTCTACGTCATACACCCAATGCCATCAAACTTTTGAAATATATTGGTTATGTTGTGATAACTCTGACTCTCTCTGGAGGGTTTGTCAGTGAAATATGGAAAAAAGAAGAGACACGTGACATCAAATTGGAGTGGGATATGCTGCATTCAATTGGTGCTCGATTGGAGAGATAGTGTTGGGGCTTTGCTTTATATATAAAATTGATGGGCCAAAAATGAGATGGCTAAGTTAATTTTATATGACTGAAAAGATGGGATATATTTAGCTTGCAGAATTCTCGTCTCTTTCTTCTTCACACTTCTTCTTACCTTATCTCTCATGTTATCCGACCAACCTCCAAGCTTCAATCAAACACTACTTTTTATAAACTCAAAATTAAGGGAGTCTTGGAGGGTTTGTGAGATTTAGGAATAGCTGTCTGAGGTTTGCTGTTCTCCAATCGACAAAGCCTATTTGGATTTGTTGGGCATTAGTTTCTATTGAATTTATTTGTACCTAATTCATTACATAGACCTAACTTATCCTTTTGGCACTCGTTTGGTGTTTTCCTTAGAAAAGATTTTTCTAGATCCATTTTCTTGGACAAAGTTTTGTAGGAAAAAACAAATTTTACGATGTTTGGTCGATAGAAAATTTGTATGAAAAAATAGCTTTGAAAATATTTTCTTGTGTTTGGCTGGGGATAATTTTACATAAAAAAATGCTAATTTGACTATAATACCCCTAAAATAAAGATTGCATGAGAATTAATATAATATAATAAATTATTTCTATTATTATAATATAATATAATATAATATATTTATTATATTATATATATTATATATATTATATATTATTTCTAATTTATTAAATCATATCATATTATACTTTATATTATCTATTAAAATATATATTATAATATAATATAATATTAATATCATAATATTAAATTATATTATATTAGTAATATTTTACTTATAATATAATATATAAGATGCAATATATGATATTATTATATCATTATATTATAATATATTATTATATCGTTATATTATAGTATATTGTTATATTATGTCATATTATAATTTATTAAATCATATTACGTTATATTATGTTATACTATATTATATTATAATTTATCTGTTATAATATGATATAATACAATTTATATGTTGTACTATATTATATTATTTACATAATATTATAATATAATATAATATTAGTTTATATATTATAATATATGATATAATTTAATATGTTACCTGATATTATATTATATATGTTGTAGTAATATAATATAAATATAATAGGGGTTATTTTGAACTTTTGATGCTAAAAATATTTTTAGTGGGATGGGAAAAGATAAAATACCATCTCTCCTATGGGAAATCTTTTTTGGTGGAGTATGGGGAAAAGAAATATATGAGCCCCACCAGCCATTTTCCTATCCTTTATCAAGCAAACGTAGGAAACTAAGGGTGGAAAACTTATCCACCCTTATTTTCCTCCCAACAAAATGACCCCTTACTGTTATGTTTCACCACTGTCAGATAATACAGTTGGAAAGGGATGGGGGGCTATTGTTCCTGCCTATTACATGGTGTATCGAAAGTGAATGTGTATTACGAGACAGAAAGAAAAGGGGTCAGTTCCCTGTTCTTTTCAGTGTTTTGTTAAGCCTTTATCTATTGCTTATCAGGGAAACTGGTAAGAAACAACTATAGTTTCATTTCTTGTTAGTGTCTCCATGTGTTTCAACTTGCCCTCATCTGTTTTGGCACATCATTTTGCACTTGTTGCTCTGTGAACTTTTTGTAGCCATTTTCTTGGACATCATTTTCACAATTGGGAGATACAGCGGACAAGAAAAAGCTTCTTGGACATCATTTTCACATGAAGGAGCTTGATAATGTCAATAATTTCCTTCAAGTTGCTAGGTCAAATTATGGAATGTATTTCTATCAGACAAAATTCGCTGCCAATCTCTGTTGGAAACATGTCTTTTGGGACCGAAGCTTTAGATACTTTTTAACAGATACTGATTTTAAAATGATCACAAATTAGGGAGATCGATTGGAGGATGCTGGACATATTTGAAAATTATCTGGCTACTAGATTTATCTGGTATTTCACTGCCAAAATTTTGTGTTGTTGATCAATGTAGTTAAATGTAGTTAGCTGTTCATGCATGTTCCTAGAAAATGTCATCTTGATGCCATGGTCCTTATTCCTCAGTATTTTTGAGGTGGCTCTGGTTCAAGGTATTTTTTTCATAGGAATGGTCTTGAATTGATTGATTTTGCTGTAAAAGATGGCTGGATCTCAGACATGATTAAGTAGAGTCTACAACATTATCTGTGGCACTATGATTGTGTGGCAGAGCAATAAGCAAATTGCCATATCTGACTGTAATCTAGAAGCCATTTTTTTTTTCTTTGGTATAATCTGTCGCTAAAAGCTAGCTCTATTAGACATGGTCTTTCTTGCAAGGGAACTGCTGAAGCTTCAATGGTACATATTGATAATCAAACAATAATACATATTGATAATTATCATTATACTGCAAGAGAACCAAGCATATTGGTCTTCATCATGGTCAATCACACTACCTTTTTTTTGGATCTCAAGGTTATTTGGCTGATGCATTCTATTTACCCTAATGTATCTGCATCTGACACTTGGATATAGGTGCAATAATATAGGAGTAATATTTGGGTATGATTCCACAATAAGAATTTTTAGAGAAAAGATTGGACGCTCACTTCCATCCTGTGTTCATAGCTATATTCACAAGTGATTGAGCAAGAACAAAGTTGTTTAGATGCTGCCACAAGCTTAAAGGCTTTAATTTCCATGCTAAATTTGGACAAGCATCAAACATACGTGCCCTTGATGTGATTTGTTGTTGCATAGCCACCGATGGGTGACCCCCTTTATTAGGAAGACATTTTATTAGGCCACTAATAGCTGAATTCTCTGTCTCCGTTCTCTTCGCCTTTCTTTGTCTTATCTATTCTCATTTTTTGTTATATTTACCCATTGCATACTTTATCTTCTTCAACAAGTACTTGTATATATTCTTTATAGGGGAATAGATTTCAATTAATTGACAAATCTGATTTCTGCAGAACAGCAGCTACAATCCTTCAAGGCTGGTTAGGGTTGGACATTGATCTGTTATCAGCTGTTGCAATATCTAGTCTTAAAAGTTACTAGTTTGGTTGATCTGTGATTTCAATTATCATCTTGGGTGCATGATTTATTGGAAGATGCAAATTATTTCTTATCTGACCATATGTTCTATGCTGTCTATATTGACATTTCATTACCAAAACTTAGCACTGAAATGTAGAGCACTTTCTCACAATTGGGATGTAATCAGCTCATATACAACATATATACAGCTGATACTTAAATAGGTGCTGTGCTTCTTTAAAAGAGGAAAGTTTATATGCAAATTTATGGGAAAATAAATCCTTCATGCAGGAGGTACATGAATATATATGGAACCTCTTAATTGGTGCATAAGATGAGACATTGAAATATATTTTGCATCTTCCTTTATATTTCCCAATATAATTATTACTAGCTTATCACCAACTGAATTTTACTAAGAGTTAAAAATCTTAATTCCTAGTATTGTATTCATTCCTATACTTTGGTCATATGGTTGTTAGACAAGTAATTCCACTGTAATTTTATTTGGATCATTTTATTTCCATTTTAAGCAATGCTGTGGTCACTTGGCATGCAGCAGGATATGAAGCGAGCTCATGACATAGGTTTGCACAGTACCACCTGTGAACAAGATGATCATGCTAGAATAGTTAGTCACTGGAGACAAGTACTAGAACACTTGCTGCAGTTGCCAGATTTGAGTGGAGGTAGTGGTATTCAAAGTTGCATCCATGATGCACTCATTAATGGTCCTTCTCGGTTCACCAGGAAGTTCAAGATGACTGATGGCCCCTGGGACACTACACAGCAAAAGGTATCATGGTTTTATCTTGTTTTCTTAATTATTGTCCTGTGCTGTAAAGTTTAGATTACATAGTTTTATAAGCAGGTATGCATTTGTCATTACCAGGACAGATATAAGGGCCATAATGAAGTTATTAGTCAGTCTCAAAGATTGGATGGTTCTACCTCAGATGTATCAAAAATTGGGACTTCAGATGTAAATGCCAACACTATAAAGTGCCAAAATGTTTTCCTTGATATTCTATGTTCAGAGAAATTTGCTTTATTGTGTGATTTACTTTGTGCAACCTTGCAAGACGTCAAGGGCAAAAGATTTTTTGACTTTAGCCTGATAAATTCAAAGATGAAAAATGGGGATTATGAGAAGTCACCTGGATTATTTGATCAAAATATCCAACAGGTATTTACTGACTTATTCATTTGCAGTTACCATATCTCATAAAGGTGTGCTTTCTTCAGTGTATATTTTGGTGATCTCATGATGTAAGTTATTAAGTGCTAGACTGAGATATGATAATGCATTTACATATGCCTTTGGGCTTGCATTTTTGAGAATAAATGTTTTGGGAAATTTACTGCCCATTGGATGCCTTTTGATGGAAGCTTCGATATTTGTAACTAAACCGATAACTTGGTTGTTTGCGTTCACAATTTTATCTGAAGAATGTATGTAAACCTTATTGTTTATCTTGGTGGTTTGTCATCTTTTTTGTCTTTGTTGAGGTTTTGATTTGTTTGCAATTGATATCATCTCATTCTAGGTCATCATATTGTTCATTTCATGTCCTTTTGTGGTTCATCAGCACCTGTATGCTTGTTGATCTTTCATTTTGAAGTAGCTTCGTGGAGAAAATCTTGTTATGCGATGGCCTTCTTTTTTCCACTAATAAACTATTGATTCATCAATATAATGGCTATCCATATTTCTGTTTTCTGATAACTAGAACTTGACATCAGCAGGTCCTTCAATTTTGAAATGCTGAATGCCAGTATTTGGAGGATACCTGATCATTCAAGACCTACTCAATGATATGGTATCATAGCTGCTGCTGCTGCTTTGTCTTGTACTATAACAAATGGATATATGGGGATTGCAGTGTCCTGTATAATTTCTTGCTCATCTAGTTCTATGACTATCGAATCTTGTTTTGATGTGTTCACTTTCCTTGAATTCTTGTGATGTACAATTGACCTATAGAGTACTCTTTTGATAGATAATATGATCATATTTTATTCTTTTAAGTATGTTAATCATTCTTTCGGTTCAAATAATATTAATATGCTGTTGTCTGGCATCAAATTTGAACCTTATGGAACAAGTTTTAGATTTCTTTTAGGATATAGTTGATCATGTAAAGCGTGATGATTTTGATTTTGATTTTTTTTTTTTTTTTTTTTTGGTCATATCTGATTTTTCTGGTTCTACTGGACCTTATATTCAAAAGTTCCTGGATCAACGGGAAACTTCAATTAGCAAGTAAGAGTTTGACTCATAAGGATTCATTATAGATTTGCTGAATAAATATCTCATGCCTTGTATCACAGATATGGGATAGGTTTCACAAAATTGGCCGAGAAATGGTTCTTCTAGCAAGTAGTCTTTCAAACATATCACGGGCATCCCATCAGAAGCAGGTATGATTCATGTACCCTTCGTGATTTGTACCACTGATATCGCTTTGATTCTTTCTTGTGCTACGTGGAAAAAGTTGGCTTGTTAACATATAGTGTTTGCCAGTGCTTCAGAAGAAAAAGGGACTTCTTGGTAGCTAAAGTTTTACTTACTTGGCACGCTTAAGGCTTTGGTCATTTGATTTGCTACTTATATTTGATTTATGCTTGTGATAACTTGCCAAAACGCATGCAGGTTGGACATGACTTGGTTAATGAGGCTGGTGAACATAAATCTGAGGCTAATGATATTTTATTTAAAAATTATGGTTCATAAAATGTGAACTGTCATAATGCTGGTTATTTTTATTGCATTGCCAGTTTTTTCTCCATCAGTTTCTCCATATTGCAGATTCTCATTTTCTTCTCTTTTGCAGGAGACTTGTCGAGCAGGTGTTGAACAAAAGAACTCTGTGGAATCACATACCATGATACAGTTGGCTTCTTGTGAGTCAGACCGTTCCACCAAACTTGATCAAACTGAAGGATCTGGTCTATACAAAGTTTGCACTTGCAAGAAGTGTGGCACTGAAGCCAATGGCAACCGCAGCCTCATCTGTGATGGATGTGAGGCAATGTACCACTTCTCTTGCATTGAGCCTGCTATCAAGGAGATCCCAACTCAAAGCTGGTATTGTTCTGCCTGCCATACCAACGAGAGGGAATCATCTGAACCTGCCTCAGCCCATATCCTGCCAGACAGCTTGCACCAGAACTTTGCAGTCTGCGATCAATTAGAGTTTTCTGAAACACAAGAAGAAAATGATAGTGGAAGCAGGACTGTGATGGCTAATGACTCCAGAGAGAGCTCAGTTTCCAATATGGAGTCTGACAAGTCACCAGAACTGTCAAGGACTGCTATGTCACAGTTGTGCAAGCTATGTGGGGCTTGCGAGGATGAAGATAAGAGATTCCTAATATGTGGTCATGTTCACTGTCCTTATAAGTTCTACCACATCAGATGCCTGAAAACTAGTCAGATAGCTAGTGCACATCAACAGAACAAGCCTTGTTGGTACTGCCCATCTTGCCTCTGTAGAGCTTGTCTCTGTGATAAAGATGATGACAAGATTGTCTTATGTGATGGCTGTGATGAGGCCTACCACACCTACTGCATGAAACCACCTCGTACTTCCATTCCTAAGGGGCATTGGTGCTGTATTCCATGCAATGCGGCCAGGGCGAGGGAAGGGATGAGAAGATATGAACAATGGTTCTTACAACAACATAGGAAGAATGATATCTGGCAAGCTAATGATGCCAACAGGTCAATGGATTTGCTACTGAGTGCAGCTGAGAAGCTGAGCTCCGAAGAGCAATTAGTAGCAGGGAAGAAAGATAAGTAGATTACCACACTGGTTGTAGCCTTGTGCTATATGCCTAAGGATTTTGATCCTTGTGCTATATGCCTAAGGATTTTGATTTAGTGATGACCAAGTCAGGAATCTTTTCTTAATATTCCCTAGAGATGTGTGGATCTTTACTCTTCTGTTGTAACGGGAATTAGATTCTAGCATAGAACGATTTATCATATAAGGGTTCTGCCAAAGGGGATATTATTCCTCGAGTGAATATTAATGCCTGACATCCTGATAAAAAGTGGAGTGGCATGTCTTTTTTTCCACCTTTTTTCCTCCCAAAATTTTCGGCTGCTGTAATACAATTGCTGTATCTTTTTGAGAGGACATATCACCCATGTAATTTCCAGTATAATGTACTGAATTTTCAGAGAAGAAATGCTTGTTTTTTCTACTCAAAATGCCTCTTTTTTCCAGTGCAATATACTGCATTTGTCAGTGAAGAATGCTAGCTTTCCTACTCAAATGTCTGATTTTATCTTGAACTATAAAAGAGTAGGAAACACTCAATATTTCTGAAAGTTGGATTTTATTAATTAACATATACTCACTCTTTCTTTCATTTGATCAGCATGTAGCTGCAGTTTCAGATAAAAAAGATAATGCATGAGGTTTGTGGACCACCAAATTTACTCGGAGTAGGGAAAAAACACTTCTCTGGAGCGGAGGAGGACAAAAAGTTCAAAGAGATTAGGAAGGAGAGTTCAACGACTTTGAAACATCTTCAAAACTCTTTTAAGGATTTTTTGTTGCAACACCTTCATAACTCTGTAACGACTTTGCAACACCTTGGAAATCCCTTTATAGTGTTTGCTTTAGACAATATGGTTACTCCTTTCCTTCCATATACTTTGACAATCTCAGATATTCTCATTCAGTTTAAAGCTTTATGTCACCAATGCAATACCTTTTTTTTGCTTACTAAGTAATGAAATTTAATTTTTCTGCATACATGTCTACTGGTTTTGGCATGTGCGCTGCATGTGATGTAATGCATGGATGGCTGTGATCTTGTCTGTGTAGAGATTTTATTTTTATTTTTTTATTTTTGACTTGATAAATATACAAACTCTTGGCTAATGCACTCTTGCTTCTCTCTATAACTGAACCAAGATAATATATTTATGGAAGAATGGGGCATTCAAAACCTGTGGAAGGGGAGGATATGATAAAAATGGAGAAGCACCATTGTTTTAATTTTTTTGTAAACCCTGTGGACACAGATTCATCTAGGGGACTGGATATGTGAAATTTTCCATCTAGCTAAGGAGTTTTCTTTATATTGGTCGATGAATGATGCATGTATTACCTGGAGGAATATGTCATGACATTGAATTATTGTTTGCTTTGGCAGGGCACTTGTATCTCTTGTGGCTTGTGTAGCCAGTCTTTGATGCCTCTTTTAAGCAATTTGTCTAGGTGATGTTTTTAATCACTTACCTTAAAATTCAGAGATGTTTTTCTTCATGCTCGCTGATATAATTTTAAAATTCAAAGGGCATTTGCAACCTTTTTTATATCGTGTTGTGATTATGAATTTTTCTAAGTGCTAATATATGCCGTTATTAGCATCATGTGTATTCCATTCAATCAAATGTTTTGGGTTTAAATTTTGGATGGTGCATCTTCAATCATTTGGACCCTGGACCTTGGACCCTGGTGATTAGAATACCATATGTATCTCTGATTATGTTAAAGAAAAGAATCTCTAATGATCAATCACATAGTCTAGAATCTTTTTCAAATCAATAGTTGAGAGATATTACTAAATACTGAGTTTTCCAATTTTTAGGAGTTTTCACATCTGTGATTAATGTGGTTAATGAAAATTATCATGTAAAGGATCTCATTTAGAAATTACGATTTATAATTTTTTTATCAAGCATTTTCTGTCAAATTATGGGAAAGCAGCTGATTATGATCAAAGGAGTCAAAATAAGTTCTTAGAATTGGTGACATACTCAACCATGGATGTTCATGAATGAGATCAAATTACATGGCAAACTATAACTGTCTTCTTTGGCCAAATTATATGGTTTCTTGGCTTTATTAGTGTGCCAGTTTCCTAGATGTCCTCTCTTAAATGATGCTCAAGAAAAATGATCCTCTTTATTGAAAAAGGAAAATGCTGCATACTTGAACTCTATGAAACGGTTTATTTGGAGGGTTCTATTTGGCTCGATTGGTCAAAGTCACTAGGCATCGGACGCTGCTGCCTGGGTTTGAATCCCACCTTCACCTTGATTTAAGCTGGACTTTCTCCTATCCTTCCTCTCAAAAAGATAAGATGAATCTGGCATTGTTTTGCTTTCTCTGTCCCTTGAATGAGATATTTCATTAACATAAGTATCATATACATTTTAATGCTTAAGTGTAAGTTGAAGTATGCTTGCAGCTAGAGGAGTTGAAGAATTCCTTAAGTAAAGTTCATCATCTTAATATTGGACCCTGTATTGGTATCATATTGCTATAGTATCCGTATGTGTAGTACAAGTGTTGGTTCAACATTGAAAGGCTTGATTGTCGATATGCACCTTGTACTAAGTTTTAGTTCGGTACTTATATGGTATGGTACACTTGATATGGAGTGATGAATACTAGTACAACATACCATTGTCTTAAGCCTTTTGCATCTTTCATTGGATTTGAGATGCTAACCATATTTGGTCACGGATGTGAAACTTGTGTAGCTTAGCTATTTTGAACAGCCAACAACATGTGCTTCTGGCCTCTTAAGAAATTTATATCTTCATGACTCATTTATTTTTTTTAATCTTTTATTCTCCTGCAAATTACTTTTATTTATGCTTACATTGAATCCTTTACTTGTTCTTTTAATTTGAAATACTTGATATCTTGTGCTTTATTTTAAATTAATTGACTTATTTTCAAGTACTCAATTTTGAGTTTTAAATTTTTGATCAACCCAAGTCATCCCCTCTCTCTTGGATTGTTCTAGGCCTAATATGGATAATGATGTGACATCATAAAATTTTGCGAGAGACGATGAAAGTTTTTAGCATTCCTTTACGAGGATTTTTTATCTTTGCAGAGAAATAGAATTAGGAGTCAAGTCATCCATTTTGAACTTATAATTAATTTTAGCGGAAGGCTTGATCAGGGCCTATCCCTACCGATTATCAAACCAAGGTAAGAAGGTAGCCTTTTATTTCAATTTGATTAGTGGATTGTGATCATAACAAAATGAAAAATAGGAGATAAATGAATTATTTAATTGAGGACCTTGAACAATTTTTGAAAATTACTTCAATAACGATGAATTAATGTGTTGGATGATACTAGGTCCTAATCATGGGTTTGGGATTGATTACCTTTGTGCTCAAACTTTGATATTTATATTATCTGATTCTAGTATTGTATTTGATTTGATTAGTATAGATAGGCTATAGGCCCAATTTTGATTAGGCCTAACCCCATTAACCAGTAAATTAAGGTAAGTAACCTAACCCTAGTTCTTATATTTTTCTAAGATTGTTTACGATTTTGTTAAAAGATTTTAAAATTTTATATAATTATTTACATGAAAATTTTTGATTAACTAAATTTATTAAACATCATTATATTCTGAAATTTCATATTTTTGGATTTATTATATTTTCTAAATTATATTAAAATTTATTTTACATTTTATGATGCCTCATATTTACTTTGAAAATTATATATATGATATTTACTAAATATATTTGATATGATTTCATGATATAAAGAATGATTTGCAAATTTTTGTGAATATCTTTGCATATTTAGTTTATTTGGAAATTTGAATCAAGTATGTCATGTGATGTTTCCTATATGGCTATATTCAATTTGAGAAATTAATGTGCGTAAAGCTTTCTGATGAAATTAATAAATTATGTTAAGATTTACTTTTAAATCTATTATTTGAAAATATATGAGTAAATTGCAACTATTATTATGTGAAATAAGTTCTGACATATATATATATATATATATATATATATATATATATAACTCTTAGTCAGGTTGTGATTTCTATTCTGTTATTTTTACCTTTCAGGACTTGCATGAAGACTTATGATTTGTAGAGTTATATAGGCTATATATTTCATTTGAGGAGCTTCTCTTACTCATTCAATTTGCTTTTTTTATTTTGTATGTTAAGATCTTTACCGTTTCTTTTGACATTTAATCTAGTGCTTCACACATAAACTAAACATACAGAGACTAATTTTTGTAAAAAGTAAGCTCACAATAAACTTGATGTTTGTTATATCTTCACCAATGATTATTGACAGGTATTTTTAATAAAGGCATGCATTCTTGAAGGGTTACCGTTCACGATAAATATCCTTAAAGGGCTATCCATCTTGAAGGGATGATAACCAACACTATAGCACCCACATTCAAAATTTTATGAAATTAGGAATTCCATGTGTGACGTCACAAACTAACTAACCATAGTTGGCATGAATCATACAAATTCAAAAATATTCTAAATTTGGTATACGATGGGATAAGAATATTTGACCTACAATCTCATAAAATCAAGAATCTTATGATATCGGGATTTACACTATAAGTGGCATGATATACTATAATTGTAATATACTCATAATTGTATGGTAACGCATGTATACCTAAGAGTATTCAAACTAATAAAATCATTGACTAGTGATTATTCGCTCAAAATATCTCTTTCTTACTCTTCTCTTTTTCTATTTGTCATGGTAGAAGGATTCCATTCTATTTTGTTAAATCAAGCCGCAAGCAGTAGTGATACGACTAGTTTGAAGGCAGGGGCTAGGGAGCAAATATTAAATCATCTATTTTGTGCAGATGAATCGTTATCCATGTTGCTAGGGTAGACATCGTGAATTGTGGCACAATCTTCAAAATGTGATGAAGTATTGCTCTACCATAACTTTCCGATCAAAGTTCAAGGTGGCTTGGAAAGCTCAAGGTGGTTTGCTATCGTAGCTTCAAAGAATTTTTACTTTACCCAATCGATGGGAAGGTGACGGAGGCGTAAGATAACAAAAAGACTGTCAGTAGAATAAGGCGGAACTCTTTCAGAAGCACTCGAGTATTCTAATGGAATTGATGGGAAGGTGACGGAGCCGTAAGATAACCTCGAGTATTCTAATGGAATTGATGGAAAGGTGACGGAGCCTAATCAAGAGATTGCCAATAAAATGTATTAAAAAGCAAAATGGTTGTCCTTGAAGAATTATACTGTTATAACAAATCATATTTCATTCCAACATATATGCGCATGCCTATTTGTGTTAAATTTGCTGCAGCACACAGTTTTATTTGGACCTCTCCAAAAGGTTGCATTTTGGATGAATTTGGAGAAAGGTTGCATTTTGGAATAAAATGATTTTGAGAAGATATCAGGGCCTGTAAACTCATTATTGCCACACAATGCTTGTAGGGATGGCTCATGTAGTTGAATAGCAACTAAATTTAACAATGAGAAAATTTTTTTTGGTAGGCTAGTACTTTGAGATTCCTATACCTTCATCATAAAGGATACAGATGCCTAACAAAATATATATTTCACACCATTTAATGTTACAATCTTCATCCCATATACAATAGCATTTTTTTTTTTGATATTCAAACTGATACCAGAATCCTAATTCAATCCATTTACATCAATTACACTAACAATTTCCTGCATGATAGTTCTCATACCTTAGTCTTTCACTACTTTAAGTGCATGATGTGCATAAATCATCTGCATGCCACCTCCTATACCAACTCACATGCATTCCGCAGCCATTTATACTACCGCTTTAACAACTTGGTCCTTAACCCATTAGCATGCCACTACTTGATGGGATATGTTTGAATATTTGGTGGTGCACCGGTGACAAATAGATCCTAATTCAATATATTTGAAAAATAATCTATCTTTCTGTTTTCACTGTACTACTTTATTACATTTACCTTCAAAAAATATTTTTATTGAAAAAAATATAAATGACATACCTCATATCAATATAAAAGAGAAATATTCATGATATTTTTCTAAGAGAAATACTAAAAAAATATAAATCATCATTTCATCAGTTCTCTCTAATATCTCACTTTAGCTTTATATATATTAGAACTCCATGCGTTATGGTTAAATAATGATTTATAGGACCAATCTATTCTTGTCTTAGCTCATCTAAAAATCAAATATAAATAATATATATAATATGTATGTATATATAAATAGAGAGAGGGGATAAGTTTCACGTAATATATACCCATCACACAAAATGCGTTCTATCACATAAAATACATTATCATTGTGACGTGATATCCAAAAGGAGATAAGAAAAAAAAGTGAAGAATATGATAATATAAACAATTCAGCAGAAATCAACTAAAAATAGGTATTAGATACAATTGGAGAATATTGTAAGAAATGATTTTCTTTTTCTTCATGGATAAAATGCTTTTTTTTTTTCATTTTCATTTTTTTTTAAGAAGAAGTTATGATCTTGATCAAAATCAATGTAAGAGTATAGGTCAAACGCTATTCTTAAATATAAACCTCAATTGAACTAGTTGGCACCATCCATATAAGAAAAAAAATTCAAATATCCTTTAATTTCTTTTTTATTTTTTTTAAGAAATGATTTAAGGCTTACTCCAATAGTTACATCCTTTTGTTTGTAGCTTTAGGTTCTAGATTTGAGTCTTTCATGATGCATTGCCAAGTGTTTAAATATAGAAAATTATAATATTAGTGCATCTCCATATATGTGGAGACCGTAACTCTAAATGAGCATCTCCATATATGTAGAGATCGTAACTCTAAATGACACGTATTTGAAAGAGTCAAGAAGTCAATTTGAAAGTAACTTTAGGAGGCCTTTTAAGAAGATACTATGATTAGAAGTTTCAGTCATCAAAGGCACATTTTTGCATGTTGATTAGATGCAACGGGATTAGTAAGATTCATAGGAATTAAAATTATTCTTGAAGAATTAGTTGAATTATGACTTGTCATATTATATATATATATATATATATATAAAGAGAGGTAGACTTGGCTACATTCTAATATAGCTAGTCAAGTTTAGATCCGATCACCTTTCCTTTCTCATCCTTGAATCCACACAGTTCATGCATTCAAAAAATGAAAAAAAATTGAAAAAGATAGGATAGCTCCAAAATCTATATAAATCTAAGGGTGGAAAAGATGATAAAATTATATACTTGACTATATCTGAATGCAGACAAGTCTCTCTCTCTATATATATAAGTATAAGGAACTGATTTATGTATATGGATCCTGGACTTGGTTCCATAGCTAGGACATGTCTATGTTAGATCAAATCAAAGTATCTACAATTTCAATGGTGCCTACTAAAGGGTTAGGGTGTAAATCTTGACCCATATCCCTCCAAGGATCCGTTTAGAACTGGCCTCAAGTGGAAAAGGTTTTCCATTGTTCTATCATTTAGGTACAGAGATATAAATATTTGCACCCTGCTTGGCAGTCCCTAAATTCAAATTAATTTTAGGATAGGTTTAGGTTTGAGTCCTTAGTGGGTATCAACATTTGTTAAGTTCAATCCCTTTGGTATTCTTAAAATAATTCATCAATGCAATCAAAGCATAAGAAATTGATTTTGAGAAATTCGAAGGTTATGAGGTGTTTCATAGCCTGACAAAAGCTTTGGCAAATGAACCTTCAATGGTTATACAAGTTGATATCAGTGAAATATATGATTGAATCAGTTGGGGTTAAGCATAAGGTAGTGGTGAAGTGTCTCAGCTTCAGTTAGATCGATAACTTAGGTAATGACTTGTGTGAGTCTAGCTAGAACGTGTATGTGTTGATGCAATATAATTTCTTTTGAATCGTCGGTGGATTGTTGCCATAATTTCAAGTAGAAGCCTGCACTTTTTTTTTTTTCCCCTTGTTCTACCTTACAGTATAGATAAGATTGCAATTAAAATATGCATTTACAAATAAAACAAAAGACTTGCTGGAATAGAGAAAGGAAGAGTGGTCAGACAGAGCTAAAACAACAATAGCCATCATCTTTGCCATCAAACCAATAGGGGAACAAATTAACCATCATCATCTGACCCTTTCTATCATCTTCTAATTAATAAAACTGTTTAAATTATGAAAAATCTAAAACCATTGAGTGCTGAACCAGATCTTAAGGTAATATAGGCAACATCACGGTGCTGCTTCAGATGCAAATTACCCATTGAGTGCTGAACCAGATCTTAAGATGATCCCTCTAATAAAAGATGATGAGTTCCTGATAATAGGCAGTGATGGTGCAAGGGATGTTTTCTCGAACCAAAATACTGTAGACTTTACTCTCTGAGGAGGCTCCAAGAACACAATGATGTGAAATTGTGTTGTAAGGAGTTAGTTGAGGAGGCAATGAGGCGAGGGGCCATGGACAATCTGACTGCAGTTTTGGTATGCTTCCACTTGGATCCCTGTTCGGATAAGAGTAAATAGGACTAGAGTATCCCGTAGCATATTAGCTGAGGGACTTGATAGCCTTGGGGCAGGCTTTGTCTTGCTGGACTTTTATCCATATATTCTTGCTGTCTAGTTCTATCATAGAGGTGTCCTAGCAGAAACTCGAGGTGCTTTAATGTCATAGATGGAACGAGTTGTTGACAGAGCCAATTCTCAAGTATCAATCTTGAGTTCTATAGATTAGCTGGGGTTGGTAAGGCTGGAGTGGTGGTGCATGCAGAGGGCTCTTTGAGCTCGTTATTGCGATGTTTAGGTAATGGATGTCTATGTATATAAATAAAACAGTGTTGATGACGAGTTGGCATGACTATGAAGGCAGCAGCATGTTGGATCATCGTGCTATGCCGGTCTGGCATGACTCCCTAGGAAAATAAACATTCCTTTGTTTGTTTCTATTTTCTCATATTTCAACTTCGTGGGATATTGGAAGAAGTGCTAATGAGTTTCTTTTTTTCCTTTTGGAACTAGAGTAGCAGCATGTCACGGACATGTGAGGTTGTTCTCAGCCTATGTCACACTCGGCTAATTTTACGTAGTTGAGTAAGCCTTTTCTCATGAGTTTAACCATCTTTATATTACCAAGCCTTGTCACACTTAAATAACCAATTAGTGGATGTGAGTGATCCAAATTTGGAAGAAGATAGCTTTTCATTAGAGTAGGAGAGGATTACAAGTCGGTCTCGGTTCTTTCTCTTAGAAAGCTTTCTCTACTCTTTTTTACTATCTAAAATGAGTCTTCTTCTCTTATAGAGAGCAGTAACAGACTAGGATAGCTAGACTTATGCCACTTGTTACAAATCTATAAGACTCTGGAGCTAAGGATTATAAATCTCAAAAAAGTTTTGAAATTGACTAGAGTAAAAAAGTACTCTCTTCAGTTCTAAAAGATTCTAGATTAGGATGGAACTTTGTTGGAATATGAATAAATTAAATTTCATCTGAATAGAAGCATAGCAAACAAACTCGACCTAAATGCTTTTAAAATTGACTAGAGTAGAGAAGAACCTGCTTCAGTTCTAAAAGATTCTAAATTAGGATGGAACCCTGTTGGAATTTGAATGAATTTAGTTCCTTCTGAGCAGGAGCATAACAAACAACTCTACCTATATGCTTATTAAGAATAGGTAGCAGGTTGCAAGGGATCTTTCTATGATATTTAAGAAGGGACTAATTGTACGACAACATGGAAATCACCTAAGTTGTTGTAACAAACATTCTTAATGAATTGAAAATCAGATAAAAAGAGTGGCTCCCAATTAAAAATGCCATTTAGCGATGGCTTTTTCAAGAACTTGTTTGGCTTCTACCTCTTTGCTTGGAAAGATTCTATTATTCCTTTCTATCCAGATCGGCTAAGATATGCCTATGTATAGTGAACCCCATGCAGTGCCAGGACTCGATAACTTTCTATTGGGGTGATAAACCTCTTGACCAACTTTGTCCCAAGGCACTTGCAAAGGGGCTGTCCGGTAATGGAACATGGCATGCCATCTCTTTTCTAAAACTTCATTGGTATGCTACCTATTTTTATGGCCAATCACATGAAGATTATTTGTTGAAGAGTTATGTAGAAGGATTTGACTGAGTATGCTTTTTGATTATGTCTTTGTAAGTATGCCTTGCTTATTTAAGTGCATCACAGTATTGAGAATTTTTGATCAGATGTTTCAATTCTTCAAGTGCAATGTTAGAGGGGAGGTTATGTATTGAAAGCCCAACTTCTGGTTAATGAAGCCCCAACATTCCATCACTATTTCTCCTTTATTACTAGAGGCTGTAAATAGATGAAGCAAAAGAGTTGGAAGTGAATGCTTCCCTCAAATGTTATCATGGATGGCAACGAGGAAGGTATGGGATGGTTTGCTACAACTCAGACCTACCTTACAATGAGAAACCCTATACTTTGAGATAGATTAGGGTGCCTTGGACCCATATTGCAAGTATACTTACAACTCCAAACTAAAAAATAATTTAATATTAAATCTTAATGTCTCACATAATATTAAATAAATAAAATAATAAAGATATCAAACTCTTAAAATGGAGAAGAGGAGAATAAAGCCAAGCCATAGAGGATGGAGAAGCCGTAGATGACAGCATAGAGGAGGTAGAGTTAGGATAAAGTGGCTAAGGTTCGACAAAAGAGGAGATAGTGAGAGCTTTGAGCTCATGTAACAAGGGCATTTTACATTTTTATTGAATATATGAGTGAGGTTCGGGATAGGTAAGTCATTGTCCATTTCTGCTTTGAACCTGCTTTGAATGTAATTGTTAATACCCACAACCGCTTGTAATTTTAAATGGATCAGGTAAAACCTGCTCTATTAGGATTGGGTAGGGTTGGGTACCTGGTGGGTGAGTACAAACTGCCATCCCTAAATGCCATGCCAAAAGGGTTTGTTGGCAGCTCTGTCCAGTGTGAACCTTAAGACTAATCTAGAAAGGATCCAAATTTTTGCAGATTGTTAGGGGGAGGCCTAGGTAGGTGAGAAGGAAGGCAGAGATGTTGCACCCCAATGTTGAATCCAACTATTTGCCTTTCTTTTCACCTTGTCCACAGTAAACCGTAGTGCAGTTTGTGAAATTAGCTTCAGCCTATATGCCATTTGAAAGCCTGTAAGGAGTAGTTTTGGACAAGTGATTTGTAACTCTGCATTGCCCCGCAGAAAAGGATGGAATCATCAGCACAGTGTAGATTAAGATACCTTCATTTCCGTAACCTGGACTCAAATATTTTAGATATCCAAACATTGCGACTGTGTAGAAGTTTGCTCAACACATCCTATGCTAGAACGAATGGTTAGGGAAAAAGAGGGTCCCCTTGTCTTAAGTCCATTTCTAGAATGTATCCAAATACCTGGCTGGCCATTCCATTTTTTCTTAATTTAGAATTGAGGTCATCCAATAGATCCATTTCTGCCCAATACCTCAGTTCTATAAGAAATTTAGAATGAAATACCGACGAATCTTATCAAAGGCTTTCTCAAAGTTTAGCCTTTTAAGTACTAACATAGCAATCCAGTACACATCTGTCTTTGATAAAAGCCATCCAAGTGTGATTTATTAGTGAAGGGAGTAGAAGTTGCAACCAGATTGCCGGGGCCTTGGCTATGGTTTTGAAGGAGCTATTAAAAAAGCTCAGGTGTCTCAAAAATAAAGCGCAGAACACGGCAAATTCTTTTTCTCAGAAACATGTCAAATACTATGTGCAAATATTTTGGGCGGTAGCGTGATTTCTATAAACTTTAAGAAACAAACCAGTACTCACAGACAGTCAAACACCTATCAAAGAAAAATAAAGCAATCCATAGATATGAGAGGATTATTAAGGTCCTCTATGAGAGGAATCCTGGAGCTCTGATCAGAAAACGCCTCCCTGCTTCCCTTCTGACCCAGTTGATGGTGCTGTTGGTGGATCTCATGCACACAAGTTTCCCTCTTCTTCTCCACACTTGAAATTTGCCTGCTTGATAAGTTGTAAGGACTCGGATACCAAAGGTTCTTCTCCTTACTTGCACCAAGCTGAAGAGGGATAGCATTACCCGACGTTCCAACCACGCGCCTCTGCTGTCTAGTTTGCGCATTCGCCGAACTAAGCTCTGACTTGAAACTCTTTCGGCCGACGAGCGTTGGTGGCGAGCCAGAACGTGCCCTCTTGGATGGAAGTGATTGGTTTGCTCTCGCAGTGGATTGTTTCTGTGGGCCTTGAACCATGGATGGCTTTGGTAATGTTTTCACCGGATATCTATGGGGTTTAGGCTTTGTGGCATAATTCTTATGTGGATCAAGTACGATTATGCGAGGATTTTCCCTGGTGGAGGACAACAAGAACTCATTCGTGAAAGATCTATCCGTCAGCGAAGACCAAGGATAGGTAGAATTGCTGATGCTAGAATAAGAACAGGATGATGATGATGATGATGAGGAAGAAGAGGAAGAGGAGGAAGAAGTGGGGGTCGATTGTACGTTGGAGAGAGCAATGGAGAGGGGATTGGTGGGAGTGGAAGGAGATTGAGAAATGACGAGCTTATCTTGGGGAGGATTTGAATCAAAAGGGGGTGGTGGATTGAAACAACACTTGCTAGCACAAGTGCCCATGGCTCTCTCTCTCTCCCTCTCCCTCCAGTGGAGAGAGTGGAACATATAAGATGGCATATAGATGGATACAGGAAGCGGGCGAGGCTTCACTGTTCCCAGGTTTTAAATTCTATCGGCGGGTTTGGAAATCGTTGCCCAACGGATGCATGAGATGGGGATGGCCACCCCAAGGCTTTAGGGGTTTGAAAGGTGTGAGGGGCCAAAGGATACATGGTGGGATGGATGGAAGTTTCATGCCGTGAAGCAGTGGGCGAGTACTCTTGCAGCCTTCGGCAGCTTTATGAGGTTGATCCTGGCAAAGGAGGTGGGACCGATGCACGTCAATTGGGGCTTTCTTTCTCGCCGTATGAATGTGGACCCACCAAATAGGGTAGGAAGCGTTTTTTTTTTTTTATAACCCCCTCCCTTAACAAATTAAGTTCCAAAATCTTCTTTAGATACACATTAATTGATTTCTTAATTATTAAATTTGTATCATAGTTCCTAACATCGTATGCACGCACGTACGTATATAGAATTATATATATATATATATATCACTTCTAAGATTTCATTGAAATTATAAATAATACATTCTCCCATCTATATTTCCAAATCAGTGGACATAGCATTGATTTAATCTACAAGCTTGTCATCTTCTCAATTAACTATGGACTTTGGTTAACCAAAGATATAATTGATGATCGTATCTTTTTTTGGTTACTCTCAACCTAGAAAAACTAGAAAAAAGGAAATCTCAATGACGTGAACAAAACCTCTTTGTCCCTCTCTAGAGTTTGTTGAGCTGTACTCTTGCCATCATTTTCTCCTTCCAAATTCAAACAAATTAGTTCTATCAAGTGAAAAACTTAAAGAATTATTTATAATTGGGTGGAAGAGTTTTATATTTGGGCATCAAAATAAAGTAAAAGAAAGGAGAAAATTAAAAAGGGGACAAATGTATTAGATTTTGAGCATGTCATCCGATCTACCTCTCTCTCTCTTTCTCTTGGTTCTTCTACCAATTGGCCTTCTTAACTTCTGAATTTATTTTTAGATCTTAGCTAGCTTATATCCTATTGTACTAATGCAAAGGCTAGGTTTTAAAAGGTTCCTGAACCATGATGACTCTTAAGCATAGAGGCTAAATTTAAACATAACGATCTAAAATAGGTTGGTTGCCAAGCAACCCCCATTTTAAGCCAAATCTGAGTTGGCTTGGTTTAGCTGATCAGATTAGGTTGCACCACACTAATTGGGTTAGATAAAGTTGAATGAAAATTTTAAGAGGAAAAGTTTCGAACATTTTTCTTAGATTAATATTTACGGGACTAAGGCATCAACTATTCATCAATTTCATTAGCAAATTTATATGTAATTTAACAAAACTAAATATATATATATATGTATAAATAATCTATATGAATCTACAAATATAAATTATTTATTTATTTATATATTGAATTAGGTTGGGTGAAGTTGAGTGAGGTCAGCTTTAAGCTGGATCGGATTAAGTTTGAGTCAACCCTACCCTAATCTATATGAGGCAAGGTTAGGATTTTTGAGACCAACCTAAATTTATAAAACCTGAACCTAAGCTTATTAAATGAGAGGTTAGGTGGGTAGATTTGGGTGAAAATTTACTAGATCTAATAACCTAATGCAAGTACATTTCAAATTTAAAGTAATTATAAGTGGAACAAATATTTCCATCCATCCCTTCATCCCTTGAAACTTTGAAGCTTTATAGTCAACTAACTTTGAAATTTTGAATTTTAGATTTCTAGAAATGCACAATGCATATTGCATCTTTAGTAGCCTCACTAGAATGTTTCTCCATATTTTTAAAATGTGTGAATTAAATATCATCTAGTGAGTACATTATTTTTTAAAACATATGGATTAGTTATTTAAAATACATACTTATAATTCTTTATAATATTTTATAATATGTACATCGGCTGTCATTTAATGAGTGCATCATCTATTTTAAATCTGTGCATTACTTATGTAAAATATATGCGTTGACAATTGAACATTTATATATCTGCTATTCAAAAGTTTGCATTAATAGTAATAGTTTCTGGTTTGTACATTATTGAAAACTTCATCATCGAAGATCTTTACTATAACCCACCAATATTATCATTAATTTTTACTACTATATCATCGATGATCTCTATCAATGTCCATAATTATCGAAGATGATAATATGCTACTTATTACTGTCCCCCTCCAATGTAATTAATCTTCATTATGATCCACCATTAATTATGATTTCCATCATCATCTACCATCATCATCATTAATCTCTACCATCTCCTACTATCATGAAAGAGCTTTACCATCATCTATCACTATAAATAATCTCCACTTTTAACTAATGTCATTGACAATTTTTAAAATAGGTGATACATTCATTGGATGATAGTTGATGCACACATTATAAAATACTAAAGAGTTACTCACATGATGATTCACCAATTTTAAAAAGATACCCTCATTAGATGATACATGATGCACAAGAATTTAATGCAAACATTTTAAATAGTATTGCATACGTTAGAAACTACTACCATGCATATTTGAAATTCTAATTGACACATGTTTAATTGTTGATATATGCATCTTAAACAAGAAATGTATGCATTTTATATGAATGATGTACTCGTAAGATGCCAACCAATGTATACAATATAAGATATATTTGATATTAAAGTGTCATAAACAAATATCTTAAATAGCTAATATATACATTTTGAATTGGTGATACATACATTTTAAATTATTGATGTATATGAATCAAATGTACATATTTTAAAAAGACACATATATCGGAAATGGATGATTCACATGCTTAACTAATGTCGTTGATATTTTAAAAAGTAATGCACTCATTGGATGATAGTAGATGTATAATTTTAAAGTGACAATGTGTACATTATAAACTACTAATTGATTGACTTTGGAGCAATGCTCCATTTAATTTTTGAAGTAATGCTCTATTTATTTATTTTTTTTAGAGCAATGCTCTATTTCGTAGTACTTTTTCATTTGATTGACTTTGGAGCAATACTCTATTTTGAGTTGAATTTGATTTTTTTTTAGAGCAATACTCCACAATTTTGAAGCAATACTTTATTTGATTTTGAAGTAATGCTTTATTTGATTTTTTGTTTTTTTAGAACAATGTTCTATTATGGAGCAATGCTTCATTTGATTTTGAAGCAATACTTCATTTGATTTTTGTTAGAGCAATGTTTTATTTTGAAGCAATGCTTCATTTGATTTTTTTTAGAGCAATACTTTATTTTGAAATAATGCTCCATTTGATAATTTTGGAACAACACTTCTTTTTATTTTTTATTATTTTTTTTAAGAACGATGCTCTATTTTAGAGCAATGCTCCATTTAATTAATTTTAAATTTAATTTTTTTTTAAGCAATGCTCCATTTGATTTTAGACTAATACTTTATTTTATTTATTTTTTTTTAAGCAATGCAACATTTGATCTTTTTTAGAGCAATGCCCTATTTTGGAGCAATGTTCCATGCGCAATGATCAGAATGTTCCTCAGGCGGAGAACGAAACTTTTCTGAAACGGCAAAATGCGAAGCGAATCCTTTACAGAAAATAATAATAATAATAATAATGTTGCAATCCCAGAAGCAGGCATTCTTGTTTACTCACGAAGGAAAACAAAAGCATTTCATTTCTGCCATGGAGTTTCTGTGAGATTACTTGTACTATGGAGTTTCTATGAGATTGACGCTGTATCACCTTTGTTCCCACTCTGGCGATTGCTGACAGTTTTTTGAACGAATAGAGAGGCCATCCTGGTGTTGGAGAACCACACACGTAAGAAATGACCCAATTTTGTTCCCTTATGTCTTATAAGGCTTTCACTCTCATCATGGTTATCATGGTGATCATCTACGCATGGACTGGAATCCACGTAATCGCCATTCTTGTCCTCTGTCATTCTCCTCAATTACTTCAAGGATTTCTGGTTTCTAGTGCTGTTACCGACCTCCCGTGGGGTCGCCAACTGCTTTCATTGTGATTCTGGGAAACATGTCTCATAAAATGGAGCTTATCGCCATCTTTGATTCCAAAGCTTCGAAGAGGTTAATTTAAAGCCTTCATAGGATAAGCAGAAGTGTCCCCACACGTGTGACCAAGATATGTCCCATTGTCTTTTTTTTTTTTTCTTTTTCTTCTTCTTCTTCTTTTTTTTCTATATGCCTCCTTTTTATTTATATATATATATATATATATATATATATATATATATATATTAATCGAACGCACGATCTTACCAAATAAGTTGATTTGGATATCGGTCCAAAAATTTGATATTGAAATCATGGCAAAAATATTAATTAAAGTATGCAGCAAGGCGAGTTTAGTCTAATATCCTGATTTAGTCATTTGGTTCATTCAGCTACATATTAGATTAAAATCAGCATATGAGTTCGATTAGCTGTTTTAATCCATAAAACCTCTAGCATTAATTAAGGTCTAATTAATATAAATTGGGTCAAATAACATAATTAAGCTTAGCAACTTGGGTATACATTAAGGCATTTAGCCTAATTTGTTTTTAAACTAGATTCAATTATAGTTATTACTCAGCAAATTAAATTTAATCTGGATGGAACATTTCAGCCATGACATATAATTAAAGAAAAATAAAAATGACCTTAACATCAAATTAGATGGTTCAATTGGTGCACGGCATCATATTAAAATTCTGGGTTCAAATCCTCCGAAAAAGCAGCGTATCGAAACGTTACAGAAATACTGATCACAATCTAAAAAAATCGCACGCCCATAGCATTTAAAATACTTTGGTTTCCCGTGATTTAAGTTGGCAATATTAAGAAATTGACATTAGCGTTGAGAATCACAACGCCTGCTTCCGTTTCTTCTCACGGATCAACTCTAGCATAGACCCATTATGCCATGAAGCAAGAAAAGCAAAAGCAAAAGAAAAAGAAAAAAAAAAAAAAAAAACCATTCCATAAATCACTCGCCCCTCTTCCGTTTCCTTTGTTAGGAATTGATGCTAAAAAAATAAGTTAGCCAGAAGGATCGCATACTTAGCAAAATTCCATGATCCCAAGCACATAAAGGAGAATCTCATTCAAAAAAATAAAAAAGAAAAACAAAAGAAAAGATCACATTGATCATGGTATACGAACTTTAGAGGTAGCCTTCTTTATCTAAAAATCATCCGCATCCCTTGCTAAGAGGAGTCGTGATTATTAGGTTTTGAATCCTGACTCCACCTTTGAATCCTCTCACACGATCGCTCCTTCGACTGACCCAGGCAATGCTCAAACGCATGCCCATGTTCTTCGACCAAAACTTCCTCGCACGTCTCACGCCCCCTTCCAAGGTATCTCCTCGTTCCGGGGACTCTCCAATATGGAGGTAGCATCCTCACGTTGCTAGAGACTCGCCGGCGTGGCCATGAATCCGTAATGCTCCCATGTCTTCACGCCTTGCTCAGATTTTCGCGCGTGGCCTCTTACCTCACTTTCCGCAACTCTTTCTCACGTTCCCATGATCTAATGGGTGATTTAGATCAGTTAGGACTCTATTTAGCGTCTCACAAAAAGATAGAAAGTGAAGAACAAAAAAAAAAAAAAAAAACCTGAATCAAAAACATCTTTTTCAGGTGGGTTGTTTTTCCCACGTCGCATGACTCCTCACGCTCCTTCCTACATTCCCCATGACTTGCACTTCTCCTCCACTCTCCCCATGACTTGTCACTCTTTCTAACCGCTTACGACTCCTTATTAGTCCTACGACATGCTTCAAAAAAAATAAAAATAATAATAAATAATAATAATAATAATAAAAATAAGCTAAGAAAACCAATGAAGAAACCACATTTCTTCCCATCCTCGTGCCTCAAAAATTTTGGTAAGCTTCCTCCCTCAATGTAAAACTTAGAGATCTTATAGAAATCCTATAACCATCCTCTTAAGTCTTCAAAAAAATCATCAAACATGCTATACCCTTGCTGCCCTACTAGGGCCAACAAACTTCTTACTTTCTAAGCCCAAAACACACTCAAATCTTCACATATGATCCTAATTCTTCCTATGCCAAGGTTCTCTTTGAGCTAGGAACTCAAAAAATCTAATATTTTGGTGTTCTCAAGTCTCTATAGCAAAGTAAAAGTAGAAAAAAAGTGTTGCTGATCTGTAGTAAAATAGTAACCTCTAAATTTTTTTCCACTGTCTAAATGAAATCAAATCCGAGCTACCACTCGAGAAGTCCTCTACTCCCTTACAAGCACTAGCAAATATGCTCGAAGCATTCTCGAAGCCGTAGAAAGAGTAGCAATCGAAAGAAGTTGCAGTAAGCCGCAACAACCTATACTCTTACCAATATAGAAGAGTGGACCTATACTCTTACCAATATAGAAGAGTGGACCTATACTCCTCTACAAGCACCAGCAAGCGTATTCAAGAAAACTCTGAAGTCAGAGAAAGGGAGTCAAGCTAAAAAGGTCATTGCTGCCTATAGTGTTCCTCATCATATGGCCCTGCATTTAAACTTCTATCATTTACATGGAGCATTGTTCTAAAGTTCCTAATGAAGCTTTGCTTCATCTTGTCCAGGAGCATTGCTTCTCTTAATGAATTTTTAGAGCATTGCTCCACCTATGCCAGGAGCATTGCTTCTCTTAATGAATTTTTAGAGCATTGCTCCACCTATGCCAGGAGCATTGCTCCTACCAATGTTAGGAGCTTTGCTCCATCTTTTACAGGAGCATTGCTCCACCTATGTTAGGAGCACTGTTCCTACCAATGTTGGAAGCTTTACTCTATCTCTTCTAAGAATATTGCTCCTAATGATTTTTTGGAGTATTGCTCCACCTATGCCAAGAACATTACTCCTACTAATGTCACGAGCATTGCTCCTCTCAATGAAGCATTGCTTCTTTTAAAAGATTATCTAACGTATGAAAAAAACCCTTTTATTCTCCTACAAAACCTAGTATGATTGCTCAAGGTAAAGCAAAGGCTAAAAAGTTGCTACAATCTGCAGTAATTCTCAATATGTAGACTAGACATTAAATTGGCATCCAAGCCATAATTCTTCATATGGAGCATTGCTCTAAAGTCTTTAATGAAGCTTTACACTATTTCTTTCAAGAGCATGTCTCCTTCCAATAATGTTCTTCATCAAGCTCGGGACCAATGCCCTAAGGCCTTGCTCCATTCTCTTTAGGAGCATTGCTCTTTTTAATGATATTCTTCACCAACCCTGAAGGCTAATACTAGGAGTCTTGCTCCATTATTTTTTTGATTATTGCTTCTTACAAATGCATTCTTCACAAAATTGAAGACTGGTGCCCTGAAGCATTGCTCCAATCCTTTCTTTAGGAGCATTACTCCAAAAATGAAATGAACTTCACGTTCATCTTAATGAACCACAGGTTCATTAAATAGAGCATTGCTCCTAATATCAGATGAACCCAAGTGTATCACTAATGCATACATTTGAAATAAATAATCTATAAAATTTAATTATTAGTGTGAATGTTAGTAGAGAAAGGTCACTTGCATAATTCTAAACAAAACAAATAAATTTATAACAAAATTGAGTATAAGTAAATCATCTATTTGAAATTTATGTCTAACATTTTATAATGTATGCATTATTACTTAAAAAAAAAATTGCATTAGATTCCTTGGCATTATCTACTTAAAATGTTTGCATTACTAATATGTGTGAAGTATTGACCACTGCCATCAATGGTCTTAGAAGAGTGCTAGAGATTCTCAATGATGGTGGATGATGATGAAGATAGTAGGTGGTGATGGAAGATGATGGATATGTCATTGGTAATTAGCAATAGTAAAAATTGTTGAACATGGATGGAGATAGTAAAGATCATTGATGATCGTGAGCAATAGTAAAGTTAATAGGTAGCGATGAGTGGTGGAAGAGATTATCCATGTTGGCGGTGGTGGAAATCATTGATGCTAGAGATAATGGTAAAGATTTTTCAATGGTTTGTGGTAGAAATCGTTGATGATGATGAGTAATGATAGAGATGATCAACGATAACACTAAAGATCATTAATAGTGTTTAACAATGGTAGAGATCAATAGTGGCGATGGCAATGGGGATCATCGATGGTAGTAGATGGTAGTAAAGATTATCATTAGAGATGACAATATAGATCGTTGATGGTGGAGGTTGTCAAGGGTAGCAGTGATAGAGGAGGTTGTCAAGGGTAGCAATGATAGAGATCATTAGGGATGGTGGATGATAATCAATGGTAAAGATTCTTGCTAATGATGAGTAAAGGTGGAGCTCGAAGAAGATGGTAAGCAGTGAAAATCAATGATGATAATGAATGATAATAGTGTTGATTGTTAGTAGTGATGGACATCAATGAGGATGACTAATGGTGATTTGTGATGATTGAAGGTGAAAAAAGAGGATCATGAGAGATTCCTTTAATCTCCTCTCTTAAACTAATTTTCTCTATATTTTATTTTATATATACTATGTATTATTCCTTCTTTCCCTCTCTTTGTGAGCCTTAACCTAAGATGGCATGGACAAAAATATTTCAACTCAAAAAAGAGCAAAACAATTGTTGCTGCAAAACCAAAAAAATATAGTCGTTCTTCAAAAAAAAAAAAAAAAGAAAAGAAAAAGAAAGAGTGGCTACTTTTGCAAAATACCTAAACAAGAAATAGAGCCATTCTTGCAAAAAGTGAATTAAAAATGCCATTCAAGCAAGCATGCCCAGGCTAAGTAAGGGTTATGCTATAGAAACCAGAGCAATGACTTCTTATGTAGAGTCATTCATCATTACTACAAGACCTAATTTTGCTTCCAAGAAATTAGAAATGAAGATTATTTTCTTTCTCATTTTCCATATATGTGCAACCTTAAGAAGTTTCAATGATACAATAATGAATTCCAAGATGAAGAAATCCTTTTATTAGTATTAAAGCCATTCTTTTAATGTTTGCACATCAACATTGATCAATTCCCACTCACAAGAACAGATGTAAATCCCCTAATTCATTCCCTTTGCAACCCCAAAGGATTACATAGCAAAACATTTCTTACATAACAAAAAATTGCAACTGGTTATAGCAGTCTGTTCTATCCATGGCATATTTGACCTGGTGCCGCACTGAGGGTGATTAGATTGTCTTATTGGCCTTCATTGCGGTAATGCAACACCGTTGGCTGAGCACGTTTGTTTAAGACCGGAGCCTCACACGTGTGGTTATGGGTTCCCGACAAAGAGGGCATGTTGATATTGTAGTACTACAGGCCCTGCAAGTCTAAACATGAAAGAAGAATCTTTAAGATTCAGCAAGTAAGAAAGTTCTGTATCATAAGTGGTCCAAGCTCAACATACAACTAAGAATTCAAACCACCATATAGAGTATAGGACATAAATTGATCCAATTTTAAGGCTAGGACTTTAGGTCAGTTATTTCTTGACCCCATTTTGTCCTAGGTCAACCTGGAAAAGATTACAGAAACCAAGTCAAATGCAAAATAAAGACAGGTTAAAGAAAAAAGGTTTTCCATGTACACACCATGTCTTTTTTAAATCATTGTGCTACTTCCATCCAAATTGTCAAATCTTGTTAAAAGTTTTGATTACTAATCAAGGGGCAAGATAAACCATATTTGAAAAAAAAGTAATTACTATTTCTCTTTAAATGATGAGTCTTTTTCCTTTTTTCTGATATATCAAATTTCACACACATAGAGTATGCTTTTCTTCAGGTATTAATCAGATAAAGGGGAAAAATATGTGCACTAGAATATTTTAACCCAACAAAATGATGTTCTTATTTTGCATCAATGTCTAGTTACTCTGAATTATGGAAAAGGAAATAGTTCATTTAGCAAATGCATCTTTAAGTGCAATTTTGACTGTAATTATGTTAAAGTTGTAGTTACTGCAAGAAAATTTTGGATAGTTTTGGCCAAGGATATCTAAACCATATCGAACCGAACAATTCGGAGTGAATTATACCGAACCATACCGGTTTGAACCATCCCAAAATTAGTATGGTTCGGTTAGGTACAGGAGCCAAACTACCTCAAACCGAATCCGAATCGTACCAAATCATCCGGTTTGGCTCAGTACAAACCAGTATGAACCTTCTGGTTCACCTGACTGGCACACTAACGGTTCAGTATGATACATCCTATATCAGATCATACCGGGTACTGAAATGATATCGGTTTTCGGTACAGTGAACTAATTGTTGGCAACAATTTCATTATCTTTAAGGTGTATATTGTCACTATTGTATTCAAAGTTCTTATTTAATAAATATATAAATGCAACCAAACTTTTGGAGGCACTGAAGAAACCAAGGCAAAATTTGAAAGTTACACAGCTAAAACAATTTATACCTGTAAATGAATTTTCACTGGTTCCAGAAATGCAAATGTTCTTTGCAGGTCATCTCAAAGATCCAGCATATAGAGCCCCCACTTTTCATTGGGTAATGCCATATTTAGTGTTGACTATTCCACTATGCACTACAGATGAGGGCCTACTCTACTCTATAAGAAGGTTTGGAAAACCAGTACTGCAATACATACTTCCATGTACAGAAGTACATACTGCATCCCCTGTATCAGGAAACATGAGTAGAGAAGGGGTGTACTATATAGTATGTACCATGCTGGTATATGTAGTATTCCAAACCTTGCTCCATACAAAAAATCATCTTTTTTGTTGGTTCAATAAATGCTTACCATATGACCACAGTTGAATGCCAAATCCTTTCGATTTGTCAGGCAAATAGGGCATACCTTGAAAAAAAGTAAAATTCCTCAGATATATGTACCTTTTGAATAAATTAAAATGCTGCATAATAAAACTAAATCATACCTGCTCTGCTGGAACATTGTACGCAGTCGATTGCATGCTTTTCATATGTCCATATGATGTTGCTGCATTATCATGTTCGGTTACTTCATATGGAGGAGGAAGAGGCTTTCTCCTACCAACTCCTTCATACTTTCTGTTTAGTTTTAGAATCCTCAAATGGGTGATTTATTTCATATCAAGACATAAATATCAAGATAGAAGGCTGCAGCAGACTTACTCCACAGGCCCAAGGCCTTGAGTGGCTCTATATTGAATGGGAATTTCCATGAGTGCTGCAAGTGCAAATGCTGCCTCCTTCTTCAACATTGCCACATTCTCGGACATAATCTTTGTAAAGTTTACAAACTAAACAAGCACAAACTCTGATCAGAATAAATGATAGAGCAATTCTGCACCATTACACATGTTGTGAAGAAAAACATACATAGAAGACTAAATTCATCAAGTACAAGACTTGTAGGAATGCAGGGGAAGCACTTTCTATAGATAAATAAGAGAATAAGTCTGCCCAAAGAAATTATGGGATTTTGTTCACAAATTCTGAATTGCAGTGAGGAGTAAAATTTCAGAATATATGTAAATCCAACTCAAAATAAATGGGATAAGGCTAGATGGTTAAGGTTATGCGAGTAAGATTTGCTCAAATTTCAAAATTGTTTCCAATCTTCCACTTTAAAGAGCACTGGGTATTAAGGGAATAAAATGGTTGGTGTATCAAGGGGTAAAAAAAGAAAAAAAGTTGCATTTTTTATCAGCTCATTGTCATAATTATTGCCTTGCATGGCAGTGGCTGCCGATCACTTGGGCCAATATGTTCACAATGTACAGACAAGAAGGTGACTATGACAAGGGATTTGATGTGAAAGATTTTGGCCTTCAAACCTGTAGTGCTGGAGCAGTTGCCTTCCCAAGATGGCATGCATGGGGATTGCAACATCATGTCGATGTGCTCAAAGATGATGTAACTGAAGTAGAATGATCCTCTCTTAGTACTATTCCAGTTCCTTTTAAGCCTTGAACACCCAACAATTCTTTTAGAGTATCAGAGCAGAAACATTATTGCATGCCTTGAATCTACCCAACAGAATTTCTGTGGGAGAAATATACAGTAGTCATCTTTTGATGATCAGACCACAAAATTCCCTTCACTTAAAAGTGAACAAAATCGGTCTAGTTAAAATTTGGTGAACCAAAAACCTGGTTCCATTTCAATTGGTTATTGATTTCCAACTAACAAGCAAGAGTTTAGAAATGTTCTAGTGAAGTGGGAAGGGACATGCATGAAGATGTGATTTAATGGTGAACAATAAGAATAGGTGATTGGATTTCTAATTTTAGGTCCCCATAAAAATGTTGAGAAGACCTTGGGACTTTGTTGGAATCAATACCATAAAACTTGAGGAAAATGCTATGCTGAAATAAAAAATGAAGACAAAACTTAGAACCTAGCCAACAGGTCTTAGCTCAGCTGGTTGGCACCCGACTCTCCATAAGAGAGGTCCTAGATTCAATCTTGGATAGTGGCAAATTACCACCATATTGCTTTGAGGAAAAAGAAAAACATTACCTTGGGGTGGATAAGTGGATTTATGTACTTACCACGGACTAGAAACCTCACTAGCAATAGACATGCCATAAAGATGGAAATAAAATGCAGTAAACTACTTTTTCTAGCACTCAACCTTTCAACATCATTGGTCGTTCTCTTGGATTTAACTGGTAAGCACAGGTTCTTAATTGAGACAGAAGAACAACTGTTGTCACTAAATTTAGCCTATACATATGGAGCTCAGTATAATCAACAAAGAGCTAATTTCATTAGCTACTAGGATACCATAAGTATCTTAGTTTTCTCCCATCAATTAGTAAAATCTAGCATTAAATTACCTTTTCTAGAAACTAGAATTACAGTTACCTGAAAGTTATCAAATGACCGTTGAGGAACACAGTCATCAAATTGCTGCATTGCATCCCATGGTCCATCACCCACACCAACCATAATAATTGAAAGAGGATAATAACTGAAAAATAAAAAGTTCAGAGCATAGCAGCAAAAATAGGTCACATAAGAACCAATTTCAATGTTTTACCTAGCTTCAATTATAGCATTTATTGTTGCCTGTTCTTGTGGACCGAGTCTTCCATGTTGTAAGCCTGGATTCCTGGTAACCTACATTTTTTTTCTCTTCTTGAGTGAAAGGGAGGTAAGACCACCAAGATTTTCTGCTAGCCTCCATAACAGCTATAAAGCAGAAAACCCAAAGGCCAGAAGTGCTATAAAGCAGAAAACCCAAAGACCAGAGGTCTCAATAACACCATGTGAATTGACATTCTTACTTGTCCATCAGCTATAATGACAAGGACATGATATTGCCCATGGCTCCTCTCTACAATATCAACTGATGCAAGAATAAGTGGAGCAAATGAGGTTGGACCTGCACATCAGGTAAATATTTACATTATTTAATAAATTTCATTGATAAAATCAAGTTGATATGGTCTACAATACTACAAGCCAAAGTGGATATCATCCATTTTACCAATGCATTGTCAGATTGCGCATCACTTATTGTTATTCGTTACATGATAAAAGCAAAAGGGGTAATGGTTTAAAAGAGAAAAAAAATTGAGGATGTGGTATTAATTGTCAGTCTTGTAGTATAAATACCTATCATAATCTTGAACCTATATTAGCACAATCTCATCAAACTTTCAAAGTATCAACTATTTACCAAGAAAGAATTCACTGGTGCTACATCAGAATCATCTCTAATAACCTAAATCTAAGTCACTAAACTCAGGTTGTACAGTAACTCTTCTTGGTGGGTTTTCTGCTATGACAGCTAGGTCTAGTCTTAGACAAATATAATTCTTTTTACTTCTCCAAATAAATGTCCTTGTATATCAAGGAATCAAATTACATTGAAGAAAAAGTTTCTTGATCAGTTGAGAATCCCCTTTTCAGAAAAACTTGTAGCCAATATTAGCTTCTGAAAGACTGAAACACCTGATGTCACTGGTAACATCAAGCTCATCAAAAATTGTCAATAAAAGAGGCATGTTGGAAGACACAGCAAATATGTCTTCTATGAAGGGTTCACCATTAACACATGCATCTAGTTGACTTTTAAAGGGTAATGATGCATAAGTGTCCATAAGAACTACAGCTGTCAGACAAGAAACTATTCATGAGCCAGCTCATGGCCAGCTCAAAGTTCAAGTTTGGTTCATTTGGTTATTAAATGACCCAAGCTAGATTTAGCTCATTAGCTTCCTCAAGCTTGTCTCTATTAAACTTTAATTATGAATATATAAATATTATATATTATATTTATTGATTTTGTATAAAAAATATTTTTCATGGTTTATGTAAAGCAAATTGTATTTCACCAATAAGATTAAGATATAGATAGAATAATTAGCATGAAAGCCTCGAGAGTTCTCGAATTCTCACTAAATCTCTTCGAGGAACTGTCCATGAACAGCTTGAGTTCAGCTTGAAATTAGATAAGCCAGTTTGAACTTGGCTTCACCAAAAACAAGCTAAGCTTGAGCTAGGCCTGGCTTAATTGACCTTGGCTTATTTACAACCCTAAATTGAGACTTGGAAAATCACTGAGATGAAAAATTCAATAGATACAATCTTTAGGAAGTTAATAATATATATTGGCCACATCAACTTCATAGCAATGAAGTGGATTTATGGTTTAATGTTGAGAATGAAATTATTAACTTCATAGGGAATTATAAGCACATGTATAGTAAATAACTAAGCTATTTAAATAGTTCTTGCAATTTGATGAGCAAATCAAATAAACTGTTTATCACAGTGCTTTTAAAAGTGCATGCAGTTGTTATAAGTCTTCAAAAAAAAAAATGTAGAAAAATAATACTATTTTTGTTCAAATAATTAAAGAAAAGAATAGTAAAACACAGACCTGATAAGGTCAGATGTGGAACTATCTCTCTGTAACGTGAAAGAGCCTCCTCAAAACCACGACAGGGACGTTGATCAGGATAAAAACTGAAGACATACTCATCACGTGTAGATGCTATTAAAGAAAAGCAAAATAAATGAGTAACAGAAAAGATCTGATAAATATACATCCTAAAGAAGAAAGAAAAGCACTAACCATCACCAAACCCAAAACAAGGTATCAAGTTGTCCTCGTCAAAAGGGGACAGTGTACGTCCAATTATAGATATTGCTTGTTCGTATGGGTTAGGCGTGTTACCAATGGCATGAAGAGATCTCCTGTTAAACGAATGCCTTCCTACAATTAAAGAACAGTATTTTTTTTTCACTCTACAAGCTAGAGAATATTGCATCCAATCTTAAAACTTCAGCTGATAAGGAAATATGATGGATCAACTTTTTGGTGTTTAGTTATGTTACAGCACCTGTCCATTCATTGCTTTTTGTGAAATCAATGCCAAGGATTAAATTTGATGACTCAAGGCCAGCATCTCTAAGTGCAGTAATAACCTAGACAAATAGTGAAACTTGTCATTTTCTTCCTGACAAACTTGCAATAATGAATTTGGGGAAAAATGCAAAACATTAAAGGCTTTGATAAATTGGATAAAAAAAATGACAGCTATTTGGGTTACATTTATAGATATTTGCAAATAAATAAATCAATTTCAATCCTTCTAATGCTTTTCTAAAGTTCATGAAAAATGCATCTGACATATAAGGGATTTCCCTAAGGGCATGGATGGAGAAATCTAGCTTGTTGCATCAGAAAAGGAAACAAATTCATTTAGACAATCATTCAGAAAGGAAAATCTTCTAATGGTTGATTAATATCAGTATGGAGAATTAATTTTGTAAGATATCATTATGTGTTCCAATGAATTCCTCATCCATATTTTAGTGAAGTTTTGGAATTAATTTTGTAAGATATGATTATGTGTTCCAATAAATTCCTCAGATGTATTTTACTGAAGTTTTGTTATATTAGAGGAGTCTGTAGTAGAAAAGCAATTTTTAAAATTCTAACACGTTATATATGGCACTACACAACATGTATCTACAATGCAAAAGTATAATATGTATTTATGTACTCAATGGAGGAATATATGAACCTAAACACAACACCCAAAACTCAAAACTAATAATATTCCAGGAGTTAGTAGTATATGCTAAAGTGCATGGTTATATGTTTCATGGAGAAGAAAAGTCTGTGACTTAGTTGATAAACATCATGCAATGAACTAAATGACTTGACATTATGGTGATTAAAGTGTTTAAGTAAATGATGTTATCTTCAACAGCCCAAGCAACATGTCAGGTGAATCACTTGTGGTCTTAACTTGTTATTGCCACCTAGTTACTTAAAGATGCTGTTTGTGGTTGTTGGATGATGCTTTTATGTGGGTCATTTCTCCCTTTTTACTCCTTAAGTCTTCCTTGGTTTTACTGCTTAGGCATTTGCTCAGGAGAACTTCCATTCAATTGGAAGGGCCCAAAGTCAATTATGGCTATCAATGTAGACAGAGACAGCTCATGATCAGGTTCATTGGGTTTATCGCTAGAAGGTTTTGCAGCCTTTTAGTTTCCATTCTCAATTCATAAACTAGATTAAGAGCTGTGTCAGTGGAACTGTTTTGGTCAATGGTGTTCCCTCTAAGCAGTTCACTCAAACACCAACTTGCACCAAGGCTATCTACCATAGCCCTTTTTATTCCTTTGTGCGGATATGTTTCAAGAGCTATTCACCAATCTGTGACTGCAGAGAACTTGAGAGCATTTCAGCCATCTTGAAAAGGGACTAGCATCTCTTATATGTTGTTTGCTAATGATTGTTTACTAGTCACTAGTGCAACTTGAAGGACTCCCTTGAGCTGAAGAGAATATTCTGGGATTATTGAACCCAATCAGGTGAAGAGGTCAATTAATCTAAATCGCATATCCAATTGCAGCCCATCCATGCTGGTCAACACTTAGAGGAGTATAAGCAGATGACCAGTGGTCAAAGTCAAGCAGGAGAATTGGAACTATGTGGGTACTCCTTTGTCACAAGATTGCTCACACAAGATAGATTTCAACCCACTATTGGAGAACATTTGGAATAAGCATTCCGGAAAATTTAGAATAAGCATGAGGGTTGAAAGTGGAAGCCTGTCTCCTATGAAAGAAGGGCCTCAATACTAAAAAGTACTTTGTTGTCCATGCCAATTTACCCAATGCCAACTTGCTCTTTCCCTGTTAAGAACTGGACAATGTTAAGGAATCACAAACCTTTTTATAAGGGTACTCAACAGATCAAAAGGAAGCTCCATCTAGTGGCTTTTAATGTGGTGCCAGTCAAGGTCAAATGGAGGCATTGGTCAGTCCAGGTATCTGGTCCTCATGGGAATGGCAGCAGCAAACCTTGTTTTGCAGCCAATTCTTTATGAAGCATGGTTATTCATCCTCAATATAAATTTCAGGGTTCATGGATGGTTCAGACTTCACTGCCACAGTTTCGTAATATGGAGCACAGTCTGCTCCATGGGGAATTTGATACAAAAATATTTCAGATGGGCCTTAGGCAATGGAGCCACAATTAATATATGTCTTAGCCTTGGATTTATGCAACTCTTATTAACATGCTGCCTATACTCCTAAACATGGATTATGTGATGGATAATCTGATGGGTGGGGATCTTAGAACAACTAACAGGGAGAGGAATCTTCCTAAATTGCAGCAGCTCTTCCCCCCATATTTGGATCATTATATCTCTTCTATGGCTATCCCTAGAGGCAAGTGGAGTGTCCACATGGACTGGGGATGGAACAACAGCCCGAAGGTGAGAACTAAAGAGGTTTATTCTCTTGTAAAACAGCTTGCATTTAAAGAGACTACTACCAATTTTAACCGGGTTTGGAAAGTTTCAATGACACCATGAGTCTGCCATTTCCAATGGAAAGCTGGATGGCAGAAAATTCGATCAAGTCCTTCCTCATGCAAAGGTTCTTAATCGGGAACAACCAAACTGCGACCTGTCCCCATGAGTACTAGAAGCCATTGACCATTTCCTCTACACTGCGTGCCATAGACAGTTGATCCTAGCTGAAAGAGGTCTGTCACATGCTCCTAATTCAATTGAAGATCCCCCAGCATTCCTGCCAGCCCCATCCTCATACTTTACACTGTAGCAAGGTTATAATGCCTCCATATTATGGACTACCCCCCGACGAATGCCTGTTCCAATCCAAGGTTTTGCATCCAGACTGCATTGCCAATTAGGCTGTCTTCTTGGTTGAGGAATTCCATCATGCTTCAGCAATTCAGATTGAGATGTTGGGCATCTGTGACTGCACTGGCTCTCTGAGCCCCTCTCCTTCTAAACCCTGTTAGTCTCTTGGTAGTCCCCCCCACCGCACATCATCAAGGTCAATTTCAATGGCTCAGTCAAAAATCACTCTGCTGGAGCAGGATTCATACTCAGAAATGAAGAATTCAAAGCTATCTTTGCTATAGTGCAGAAACTACCCATGCATATGGTTGTAGAGGCTGAGCTCAGAGTTCCTTAGGAAGGGATGTGAGCAGCCTTCCACACCTCAAAGCCACTAGGATTTGGCTCAAGGGGGACTCATCCACAATCATTTTTAGGATATCTCATGCCTCTATGGGGGCGTTTGGTTCGTGGAACCATGAAAGATTTTTAGACATCCTATGGAAATATTTTAGAATCCCCATGTTTGGTTCAGCAAGTCTAGACATCTACATGGTAATGTAATTATAATTAAGAGGGTCATAATATGAGATTGCCACCTGTGGAATATAAAACTAAAATTCTTGGACAAAAAACCCCCTTAAGTAACTTATGTGTTATATAACTATAAATTTATTATACATAAAGGTTGTTATGGAACATATATATAATTAATATTATAAGTTTTTATAATATAATTTTTATATTAACATTTTAATTAATTTTTCATGATACATTAATATAAATAATAAAAATCATTATCTTAAATTACATATAATTATTATATTATATATTATTGATAATATTTTATAATATTTAATTTTATTAAATAATTATTATATTTATAAATATTTACTTATAATATATATTTTTGAATAATTATTTATATTAAAATATAGTTATACAATTTTTATAAAATATATAATTATAATAATTATATTATATTTTTATAATAGATCCTATTGCTAAGTGTTAATTATCTATTTTATATAATATTATTAATAATAATGTGTATCATATTGTATAAAAATTATATAATTAATTATTATATATTTTATATAATATATAATGATTATATTTAAAAATATTGCTCTACTTTGGTTTCTTTTCAATTTGCAAAATAAGGATATTTATGAAATTTTAACATGTTTTCTAGCTGGATTCCTGATAATCTGGTTTGTCAATCAAACATGTCAATGTGAGATACCTAGCATTTTGTCGTCAGATTACTATATAAAACAAATATAGATATTTTACATGCCTGCGCATTTAAAACCTAAGAATCACGTTCCTAGTAATGTGATGCTAGGATAGAATCTTGCAATACATGAATTAAATACCCCCTGCTAATAGTTTAATGCATGACCCTTCACACCAAAATATATGGATCACATGCAATTCTATCTGCCATCTTCAAGCTTTGCATATAGGATTCAACTGTGAATTGGTTGGTATGCTCATGGTTCAAAGTTATGGCTGCAAATTCTTTAGAAACTAGTTCTCTTCTTACTAAGGCTCAACCTCACAATCCACCAAAAATTATATATATATATATATATATGCGGGCAATTGAGGTTCACAATTTTTACTCTTGCCATCAACTCAACTGACCTCCCCAAACATGATCAGACCTTCCGACTCATTGTTTTTCCTCTTTTCACTTGTTCCACCCTTATTTACTTCTTATTATTCTTCTCTTCTTAATTATTTTTTAATCTGCTCTTTTGAGGTCTATCAAGGCAGCTGTCTAGCCCCTAGTGTCCATTGTCTCTAACTGCTTACTTGGATCCTAATGTTTTAAAAGAAATGAAAGTAGAAATCAATCTTAAACCATTCTTAATGCCCCTTTCTTCTTGTTAAAAAAAAATAATTACAATCTAAATATCACTCCAATTCTCAAAACATAAAGAAGCATGACCAGTAAAGAAATGCCTAAATTGAAGGATGGGCAATAAAGCCAATTTTGCTAAATTTTTGGACATTATTTTTTGGGCAACTTCAAAACTAAAAGATTAAAATACTTTTTTAAGTCGGAAATGACCAAGCCAATCAGCATATAAATAAGCTTTGAGCAGGAAAGATAAAACTGTCACATGACATAATAGAGCATGCCAATCACATTACAAGAACCTGTTTTATTTCAATCCCTTGTTATAAAATCCATAATGCTATACATAAATGCCTTACCACAATTCCTTGATTGTAAAAGAAAAATAATCCCTTCTCACTCAAAACAGTATATTAATGAGTGTGATGAAGGCTATAAAAATAATTAACTTATTTCGGGCTTCATTTTAATTTTTCCCATGGCCAACCATGGCTTAGTCTGATCAGATAATTGCAATAGAAAGTCCAAGCTTTTTTCCACACCTTAGTTAAGAGGACTCAAACATTAAAAAGTTTAAAAAAAATGATAGAAAATGCAAAGAGAGGAATAAGCTTAAAAGACAGATCTAAAAGCATACATCCTTGACAACATGATTGAATGACACCATACAATCTTTTGAGTGGGTCAAATCTTTACTCAAAAGCAAAGTCTGCCATATCGGGAATCAGTACCATTTCAGTACTAGACTAGTATGGTTTGTTACGAGGAGTACCAATCAGGTGGACCAAAGGGCTCTAACTCATGAGCCGCCCCAAAGCAGGTTGAACCAGGCAATTCAGTTCGGTTTGATACATTCATTCAGGATCGGTTTGCACCCCACACCGAACCGAGAGGCCGAATCATCCTGATTTCAGACCGATTTGATTCAGTTCGCCCTAAACTGATCGATTCGGGATGGTTTAGCAAACAATGGTCAAAAGAGAAACTAACATGATCCTACTCCTAAGGCTAGGCGCGAGGGCATTACACACCTAGAGGGTCACCACCTACAAATTATGAAATACATGCATAGGATCTAGGGTACAATTGCTAATGGAAAGGCTTAGGGTCTAGCTTTATATTAAGGTGGAGGAAAAACAAGGGCAGACACACCCACCCCTCACTCTAGGAGGTCATTAAAGCCTATCTTAATATTCACTTTATATTAAGATGGGAGAAAAATAAGGGCAAACACATCCACCCCTCACTCTAGAAGGTCCTTAAAATCTATTGTAAGATTCACTAGATGTGAAGGTAGAGGATAAACAAGGGCAGACACACTGACCCCTCAATCTAGGAGATCCTTGAGCCTATCTTAGGATTCTATATGTGCTCTCTAGCTCATCTAATGCAAGCAGAATAATCAACCTATTCTATGCCTGCTTTGATATGCATACAAAAAATAAACCAAAATTATGGAAGAAAAATATAAAAGCAGGAGAAAGAGGAATATGAGAGGTTGGAGAAGAGGATGTAGTGTTACTAGAGCATTCTTGGCAATTTTCTTAGCCATCCTCCTTAGCATTAAGAAGAATTGCAAAACTAGTACTAAAAACTATATCAGTATATTATCGGTTCGGTATGGTGAGGGTCCGTATAATACAATATGAATCTCATATCAAGACAAGATGCCAATATTTTTTTCACATATAACCATAATATCACTCAAAATTAGATGGAACGGGTTGATACCAGATGGTGCAAGACGTTTTAACTCAATTCAAACTAGTTTGATTCATATAAAATTGAACTTGGTACCATACTGGTACCTCACAGCATGGTATGGTCAGTATGGACAGTACAACAAACTTTGGTATCAGCCATTAGGTCTCTACTTAAGATAGACCCTCAGCTAAAGAGTCTTTTATAGGTTATAGAAAAGGGACTATCTGGATTGATGATGGAGGCAGCAAAGGTTGGTTATAAAATGATGGTGTGGAGAAGAAAACAGACAAGATTTCAAAGAGACAAAGAGGTAGATTTTTCCATATGTTAGCTAGTTTTTCCTTTTTAGATATACTTATATATGAGCATGAGGATGAAGGGCTAGGATTAATAGTTTTAGAAAATGCCTCGATTTAATGACTAAAGGTAATGGAGCTTGGTTATTTGTCGCAGGAGTGTGCCATGAAAATATTGATACAATACTGACTGATATGACAGGCCATGATATTAAGTCTCTACTTGAGATAGACCGCCGACTAAAGAAGTACATCTTGCTTCTCTTGTAGATTAGTTTCAAGAAAAGGGACTATTTGGATTAAAGATGGAGGAGGCAAAAGTTGGTTATAATGATAGTGATGGTGTGGAGGAAAATAGACAAGATTTCAAAGAGATAAAGAGGTAGATTTTTCCATATGTTAGCTAGTTTCTCCTATTTTCACTATGATTTTTATCTATTTTTGCATATAGTTTTATATGAGCATTTGGAGGATAAAGGGCTAGGATTAATAGTTTTAGAAAATGCCTAGATCTAATGGCTAAAGGTGATGTAGCTTGGTTAGTTTTAGGAGTGTGCCATGGATTAGTGAAATGGAGGGTTGGGATTGAGGGTCTATGTTTTGTTGTGTCTCTTGATGAATGGATGGTTAGAAGTGAAAGGGAGCAATGGAGGGCTATGATTGAGGTTTCTAGAGGGTTCCCTATATCTAAAGGTTATAAAGTCTAATGATATGGGACTTTATGATTGGTTGCTAGAGGGTGCCATGGATTAGTAAACTTGACGGTTGTGATTGAGGGAGAGTGTGTTTCCTCATTTTTTTTAATGGATGATTAGGATTCAAATGAATATGGAGGGGATTTAAAGAATATGGGAGATAAGGAGAAAATATCTCCATGGTATTAGTGGTTTGTTCGAGATTTAAAGGGTAAAGAGGATTGCATGATGCTAATTTAGAGAAAGTTGAGAGTAACATTAATAGCATTGTGGTGATATATTAGAAGATGAACTGTCAGATGAAGAACTAGAAAGCCGATGCATGGCTTAGATCTTGATGTCGAGAGAATGCAAGCTTGCTAGAGAGAATCTCCTATTTTGTCCTATTAGGATGGGAGTGGTTGGGGTGTCAACTCAGAATAGGGTGTGTACTTGGGACATGTGTCACTAGGAGGAATCTTGGTTGTTGTAGCCTTATAGGTGCATGTGAGTGTGTTGCTAGATTTTTTTTGGGAATGTATAAGTGAGAGAGCCATGTGTCCTAACCTTTGGGAGATGTGCATGTGGATGCCAAAGGTAAGTACATGTGAGCATGGGAGGACAAGCATCCTAAAGTGTGCATTGAGGAATTAATAAGGGAAAGACACAATGAAGGCATCAAGTGCTAGGATAGGTGTTAAATGAGGAGGCTATAAGTGTTAGAGACAGACACATGCTCAAGCTTTTTGAGCACGGTTGATCTAATAAGCTTGTATCACATTGTGAAATTTTCATTATTCCTTTTTTTTAATTTCATATCCAGATTATAAGCCTAAGGGAGCTACTCTGGTTGAGCTATTGGTTTGACATTTGTGTTCATTAAGGCAGACCCATGATAATTGTAGCATCTCCCTTCAGTCTTTTGGAACCATCTAAATATCATAGATGAAGTCCTCAAGCCCAACATCATGTTTGCAACTTTAGTTGTGAGAACCCACATTGGTATATGTTTAGTCCCAAATTAGTTAGACACTGATAAATCTTAAGTACTTTTATGAGGCCAAGGAATCCAAATAATATCTTCTGGTTAGTCTTTTTAGGAAAAATCTAGAATTGTTACAATGGTATCAAAGTGGATCTGACTTATAGCCCATATGGATTAAGGTATACTGCAGATGGACTCAGCGTATTTATGATTAGATTCAGATTTGGACCTTAGTCTGGCAAGGATGTCAAAGCTTAAACAAGAGGAGGATGTGAGAGTTCATACTGGCGTATGTTTAATCCTATATCAATGATACACTAGATAAATCTTAGATACTTATACAAAGCCAAGTAATCCAAATAATATCTTCCAGCTAGTCTTTTTGGATGTGATCCCGGGTTGTTGCATTAATATTTACATGTTTAAGCACCGCCTCTTCCTTTGCGTCATATGGTCTAAGATTTTTTACCTCAATGGGAATATCCCCCATTATGAATCAGAAATAGAGCAGATACATTTACGACATGAGAGGAAACACCATCTGTAAAATCCATATGCACATAGAACATTGAAACATCTAAAATGTCCAGTATTAAATCAACGTCACTGATAAAAATGTCCAGAAGCTATCAAATGCATACCTGCTCTTTAAGAGCTCTGTTGACCAGATAAAGTCTATGTTAGTAGTTAAGCAAGTTGTGTTTAAGAACCAGAAAAGCGAGGACCTTTCCCTGTGCAACAGGAATTTGATTTAAAGACCAAGGAGGAAGACATTTTTCAGAATCACCCTTCAAATAATATGTTGACCCAAAGCCACCTCATATGCCTGTAGTATAGCTAAAGGTTGAAAACAAAAATTTAACACCAAAACAATAGATTGACTTGATTTATTCAAAATTTAATGCATTGTCTTATTTATATCAAATAATACAGGGTATTTTATAAAATTTTCCCTTTACAATATGTAAGGGATAGCATATGCATAGGTCATAATGGCTTATCTTAGATGCAAAACTTTATACTAGGAAAAACTAGAAACCTGTTTAATAGATAGCACAATAAACATTACACAATATAACAAGAGAATAAGAGAAACTGATGATGCAATATTAAATTAGCATTCTTCCATTTGGATGAGCACAAAAAAGCTGAGAAATGACTTAATGACTTTGCATAGTGTTTTACCATAAATAAACAACTAAGTGATCACAATTAACTACTTAGCATAACAACTTCAATTTTTGTTTTAAATTATCCAAACACTGAACTGAAATAGGCTCAAAGAACATTTTTAAAAAGAGATGTACAAGCATAGTTGATCACCTCATCAAGAGAGCTGAAATTATCAGCTATAAACGTTGGCTGTCGTTTATTATGGTTTCCGTAATTAAAGGAACTCCCAACAGGAAGAGGAACTTGTTGCTGATAGTTGCGAGAAGAGGAAGCTTCACTAGATTTTGCATTCCCCATTCTAGTGGATTCTTTTATGCAATATCATCAACAACTCTGTACCAAAATCAAAGGAGGAAGAATCGGTAAGCTATTCTTTTCTTGTGACAAATTAATCAATATCAGCTTGTACACACTTAAAAACTGAGTACTTTACACAGAAAAAATTGATTAAAGTAATGAAGACACAAGGTGTTTTTACTCTTGCATTGCAATATTGAAATTTACAACAAAAATTTGTGATAGAAGGCATAAACGAAATAAGCTTCAACCAGCAGAAAACATATTTAAATTCCAGTAATCAGTCACGAAACCATCTTGTGGGAAATAATTCCTGCAAAAATTATAAGTGAAGGTCAGCTGATTCCAGTTTCATTTTATATTTTGATGATTTTTCTTAAGATTCAGAACAGCTAGCAAAACATGATTTACAAAAACTTAGAGAAGAGATAGAAAAGAAAAGCAATATAGGAGCAAACAATAGACGGAACAAGGAAGAATAGGACTCCTCATCCACAATGATGATGTGAAAAGAACATTTAAAGCCTAAAGTTTCAGTTAATATTGAAAGCAACATCAAAATATTACCACAGTCATGTGATGTTACTTAGATACTATTTATAAAGGCCCAACAAATCTAGACCATTGGAATAAAATCATCTATTTCATCTAAATTTGACACAAAGATAACACAAAAAAACCCTAAAACTAGTAACGGGCTCCTATGGCAACTAGAGTCATATCTTATCATTAAGAGCTACAAAAGAATGTTTTGCTGCATGGAAACCAACATCCAAATATGGATCATGGACAATAGTAATTCTACTAACATTAGTCACCTTTTATTCAGCATTATGCATATTCTTGTATTCTTCCTAGATCTCATTCATCCAGACTTCAAAATGAATGACTCCTGAAGCATCATAATTCTCATTGAAAGAAAGATGAAAATTTTCTTTTCTAGGTTTTAAACTCAATATGGATTTCCATTGGTCAAGTGTTGTTTCAACTAGAACTTTTGGAGGACACACTACATTGTTTGCTGCTGGTTGTATTGATATGACTGCATCTATCAGAATCTACTGGCATTCATTGATTTGCATCACAAGATAAAATATCAATATCTGTTTTCTGTCCAAACAATCAATGTCATGCTAGATAGGTTAAGGCCTTAAGGCTTTTTCTTGTTAGCTGGACCCAAGTGTGCTTGAATAGGGAGCAGGGTGGCTGGGAGTCATCAAACTCAGGAACTTCAACAAAAGCTTACTCTACAAATGGCAGTTGAGATCCTTTTTTTTTTTGGTGCCTCAGATCATCCATGCAAATTATTATATTAAAAGCAGCCTTGTTTAGGCTCCTTGGGGTTGCAGAGATTAGCTTCAATCTTCTAGAAAGGAGTCCTTAAGACTGAAGATCTCTTCTTCTCTGAGACAAGATTCAAGATAGGAAACAGTTCTACCATCAGCTTTTGGAAAGATACTTGGATTGGGAATAGACCCTTGGCTGTAGAGTTTCCTCAACTTTTCAACATTACAACAAATCCAAATACCATGAACATGTAACAAGTCGAATTGAGGCATAATGGTGCAAATGGAGTATTTAATTTAGATGCACCTTCGAGCATGACCAAATAAGACAGATAGCAGAGCTTCATCATCTCATTCAGGATGCTAGTTTAAGTCCTAGTTCGCCATATTCGACAGCACGTCCCATATTGGGCATACCGTACCATGCTAGTAACGAACTGATATTCAGTATGAGAGTTGGGGTATATTAGTTGTCTGTACTATGAACTGACCCATACTAATACAGTGCCAGCATGGTATTGATACTATAAACCATGGTTTAAATCAGCAGCAAGGCTCTATCTAGATTTGGCATCCTTCAAATATGTTCTAGGTTTGGCATACTTCATATCTGGAAAAACCTTCATGAAGATTTGGAGATGTTCACTACCTTGAAATGTTAGGTTTTCAACAGGATTTTAAGTCACAAAAAGGTTCTTACTGCTGATAACCTTGCAAAAGAAATTGGAGACACCCCCAGTTTGTGTGCTCTGTCTGAGACAGGAGGAAGACATCTGAGACAAGAGGAAGACATCAATCAGTTTTTCCTGAGCTGTGATTATTCTTTTAGACTGTGGTTGTGTTTTGGATGATTATTTGGCTTTCAGGTCTTCCCTTTGGATGTTGAAGTGTTACGGAGGGACTGGAGGTACTCTCATGTGATGGCCAATCTGGGTTGTTCCCTCTCAAATTATTTTTGTTGGAGCATTTGGCAAGAAAGGAATGGCAGAATTATCAGGAATGGGACAGTCTACTGACTTCATCCAGTTTTCTTTTTAACTCCACGCCATGCACATGCATTTCATGTGCTAAATACTAGTCATATGTAATTGCAACAAAAATACACTCCTGTTTGAAATGGCTATGCTTGTCCCATTGATTCTCACACCATTGATATTCAAACAAATCTCCAACTAAAGAACTTTGACCATCAATGGTTAGTCCCTTTCAAACTACTGTTGAGTATGGTCATTGCTCAGCAAATGAAAATTAATGGCTCTCACACCTATGTTGAGGATTAACATACTTCTTTCGGTCATTTTGTTGGTCCTCACTCGCTTTATGACCCAGCTAGCATTTAGGTTGTTTGATTATATCTACATTTCCTAGCTTCCATGTTGAATCCTCCTCTAGCCAAATAAGAACTTCAAAAGGTTGCAATTTTTCTACAGAATATTGGTGGGCAAAAAGTTTGACTTACCAGTGTTTGCAACTACTTTGCTGCTTAGAACTTTGGACAGCACATAAGAAATATACCACATGATGATCTAATGCTCGGACTGAGCACCGAAAATCTTATCTCAGTATTGCAACTATAAGATAGATATTTGATTTACAATAGATTGTTGTACATATATGTATACATAGATGCACATATATAGACACGCACACATAACCACACAATACACATACACGCCCACAGACATCTTTTCAAATTCTAATATTTAATGGGACAGGCTTGAGGCCAGCCTCTAAACTTGAAGCCTCGCTTTTTTGTTTCCTTTTTCCCCATGTCCATGTTGAAAAGAAAGGAGAAAACATCTAGTCCTCTTGTTTTGTTCTGCAGTGTTTCTCTCAGAACCTGAAATTTGGGTGAGGAGAAGAAAGAAACCCAATTATTTTTGGTCCTTTTCAAGAGTGTCCCTTTCATTCCTTTTTCATTTGAGCTTGGATCTCTCAGTTTTGAGGCTGAACTGGAAAGCCCCAATCTTCCAACCATGGCCATTCACGTATTGTGTAATGGCTGTGATTGCATGGACCCCACTGCATTTACAGCACTGAGGCCTACACAATCACAGTGGTTGAGCATTACACAGATGATCATGATTGCAAGACCTAATCTATCCAATTCAGTCCCAAACTGGAGAGGGTCCCAGTACTTTTTGTACCACAATGGCAAAGTGTCACCCTTTTCTTTTCTTGCACCAAGTGCAGGTGCAAGGCTTCCACCACATGCTGCACTTCACATGCATCGCATGTGTCAGATTCTAGCATGCATAAAGAGAGAGGTGCTAATATCCTCTTGGTAGTATTGGGTTCCATTTCTACCAATGCAAAAACTATGACCAGACATCTAAATTGAAACTGTCTGCCTGCCATCAAACGTGATCTTGAGCATTTAGAATTCCTAGAGACCAAAAATCATATATTTTTGGAGATTCCTTAGTCCTTAATAACACATCAACTCCCAGAATCAAAAGCAAATATCTGGGAAGTGAGTGGTGCTTATCTTGAAAAGAAAACAAAATGTAAGCTTTCTTCATAGTCATCAAAAATAGTAGACTTTGGGAAGAATTTTTGTGCATTAAAGATCAATTTTGGGCAAAAAAATCATTTTTTTAAATGTTCCAAAATGCTCCATTAAATTAATTGATGAGTCTTAGGAGAATTGCAGTCAACAGTATAGTTTTGAGTTTAGAAAACTGTGCGAGTCATGTTGGAATATGAAGTGATGTTTTGTAATGTGTGTAATGTCATTATGGAAGACAATTAAAGTATGAATTGCAGAAGAATGGTAGAAAGTTCTTTGTATTCTATACAAAGAACAATATTCATATAAGGAACAATCTCTTATATTGAACCTAGTTAGTTTCTCAAGTTTCCAAGCAACTGCAATCTTGCAAATTTTCCTCATGTGTTTCCTTATTCCAATAGGGATCATTGTACAATATCCTTGGCTGTATAATGCCAGTCATCTCTATTTTCTTCAATTAATCACTCATCTCATTTCAATAAACCAAACCCAACACTCCCCCCCCCCCCCCCCCCCCCCCAACAAAACAAAACAAAAAAAAAAAAAAAAAAGAAGCAAGCTCCTTATATAAAATTTAAAGAATGGAATCATCAGAAATTAGTCATCTGTCATCTGATACACACTGCAATATTGCATTACAGCTGGAAACTGAATCCACCAGTGTTTTTCCATTTATGAACTTATGGTGTTCCACCTCAACCTCACCCAAGAAGCTCTGTTCCATCTACAAAGATTAACATTAATGGATCAAGGTATGAATGATCAAAGTTCACAAAGTCTTGTGGTTGGCCCTCAACCTGACCTTACATCAATCTTAGAATTGGTTCCCGACTTCGGTTTAAACTTATTTCTAATTGGTTGCAGTATAAGCTCTCATATGAGGCAGCGACTCAAAATAAGTTTTTCGAAATTCAGATAGAGTTTTGAATCCCTAAAAGCGCAAATTAGAAGCTATAAGATCGAACTAAAACACAATTACCCCTGCAACTAGACATAACAATCCAAATCAAAGATACTAATTCCAAAGACGTCAACAGCAACAGCAATAACAAAATTAGCTACAATAGTCGAATAAAATCATTCATAAATCCGTTTTAACAGTAGAAAAGCAGAGATTAGAACTTGGAATCGAGAAAAGAATACCTAGATGACAAATGAAGATGAAAAGAAGCACAGGAGAGGAGGATTGAAACTCTATACACGAATACGAGTCGGGAAGGAAGCCAAGGTCATCTAAAAATTTAAAATCCTTCCTCACTCTCCCTCCCTCTATATGCATCTTCCTTCGCTAACATCAAGTCGTCGAGGACGGTTCGAGTCCAAGCCGGTTGCTCAAATTGCTCACAGGGTTTCATCACGCCCTGGCCCCGGAGCTTACGTGCGCCCACGTGGTCTTCCACCAATCGCGTTCAGGTCACCTTCGGTGAGACGTCAAGGACAAGCGTCACTACTGCCTAGCGCCCGTCCGCCATCAAAACTCGAGGGAATAGGTGACGACACCGCGAGTCGGCGATGTGATTGATGAAGTTGCAGGGCAATTTCCTGCTGGAACTTGGGACTTACGGAAACGGAGCTTTCTATTAATTTACGCCGGCAAGATGAGAACGGAGCTTTCTAGTAATTTAAAGACTGACCAATTAATTCCAAGTCAATATTTTTATTATTTATATAAAAATATAACATTTTTTTTAATTTTAAATTTCCTTGTCATTTTCAAAATATGTTTCTTAATTAAGCAATGACTTAAACAATTGTTCCCATCATTTTTATTATATATTTTTTTTACTAAAATAAACTATTACATCTAAATTTTTACATAAAAGTTATTTTGACTTTTAAGCCTTTCGTCGTTGTAGTTTAATCTCGACGTCTTGAAAATATTGCATTCTTTACGTACTATCATAAAAAAAATTATTTAAAATTAATGGGATAATTACCGTATCATTTCACTGCAAAAATAAAAATAATTCGATAAAATTTTATGTTAATTTTTTATTATTTTAGCTGATTCATAAAACAAACATTCCGAATGCATTATTTTTAAAAATATAAGAAACTGATACGTTACATAATATTCGGAAAGCATTTGGCAGTATGCGTGATGTTTTTTATATTTCACCCTTGCGTGCATGCAAATTTTCTGTCGGGCGTGTAGAAATTGCCACCCTAATTCCATCTGCTTACATATGCTAGCGTGACGTCAATCTGGCCCAAAGGGGTGACTTGCATGGATGTGTTTTGTTTGGAGAAAAAGTCAAAAGCACAATTGGGCTCTTTAATCAAACTCTCCGGGGACGGCTAGCCCTGTCCTTTGCTTAACCCAACCTTACGTTTCTTTGACTTTGGTATTTAAGTAATCGAGGAGTCGTAGTCTCGCGCAAAGAGATTACAAGAAATCATATCCTACGTTTTTGAGAGAGATGCTTCCGCAAGGTAGTGCGGTAGTGCGCTTTCGTGCGTCAAGAAGAGCATTTGTTTATTGACGAAAATACAAAACATCAAGGAATGGTAACTCGGCTTGGTCCTTGGGCTTACAGAAATGAGCCTGTAACGTTCAAATTCATCTATTAATCTAATTAATTTATTAATAAATTAAAATTATATAATTTTAAAAATTTAAATAAAAATTTATTAATTTAATTAATTTATTAATAAATTAAAATTATATAATTTTAAAAATTTAAATAAAAATTAATTAATAGCAGATGAACTTAAGTTATAAGTATTTAAACTTTTTTTTTTCTATACAATATGAAACTATTTTTAGGGCATTACTTTATAATTTGGTGTCCTCATCGCACGCCACAAGCTAAATAAAATCTATCCTAAGCCGAATAGTTTGTGTTACATGGATAGCCCTTTCCTTCTTCTCACCAATTTTTACACATTCGAATCGATTTTGATACCATTTGTAATGCCTCAAGCACACCTACTAGTCCAATTAACCCATTAGTGATCTGAAACCATGTAGCCTTAAAAACTCAAGTAAAAATTAATTGGTAGTAGATGAACTTAAGTTATAAACACTTAAACCTTTTCTTTCCCATCTAATGTGAGACTATTTTAAGATATTAGAGAGCATATGTTATATCATGCCAATGCTACTCTCTCATTTGTATATCATCAAAACTCAGCCATTTTTCGTTTCCATAGCAAGCTCATATTACTACTTTATAGTTGAGGCATTATGCGAAGAAGCTTCATGGCTCGTACTGGATAAAGAAAGCTTAGAAAGGGAGTGTAAAATGCATTATCATAAGATAAGTTTAATTTTGCTCCAACACGCATGCAGTGCCTTAGCATGCCACACACCAAGGCTAACCTCTTCGAGTTCTTTTCTCAAACATACATACAAATGCGTAGTAGTCCAATCTTATAGCCAAAGACCATATCTCAATGCTTTGTTAAACTAATGAATTGAACTCAGCGACACCTTCAAGTGCTCACAAGTAAACCAACCTTTAAATTGACCACAAAACTTGTCCACACCCCCATGCTATAGCTAAACTCTACTCAAAAGTGTTCCACGTCTATGCATCAATGTACTAATTTAATACTTTACCTTCACCAAGTACCACCACTATGAAACCATTTCCAACAAGGTACTCTCATGCCATAAGATATCCATTATGCCGCTGATCTGCAAGCTACCATGCTGCCTTTTGATTATCCACAAACCAAATTTATATGACACAATCATGCAATACTGCTGCACTATATGAGACTTAGGTAAATCCTTCCATCGGTACCGCTCAGTCGAACCACCAAGTCAACACCCCACCATAGCTCCGGAAGGTATGGTTGATCATGCATGCTTCCACAACTTCCTAGTATCTTTCATGCTACGATCCTGACCTTGCAATCTTAGCATGCCTACCTATTATGGCTACATTGCATGGCAATATTTATGATCTATTCACACATCGCTGCGCATTCCTTGACACTAATGATCTATAGCCATGTTGCTCTGATTGCTATGTCTACAGCCTTCTTGTATGATACTGTGCACTACCATGACACTTGCATTTGAGCCTACATCAAGTAAATATATCCAACTAGCCATATTTGCTTAGTGCTATCCTCCCCTTGACATGATCCTCATAGACTTTCTTAGTTTTTTGGCCTAGCTCCAAGGCATACAGACCAATTGAATTCATTCAGCCCACTTATACTCCACTGTTGACCGAGTCTCATGGATCCTTATAAGGTATTGCTCTTGTAATGCTCACGAGACTTGCCTGTTTAGGTAAGCCACACCCTTGCCCGATTAGGCCTTAATCGCCGCTACACTCCACTATAGATATCAAGAATGTATAGGGTAGTTCGCACAATTCTCAAGTTACGACCTTGGGCCAAAGCTCCTCCACATGATGTAGTCAGCTTGTTTAACCAACCATCATCCTGAGCACCTCTTGTGAAATCATTCAAGTATAGCACTACCTTCCTTTACAATTATGCCACAACGGGCTCATGTTCTCTAAGCCTAGGGGAATCGAGGTCATATCCAAGCCATGCCCCTCCTCATGGCCTGTAAAATCCTCAAATATCCAAAGGTGCTATAGCATTTTGCTACCATGCCTAAATCAAGCTCTAAGAGACCCTCGTTGCTATTGCTATAGCTCACCTACTGCCCAGCTGCTGCCTTTCCTAGCCAATTCTTACACTAGGGATTCCAACATATCGAGAAGCATTGTGCTACTGGACCATACCAAAGCATCCATAGTCCATGTCATATGCATGCCGGCACCCTCTGCAGCAAGCTTATAACTATAGCCATGATAATTCTTCCTACTCAACCTATCAACGCCCTCATCGACATCCAAACAGTTTCTGAACATGTCGATCACCTCGATCCATCTCCACTTCAGTCATCATAAATGTTGCTACACTGCCTTATTTACCATGATTGAATCTGAGCACTAATAATTCCTCAAGTCAGGGCCCCATGGCCTCGATGTCTTGACTCTTTCTTTTGATTGCCGCAATCTAAGAATCTACATCCACATCCCACTAACTCATCCGTGGAACCAAATGGATCTCCTTAGGTTATCATGAAGTCATCATCCCTATGCTACCTTTTTGATGCTCAAGCTATCCTAACTATCTTGTCTTCACCTCAAGTTTGTAGTGCCAATGCTAAGCTCGTCCAATGGCCTGCCTCACTCCATTGACTCTATTCCTCGGCATCCTTTGCAGTTGACATTTAAGCCCTCTTGAGGTACTTATACTTTATCTCATGTAGTTTGACACCTTGGATTATCATGGAGTAGTAATCCACATATTGCTTTTTCTGATGCTCAAGCTATCCCAACTACCCTGTCTTCACCCTGAGTCTATAGTGCCAATGTAAGGCTACCCCAATGGCCCGCCTCACTCCCACGACTCCAATCCCTTGACATCCTTTGCAGTTGACATCTGAGCCCTCTTGAGCCACTCATACTTCATCTTATGCAATCCAACACCTTGGACTATTATAGAGCAATCATCCATATGCTACTTTTTTTTATGCTCAAGCTGTCTTAACTGTCCTATCTTCACTATGAGTCTATAGTGCCAATGTAAACCTACACTAATGGCCTACCTCATTCTCACGACTCCAGTCCCTCAACATTGTTTGTAGTTGGCATCTGAGCCTCTTTGAGCCACTCATGCTCTATCTCTTGTAGTTTGACACCCTATATTCATATAACAAGTAAGCACCCTTGGCCAAATTCCTGTTTCTAATAACTCAGCTTCCACATTGCCTTCACCTTGAAGTAGCTTCCATTAAGTTTAACTTCTAACTTTGCCACTGAAGTGCATCTACACCTCTATCACTCCACAAAAAATGGCCCCCTTTTAATCTTTCCCCCATACAATTAGGTCCCTCAGCTCCTTGAGCCTTCACCCCTACTGGCACTTTCATAGCGGATGCTGTATCTTTCCTAACATTAGTAGACCCACAATAATACCTCAACCCATTCAGCCCAGCTCTTCTTCTAGAAAATTCTAGTCCCTCGAGATATTCTGCTACTACAACTCTGCATGTAGCCCAAGTGCTTTGGCATTCATGAGCACGCTTCACCTTAAATTTCTTTTTTCAACTCTAAATTGGTGGACCTTCACCTTCATGGCACTTGTCCATAAAATATTTTTGATGAGCAATTTATAAGCTTTTTCTCAAACCAAGCAGGTCACCTCTGCACCATGCTCCTCCACTATGAGTTATTGACACCCATAATGTTCAAATATCAAGTTCCTTTGACATTGGACATTGATGCCTCTTCATCTTCCTTAGTTAGGCCCTTGCATTTGTAGCTCGTCGTGCCTTAGCTTACTTTGAAGCATCCAATCATCCCATGATATCACATATAGCAAAGTCTATCATTAAGAACTGCAGTCGACCGTTAACTCTACACACCATGCATTGATTAATCTAAACCAACTACATCTCCATTGCAAAGACCCATTCCTTAAGGCTGCATGACTTTCTCATCTCCATTAGACCTTTCATCAGGATCGGTTTAATGACTATTACCCCCTACTGGCACTTTCATAGCGGATGCTGCATCTTTCCTAACATTAATAGACCCACAATAGTATCTCAACCCATTCAGCCCAGCTTTTCCTCTAAAAAATTCTAGTCCCTCAAGATATTCTGCTACTACAACTCTGCATGTAGCCCAAGTGCTTTGGCATTCATGAGCACGCTTCACCCTAAATTCCTTTTTTCAGCTCTAAATTGATGGACCTTTAACTTCGTGGCACTTGTCCACAAAATATTTTTGATGAGCAATTTATAAGCTTTTTCTCAAACCAAGCAGGTCACCTCTACATCATGTTCCTCCACTATGAGTTATTGACACCCACAATGTTCAAATATTCAGTTCCTTTGACATTGGACATTGATGCCTCTTCATCTTCCTTAGTTAAGCCCTTGCATTTATAGCTCGTCGTGCCTTAGCTTGCTTTGAAGCATCCAATCATCCCATGATATCACATATAGCAAAGTCTATCATTAAGAACTGCAGTCGACCGTTAACTCTACACACCATGCATTGATTAATCTAAACCAACTACATCTCCATTGCAAAGATCCATTCCTTAAGGCTGCATGACTTTCTCACTCCATTAGACCTTTCATCAGGATTGGTTTAATGACTATTACCTCTTCTCACACCGTGTTGCTTGACTTCAAGCCATCTTACATACCATCATATGTTGTGCCAAGCCCCTTAGTTGAACTTGCTCTGATACTACTTATCATGGGGTGAGTATAATTTTTGCTCCAATACCTGTATGACACCTTAACATGCCACACGCCAAGGCAAGCCTTTTTAAGTTCTTTCCTCAAACATATATATACAAATGTGCAGTAGTCTAATCTTATAACGAAAGACCATACCTCAATGCTCTATCAGATTGACGAGTTGAACTTAAACGATACCTTCAAGTGCTTATAAGCAACCTATGAATTGACCGCCATGCTTGTGCACAGCCTCATACTACAACTAGACTCTACTCAAGAGTGCTTCACATTTATGGGTTAGTGTGCCAATTCAATATTTTACCTCCATCGAGTACTCTTACTATGAAACTATTCCCAATAAGGTACTACCATGCCATGATATATCCACTGTGCCATTGATTCACTAGCCACCGTACTATCCTTCAATTATCCATATACCGAACTCATATGATGTAGCTACGCAATGCAGCTGCAGTACATGAGACTTAAGCAAATCCTTCCACAGATACCGCTTAGCCAAATCACCAATTCAGCAACCCCCCTCCATAGCTCCCAAAGGTATGATTGATCATGCATGTTTAGGCTCTTCTAATCCTCGCTATCCACATTTTGGTATCTTGCATGCTACGATCCTAACCTTGTAACATTAGTATGCCTATCCATCATAGCCACATTGCATGACAATCTAATGGTCTATAGCCATGCTGCTCCTATTGCTACATACATATCTTTCTCGCATTATACTATGTACTATCACGATACTAGCATCTAAGCCTATATATTAAGTAAATATATCTAACCAACCATATTTGCTTAGTGCTATCCTCTCCTTTGGTATGCCTATCATAGATATCCTAGATTCTTGGCCTAGCTCCAAAGCTCACACATATCGATCGAATTTATTTAGCCCACTTATACTCCATGGCTAATCGAGTCCCATGGATCCCCGTAAGATATTGCTCTTGCAATGCTCACGAGACTTGCTTATTTGGGTAGGCCACACCCTTATTGGACTAGATCCCTATTGCCTCTATACTCCATTATAGATATCAAGAATGTATAAGGTATTTGAACAATCCTCAAGGTACAACCTTAAGCCAAGGCCCCTTCGCATGATGTGGTCAACTTGTTCGACCAACCATCACCCTGAACACCTTTCATGAAATCATCTAGGTGTGGCACCGCCTTGCTCTACAACCAGTCCAACCTAACTTTGTCATAATTTAAATTCATTTTTGGATAGGGTTAATCCGGTCAAATTGTATTGGGCTAAATCAATCAAGTTAGATCGGTTGAATATATAGAAATTTTAAGATAAGGTTAGAAATATTTCTTTTGTATTAGTATTTGCTAGATTGAGATATGAATTATCTATTAATTTCAACAATACACTTTCATATAATTTAATGTGATAAAATATAATGACATAAAACATATGTATCTTTTATGAAATATAAAGATGAATTATATATTTGTTTTTGTATTAGGTTAGCTAGAGTCAAGTTTTAGTTAGTTTCAAGCTCCATCCAAATCCAACTCAAATTTATAAAATTGTAGAAACAATTTAGATGAGTAAGTTGAGGTTAAGCCTAGACCAAATTGCTCTCATATCACTGGCCACCAATCCATGATTTAGTTGGTTTTATGGCAAATAAAAAAAAGCATAAAACAAAGGTATATCCTAGGTGATGGCCCTTATATCCAGCAAGATGGAGGAACTCAGTTGTGGGTGAGTGGTGTGTTACCCATATAATCATTATGATTGAGTTATCTTTGAGCTTGATCCATTTTCATCTAAGGTTGCTGGTTGTATTGGTTAAGAACTCCCGTAAGACTAAGCCCTAGTTTTATTTTTGAATAATAATAATAAATATTTTTTGATTGTGAATGAGGAACCTAGCTTCCCTTTTTATTAAAAGAATAATTATTAGGGGAGATAAGAGTATATAAAGAGTATAATCAGCTTATGTCTAACAATGTTTTTAAGAGCTTATGAGCCTCTCACACCTTGCCAGTAGAAATAGAATCCTATAAATCAAAAGTAAAGATGATCTTGTGGGCAATGGAGAGCAAGGATGAGGATTTAGAAGAAAATATTCTAGTATTTCTTTGAAGATGATTAGCAATTAGTCACATGCCAGCTTTCAAGAAGTAGGAATGCATTATTTTCTCCAAGAAAGCAATGAATGTTACAGGGTCTCAAATTGATTTGAAGACGATTAGCAAACCAAGACCACAATTCTTTAACGAAAGGATAATTCAAGAGTAAATAGAAAATTATTTGATATAGTGTATTATAAAGAGAATAACCTAATGGGTTAACTCTCTTTAGCAAGTACCTCCTTATTGTGAAGGCGATTGCGAAGAGACAATCTAGCGAGATTTTTGATTTTCAAGAGCAACCGCCTTCCAAATCTCTTTATAAAAGGATTAAAGAATCCCCCCCCCCCCCCTCCCCCTCTCCTTCGAATTTAGGAATTTATAAAGAGTTTATTGAATAAGTGTCTTTCCTTGATATTTTTCAAACTAGAAGTTGGTGCTTTTGAATTATTGGATTGGAGCCAAAAGGACTTTGAGATCCAAGAGTTACTTGTGCTGTGATTAGGTGAGGGGGCAAATCACTTTGATACTCAATCTATCAGTCCTCCTATTCCATAAATTCGATATCGCAATATTTTGTTTTGGAATACTACAATAAAGCTTAAGGAGTAAAGAATAAAGAGGAGCAGGGCACAACTAGAAGTCTTCTTGTAATCTGATTGTTTTTCATCTTTAAGCTTGTATAAAGTATAGTTCCAAAAGCCTCTTCGATCTTGGTTGATGCCTTTTCACATAAAAAAAAGGAAAAAGAGATCTTCCTAACTCTAATGCCAAATCTTCTTTTGGAGTAGTATACTTGGTTCACTAGATTTTTTTTTAGGAAGCTAAAGTATCAGATGAGATAAACTTCTAGATCCATTTAGTTAAAAGGGCTTTGTTGAGAGTGCCAATATTCTTAATTCTTAGACCTCTTTCTTCGTTTGATTTGCATATAGTCTCCCAATTCTCCAAGCAATCAAATCCATTAATGTTATCCTTTATAGAAAAACTCTTATTAGGTTGTCAGTTCTTGAATAGACACATCTAGATAATTTAAACATAGATATGAAATATGAAAGCTATGCTGTAAGAACAGAGTTGATGAAAGTAAGCCTCATTTCTAATGAGAGGCTAGCCTTGCTTGCATTCTTTCTAACAAAGGGAGCCAAGTTTGATTGAGCAATTTTCGATCACTAAAAGGAAGACCAAAATAAGAGACTATAAGGCAGCTACAATTTAATATGAAGGTAAATTAGCCTTCCTCTACATTGCTAGAATTAAGACAGATAACAAAACTCTTATAAGAAACTTAAGGCCTAAAGTGCCCTTAAAGCCCAATATAATATTCTTAAGAGTCACCAGGAAAGCTTTTTTTATTGCACAGAAAATAAGTGTATCGATGGTGAATTGAAGACTGAAGATACACTTGAAGCTTAGCAAGAGTTCAATCCTTCTGATAAGGCCAATGGAGCTATCTCTTTTCAATATTCTTGATAGGACATTAATCACTAGGATGAAAATGAAGGAGAGAGAAAGGACTGCTTTTTATGAGGCCTTTTTTACGTCTAATCTATTTGTTTGGCTTGCTATTGATCAAAGGAGTGATGAAAGAAGAAGATAAGAGAGTTAAAACTTATTCAATCCATTCGAGAAAAAAAATCCTTTCATCATAAGAAATTAAAAAAAATTCTTATTGATATTATCAAAAGTTTTCTCAAAGTTGATTATATAGGCTACAACTTTGGAGTCAAGCCTTTTTTTTTTTTTTTTTTTTTTTTTTTTGTAGTGAGTGAACATTTTGTGAGCAGATAGAAAATTTTCTACTGTAAAGTTGTCTTTGATAAATTCCGATCGGGTGAAAGGAATGGAGCTGTATTTTAGGATAACAACAATGCCACCGCCCCTGCTAGTCTCGAACGAAAAGGTCCCACTTTGATTAGGATGCCAAAATCTACCAACTGAACAAACTTCCATGGGTGAGGGTGCCAAGAGGCTGTTAATAGCCCATTAGCCCAGTGCCCAATGTCCATCGTCATGAGGGTTTTCCTGGAGTTTAGATCGGTCAAAGGAATAAATTCGTATGGTTAGCAGTCTTTGGCAACATTAGGTGAGCAGAGATGGGCCTGCCCTAATAACTAAATTCTTATGGCAAGCCCTCTAAGTTGACAGACTATCATCGGCCACTGTCGCAACAGACATACCACGGCATGCAAACCTGGTGCTATCAGGCCAATAATCTCTCGATTCATTTGGAATATATGACTTGGGTTTCTGAAAGCTCCTCGCATTCTCCAAAATATTAAGTAAACATAGGAAGCAAAAAGGCCATAGAACCAGTAACTAATGGGTAGTTTCATCATCCTGGTCGTGTGAGAATTATTAATTTTGATTAATTAGGAACCCCTCCCAACTAGAGTACGCATGGAAGGCAGCCATCAGTAATTAACACTACACTTGGACGGAACCTGAGTTCCAGGCCCAGACGAAAGGTGGAAGGTAAACATCAAGGGCACGCTGCAGTTGGCCCAATTGGCATCCCACATGCATTACGACCAGCTGCTGCAGTTTGAGCCCGGCAAAATCTATCTCACTAGGCCCTGCTGGAAGTAGGATTCAAAGAACAGAATCCATGCCACAATGTACATAGGACAAAACATACATCGTTTATCCTCATATAAAAGAAATGGACAAATATTACGCAAGAGAAACATTCCTACATGACCCAAACACATGCACGAAATGTATGTAGCCGCAATAGCAAAAGCTTAACCACTGAGTACCGAACCAAGGAAACAAACAATGGCAGCAACATCAGCAGCTTGGCATCATGTTGGCAGAAGAGTCCAACCTGCTCTCCATCCTTCTCAATCCAATCCCAAGAACATAATTAATGGTGCTCGATGAGGCTGTCGTCCTGTGGAAAGGAATACTGGGAATAATATCGGCCTACAGGCCACGTGAAGGCGGCCATCTGCGCGCGCACAGAGGCCACGGGCCGAGGGCGCCCCGCCCATCCCCCTTGGTGCCGAGGAGAGCTTGTGGTTGGGGGCTTTCCGGAGGACAGGGGCCATCAACTTTTGACGGGCAAAAGCCCCCATGGCTGACATGACGGCCGAACTACCGGGCCTGAAGGGCATTGAGCACGAGAGAGAAGCCTAGTGCTACAAGACAAGCTCGGCTCTATGATGAACTGCGTACTTAGCCAGTCAGGAACAGTACGTGAAGGCTTGGGCATGCAGGCCATTGATGGTGGGAGGAAATTTAGGAGGTCCGGACTATACCCAACTAACTCATCAACAACTGGTTACTACCTTTTGGAGCACCCTGACAAGAAAGGCATAGAGATTACTAGGCTGAGGGAGAAGGCTTAAAAAAGGCTGTCTTCTGGACCTCAGACATAGATCGTGGTTTCATTGAGCGCTTGAACCTGAAACGGCTTTTTGTCCGATGCTTTTGTCAACAAGCTGATTGGTGGTAGGGAGGAGTGATGCTTGGAGAACCACTGGAGAAGGGCCTGGTCGAGGAGTCGGAGAATTATCTTTGTGTCTTCTCTCTTGGATATTTGGATTGGGAGCTGAATGATCTAATCCATCATTAACATATCATAAACGAGGAGCCAAGTGTAAATAAGTATGATCACTAATATTTCTTCATAAAAATGTAATTAAATGAAAAGAATGTGATCGCCTGTGCAATGCTTGTTAAATATGGCTATCGAGCAACATTAGACTGAAATCTGGACTAAAATAACCATCAATTAATGTAGACTTTTGCAAATTCTAATCATGAGTTTGTATGATGCATGGTTAAAGGGCAGAGTCATAAGATGGAGCAGAATTTCTATATGTTAAAAAGAAAACTCATACAAGTTGGATCGCATTAAGACTCCTCCCGTTCAGCTGATCCGGAGCTTGTAAGGAGTAAGGAGGGCCACCCATGGAGCTTAATCGTCGCCCCCTTTTCCCTTAAAAGCAAAGCAAAAGGAAGTAGCGCATTCAGTAGCATTCGAGATTTTTAATCGAATATAATTGCATTGATTCTTGGTGTAATGAAAAATTATGAAGCGGTGATTCCTGGTGTAATCAAATATATTCTTCTCTATATTGTTGAATTTAATATAGTAGAATATGCAAGTATTTAAGTTTTCTATTCTGGTTCCTTCCATACAGTTTTGTTTTCTTTTGTTTACTGTGACTTTAAAGTCTGGTTGTTCTTTTGGAAGGGCATGGCAGAAGTACCGGTTTCTTTTCATTGCTAGTTGACAAGAGGAGACAGGAATAATTCTGCTGGTTAGAATGCAGCACAGCGGAACCTGGCAGCAAAAGAATAACCAGACAGCGGTCATCATGGAGCAACAGTGAGGAGATACATTACTAATGGTGGTTGGTGGATGATGCAGCAAAGAAAAATTGGATTCCATTTTCTTAATGATTACACACATACGTTGCTTAATTTGAACGCCCCCTGTGAAAAAAAAAAAAAAAAAATTATAACCGTTACAATACTGAAATAAAAAACATAATTTTGAGTAAGAACCTAAATTTTTAATTTTTCATAAATCATAATTTTAATTTCATCTAAAATTAAAATTTGACTTTAATTTTACCCAAACAAATAGCTAGAATCGTAATCACTAATTCTAATTCTTATTTTACAGTCTCATTTTTAAGAACTAAACAACTCCTAAGTAAAGTTAATGCATGATCATGTTCTTGGATGATGAATTAGCAAGTTTTTATCTTTTTTATTTTTATTTTGTTTTCTATTTTTCTTTCCAGCTCAATGATTGAACAATGATTTAATCCTCACTAGTTAACTAACAATAAAACAAGTATACCATAATTAGTCATACGATAAGAATGAAATAGGTTTACTCTTTAACCAACTTATCCCTATCAATCAGTGTGATAGGGACAAGTCCTATTTTGTAGCATCCTTGCATTGCATTTTGGTTAGACCCAGGACCAATTAGGTTAGGATTTTAATAATTTCTTTGGCCTATTGGACCTCATATACCTAGATTGATATATATTGAGCCCATTTTATGAGAAACCTGCAATATTATTTTGATTAAATATTACATAATTTGACTATAATTTTGAATGCAACACTTTATGAATTTTGGGCCAAGGTTTAATTGAAACCTGTTTTGGGTCATAGGCTCTCTTTGGGTCAATACATAGTTTGGGACCTGTCTTAAGTCAGGGGCTCATCTTGGGCCAAGGCTAATTCAAATCAAGATCCAATTTGAGGTCGTAATATGATCATGACCTGTTTTAGACAAGAGCCTGGTTTAGGTCACAATCCAACCTAATCTAGGCTTAATTGTATACGGTTATTTATCTATGTCTTCAAATTTATTCCATTAGGCATGAGTTTGGGGAATAGTTTTACCTTGGCTATATTAGTGGTCTACGTTTTAATCAAACCTAATGTGTAAAAGAGTGTGGTTCATTAATTTTTGGACCATGATGTGTAGTTATTTATTTAATTATATTATTATTTAATGCATATTCTGTAATTTCATTGCAATTTTGCATACTACACTCTGAATTTTGGGCTATAATTTCTAAGGATAATATTCACATATTGCCAAGTTTATTATTTATTTACATGCTCTCACATATAATGTGATTTGGATATTGAAATTTTGTTTATACTTTATCAAAAATTGTATTACTAATATATATGTAAAATAAATATATCATGATGCAAACTTGGTGCATGAGAAAATTTGGCATACTGAAGCAATACTATTTTGGACTATTTTTTAATTGATTGATACTTGCTTATCATGGGACTAATCATAATGAAACTTTAAACTTTTGATAATAATAATAACGGAATTACAATGACACTAGAAATCCATATGTACGATGGTTATACCCTATCAATGTGTCATTATTTGGTACAATTTTTAGTCGAATAAAGAAAATGAATTGAATATTATATCCTTGGAAGTTTAGTATATCCTTTTGGTATCAGCTTTTAAGAGTATAATTATTTAATTACTTTTTTTTATTTGTAAAAAAAGTCTTATTTGTATGTTATAATCTGTGACCCTTAGACGAGATTATAATGACGTAAGGACTCATAAATCTAATTAATAGCCCAATTAATTAGATAATAAAAAAACTTATTTTTAAGTAGCATGATTTTGATTTTGCATGCATAATAAATTTATTTATGACTGTTTCCTCAACCTTTTATGATTTTGCAATGGCAATGCCATTATCTACCTTTAAATTTTTTTTTTTTTTTTTTTAGAGAGGACCAATTATGAGGACTGAATTGAGTCAATTATCGTTCACCTTGCTATTATGATCATAAATTTAGCCTTGTGAATTAATGAGCTTGCTAAACCTACTGCTAATATTTCTACTGTAGATAAAACCTGTTATGATGAGACTAAGGATTTTTTTATGGCTGTGGTAGAAAATTTTGATAAATCTAAAAAGCTAATTATCTGAGATTGCTCATTTATGTCATTATGATGGTACTAGTGGAGCATATATGTTTGATTAGGCTCTCTTGAGTTTCTAATCATATATCTTTTATGAGAAGAAATTTATTTTTTATTTCTCTCTGAAACAAATGTAGTTGCTTCTTTTTAGTTAATCTCCTCCCTTGAGATTGTTGTTGTTGGTTTTAAACATAAAAGAGAGGTTGAAAATTCTTTAATGTTATAGTATAGACATTTGGATATATCTTTAAGGAGAGGCTAGGGAGATTGATTAAGGAAAGTTATATATATATATAGGTTAAAGTAGACTTTTAGGTAATTATATCTCAAATTTAATTATATATTAATTGCAAGTAATGATATTGCTCTTCTAAATAAGATAAAGCAGTTGTTATTATGTCATTTGACATGAAAACTCTTGATGATGCTTTTTTTGAATGCAAATATATTACGATAGATCTGTAATATTTTTGGCTTGTCTCAGAAAACTTATATTAAGAGAGGTTTTAATAAGTTTAATATGTAATTTTGCTCCTTTATAACAGCATTAATTTTGAAAGGTGAAATGTTTTTATAGACTCAATATCCTTAGACTGATAAGATAGGTTCCATATACATTAGCCATTGGTAGCTTGATGTATACTTAGGTATGTGCATATTCTGATATTGCTTATGCAATAAGTATACTTTAAGAGATACTTGAGTGATCCTGTATTGAATCACTGGAAAGCTGCTACTTAAGTCAGGAGATAGGGCACTAAAGATTATATACCTATTTATATGTGATCCAATCAACATGAGATAATTAGATATTTTGTTGTTGACTATACATGCTATTTAGATGATAGATCCATTTCTAGTTATGTACTTATGATGGCAGGAGAAGCTGTTTGATGTAAAAGTATTAGACAAACACTCGCAGCTATCTTAATTATAAAGGCAAAGCATATAGCATGTTGTGAGACTACATGTCTGGCTCTTTGGTTATGCAATTTTATTTTAGAGCCTTATATTATTTGTCTATTTCGAGGCTACTAACTATATGATTATTGACCCACTAACTAAAGACTTAATTCCAAAATTATTCAAGAACATGCGACCAGTATGGGAATGGATAAGTCTTTTAATGTTTTGAATTAGTGGGAGCTTATGATATTGTGATAATTATAATTATGATGCTTATGTTTATATTATTCTCAAGAATATTATGCATTATTGTTTATGCCATATATTGCTATTGTACATACACTTATATTTATTTAGGACATTATTTCTAGCATTGCGATCTGAAACATTCTGACTTAGTCTCAGTGGGCTTCATATAAAGCAGTGCATCTTCAGTCGATGCTTGAACCATTTTGATAGTTTGCATGTTAATCGTATTTGTTATGCATTCTGTATACCACACTCCTATACTTTATTTTTTGATCATAAGACTATTTGTACTTTGACATATATTATATTTTATATCCCTCTCGGATATGATATTATGCATCGTTGGGTGCTTATGATCTTATTTTTGGACCAATTTTACTTGAAAAATATGCTTACTCACATTCAATATTCTCTGTTGTAGCCATATTTCATGTTATTTAATTCAAAGAAATGTTTTTCCAAAAAAATCATGACATATGCTGTCTAAGTGAGAGACTATTAGAAATTTTTTCGTTATATATACTAGCATAGTCATAATTTAAGATTCAAATAAATTGAATGTTGAATTAATGAAATATTTTGTAAGCTCATTATGGTTGTGATCGCTATTTATATTATTAGACTATTTAGTGCACCTTAGAGAAATACGGGCTTATGTTAGGTGTGGGCTTTGTAAATAAAAAACTCGTAATAGGTAAGGTATGCAATAGTTTGAGTTTGATTGTTATAAAGAGAGATCTCTAGTCTCACCTTATAAATATTTTGGTAACTTCATTGAGCCATAATACTTTTTCGCTACCTCTAGGATAAAGAAAAATCTTCTCTTCTACAAAACACACAAAAGCTCTAATCAGGTACTACATTGCAGGGAGGTATGGATCTAGCATTGAATCCGAGAATGATTTATTTTATGTTAATCATGCACATATACTCATGTTATTAAAATTATTGATTATGTTTTAAATTTGTAGAATCCAGATTTTCTATCATACAGATTTCTTAACCATCTCATCTTTTCTATATTTAGGATATATGATTCGTGTGGATCCAATAATGATAGAAAAGATGACTGATCTAAGCTTGACTAATATGAGTGCAGCTAAGTCCAACTCTCTCTCTCTTCATAGATAAAATGAATATTAAGCTAAGAATTGAATTTTTACTTAATAAAAGCATTAAATGTTAAATAACAGTCAATCAGGAGGGTAAGTGTTAAATCCCAAATTAATTTCTTTCTGCATCATGCATACAAACTGTCCGAGGGAATGATGTGACACAATTGGACTATCAAATGAAGTGGATCTAAATGGCCCCAAATTTCGAGCTCACGGGATATGTAGCGTGAAGCCACCACCATCAGATTTTGATTGAAAGATTGCTAGACGAGAGACCATCAGAAAACGCCAAGATGGTGGGCTCTACACCAGATCTGTTTCCATCCAAAAGCCCACCAAACTGACCTTCTCACCGGCCACAGTCAACATCCAATTCAATGACTTCTCAAAAACCACAGTTCCATCGGTTTGATCACCGCAAGTCTTTCATCCCACCAAAAAAAATCACTACTACTGGTGGCAACAAAAAAAAAAAAAAAAAAAAAAAAAAAAAGCCAGCTTATTAAGTTTGCACGTACCACTAACTAGGCCTCTAATTGAAATTGATAACGCAACGGTAGCCCTCTGTTTCATAGCTCGGTCATTTTATGCTTTGTTATTTTACTTCTTCAAGTATTTGCTCCACTTCCCTCGGGAACCAGAATTTGGGCTGCAAACTCTGGCATTTATCCCCATTGGAGCAAACTTTCATGTCTTCAGACGCGCGCTCGCGCGGGGAGAGAGAGAGAGAGAGAGAGAGAGAGAGAGAGGGGGAGGTTTTTTTTTTGTTGGCAGGCCAAGAGCGGACCCAGCAAGGGATGGGCTGGAATGGACCACTCGCGTCCAGCCGAAGGTAAGTATAATAAGTATATGGTACCGCAAAATAAATAACAAAATGAAGTTACATCCTTGAGATCCTTCCAAAACTGCATTATTCCACAGGTGGGAAGAAAGCAAAAGGGCAGGAGAAGGAAAAGAGCAGGAGAGGAGACGGAAACAGGAGCATAGTTCCCTTAATTATTGAAATGAAAAGAACAGCTAGTCATTTACCTATCAACCATGCAGGTGGGCATGACATATGAATCAGTATTCTTTCTGATTTGACAAGGATACGCACTAAAGGGAAATTATTATTATTTTTTTTTCAAATCAATCCCAATCAATTAATATCAATGGGGTGATTTTTTTTTTTTTTTTCTCGGACCGTAGACAAAGAGACTTGCTGCTTTATTAAGAAATATAATTTACATGAAGGAGTCCTAAATGTAAATAAAAGGTGTCATCAATTTATGCCTAACAAAGATCTAAAAAGCCTATCAATATCCTCAGCCTTATCAGCAAAAATAAAACTTCGCAAATCAAAAGAATTTATTTATTTTTTTGGATAATAGCAGCTAAAGACAAAGATTTAGAAGTAAAGATCTTAATATTTTCTTCCTTGTTTAAGTACTGCCATGTATAAAGAATCAATTAGTTCCATGCAAGCCTTAATAAATTGGCAGTACATATCTTCCTCTAGAAGGCTCACAAATGATACAAGTTATGAGGCCTCAAGTAAGTTGAAGACCAAAAAATGAAGAAAATAGCACATCAAATTATATCATCCTATCATTTAAGTTCAACATAAATAGCTTCTGAGCCTTAAAGAACTTCTCTTATCAGTTCACTCATTCAAGGTTGTTGAGAATTTAGTTTGCAAGATTTCAAGTAAAGGCTTTCATAATTTTTTTTTTATAAATTCTTAAATTAGGATGGTGCTCTTTGGCCCATCATAAACTAATTTGGAAGCTATTATTCTCGATAAAATTAATATCTTTGCTTGATTGATCCTTCGTATATCGATTTCATATAGGTATAATGCTAGCAAAAAAGAGATAGATTATTAATTTATGTTGCTCAATTTGTAATGCTTTGCTCAAGATAGCTTCTCCTATTTTTCTGATTTATCCTTTCTCTGTAAGAAACTATCTTTGTTATGCGGCCATCTCCACATTCAATGGGTTGATAACTTGACTGTCCACTTGCTTAAAAAACCAAAGGAGATCCAAATTCCAAAAAGCGAAGGAAATAGAAGGGAAGAAAAGTGATGTAGCAAGCTCCAAAATCTAGATTATTCAGGCAAACAAAAATAAGGATTTGAAAAAAAAAAAAAAAAAAAAAGAGAACACAGAATAATTAACCTCCCTTACTTCCCAGAAGAAAAAAAAAAAAGAAGAAAAAAAAAAAAGACACCCATCAGTGAAGCCTTTCGTCCTCGAGAAAACAAATGAAGTTTGCAGGGTCTCTGACAAACCGCAACCTATTTTTCCCCAAGTAGAAATAAATCCCAACATTTTATTACTCATAACATCAAGGTGCAAAGATAAATGTGTGTTTGTCTGCGCATATATAAGCAGACTAAAGTTAGAATATTTTTATTTGTATTTGGTCATCAATGCTATTGATATGAAATCAATAATGACCATTACAAAATGAAAAATATATTATTATTGATGATTTGCATGTATCCTATCTATGACTCAGCTGGATACAAAATAGACAACCTTAATTACATGATCCCATTCTTTCATTTAGTTATTTAATAAAAGTATTTAAATCAGTAATATTTTGATTTATATTTGTTTGAGATGTTGATCTAGATCAGCAGTTCAAAGTACATGATGAACAATGTAAACAATAGATTTTTGACTTCTAGATGTAATATTTATTTTTAAAGGGATATCATTTTGTACTCAAAAAAGAAACGAGTGTCTCATTCAGGGAAAGAAAAGAATGTCATTCGGGAGATATTTCTTTTGTTTAACCTCTGAAGACAGGAAACAATTGTACAAGTTCAAATCCTATACGAGTTTAGTTCTAAAAAAAAAAAAAAAACTTCTCTTTTTTATAAAAACCAAGAATATAGCTCTCTTCATTGCCCATGGAATTTATCATTTGATATGTTTTTAAATCAAAAGACTATACCACTCTACTTGATATTTCAGCCCATAAGAAATCCACTATGGCTCAAGAAGTTGCATTGCACTTTTTACTTCATTAAAAGAATAAATACTGATCTCCAAACTTACCTTTTTTTTTTTTTGTCTTTTCTTTTCTCTCTTTTTTTTTAATTTCATAGATCATAAACACTGCAGGCTGAATTGGATGTAATTTCCACAAATTACAGTCCAGCAACTTGGCCTAGTGAGGATCTCCCATGGACACAAAACAACATGCCTGATTGTTTGGGGATGGATGAATGCCTTAGAAAAAGACCAAAGAGGTTATGTTAAAGCAGGACATCCCTTGTCGCAGCTGTTGGTAACCCAACAAAAGATTCCAGCACTCCTTCCAGCTTACCAACGGGCGGCCTTGGCCTCTTCTCCTTTCTTTTCTTTTAAAGCAAGAATCAGGGAAAGTTTTTTCCCACATTATTTTCTTGAGATCAAAAGTATTTACAGGCGAGACGAGAAAGCAAATTTCTATGAGATTCTAGCCACTTTTCAGAGCACAGGTTATCCTTAAAAAAATAAGCTAGCAATAATTTTATGAAGAATCGAGTGCAGTGAAAACTTATTTTAAGAAGATTCTTAAATTCTTAAATAATCTTATGAAGATACTATCACATGAAGGACATAGATTGTTGAGCCATAGCCTTCCTTCTCCTTTGACCCGTATCTTTTTTCCTGCATTTTGATTAATGCTTGAAAATGCTAGTAGACAACCTGCTGAGAAGAAATATTTAGTGAACAAATGATCCACAGGCTTCTGATTAACCTCATGTAACGCACATTCAGGACTGATCAACCCTCCAACGCAACAACCTACTTCCCCATCTACCGACAGTTCATAGACCAAAGGTCCCTTCCTCTCCTTGTTTCAACTCTTTCTTTGTCCTCTTATTGCCTTACCCCACTTACAAATAACTCCCTTGGACCTCAAAACCCCTGTCCCTCTCCTCCCTTCTCCCTCCCCAACGCCTCCTCTGCACTGCTCCAGATGGACTCAAGTCCCACCTCCATCATCCTCTGCCCTCCGATAGACATAAAGAAAGACACCAATGCCAGTGGCGTGGTCTTCGACTCCTCTTTGCTTCGAAAACAGACCAAGATACCGAGGGAGTTCATATGGCCCCTAAGCGAAAGGCCGAGCACTCTAAGAGAACTCAATGTGGCAGTGGTGGACCTCGAGGGTTTCTTTCGAGGCGACAAGGCATCCACGCTGCGAGCGGCCGAGCTCATCAGGACCACTTGCATGAGCCACGGGTTCTTCCAAGTCACCAACCACGGCGTCGATGCGTCTCTCACCCAAGACGCATTCGATTGCCTGGATGAATTTTTTAAGCTCCCCCTTAGCCGCAAGCTGCGGGCGAAGAGGAAGCCAGGGAGCATGTGGGGATACGCCGGGGCTCACGCCGACCGCTTCTCTTCCAAACTACCTTGGAAGGAGACCCTCTCCTTCGCCTACCATGGGGCTGGTCCCGAGCACATGGTCGTGCACTACTTCGCATCCATCTTAGGCAAGGATTTTGAGAGACTGGGGTAAGCTTTCAGCTAGCGTTACACCTACATGCATTCAATTGGGTACACCGCTTGCTAACATAACAAATCATCAAACACTTGGATTCGTATAGGTTGGTCTATCAAAGGTACTGCGAGGCCATGAAGGGCTTGTCGTTAGCCATCATGGAGATCCTAGCGATCAGCTTGGGAGTAGATCGATCGTTCTTTCGGGAATTCTTCGAGGACAGCAGCTCTATAATGAGATGCAACTACTACCCGCCATGCCAAGAGCCGGAGCTCACGCTCGGGACCGGACCGCACACCGACCCGACCTCACTGACCATCCTCCAACAAGACGAGGTGGCGGGACTCCAGGTGCTCGTCGACGGCGAATGGCAGTCCGTCCGCCCTATACGAGGCGCTCTCGTTGTCAACATTGGCGACACGTTCATGGTATGCGCGCTGCCCGCGTTCTTAGACCGATACTAATCAAATCACTTGGTGTAGGAGTAGGGGGGTTGGTAATTAATAAAAAGTCTAATAGAGCGAGGAGGTCATGGAACGCACACATTGAGGTGATCCTCGGTAAGGCCCGCGCATCCGGCGGTGTCGTTACGTGAGTCGGATTTGCCGTCCGTCTCAGGATGACGATAAAATTGTCTTCAAGGGTTTTTTACCTTCTTATCCATTCTTCAACCTTAGGCTTTCATATATTTATAGCATGACCATAGGAGTGAAACCAGCACGTTGGCTTGTCTCTTTTGCCACTATGGATCCACAAGTGTGTAGGAGTACATGTACAGAGTACCTAACCATAGAGCACGGACCATCGTGATTCTGCTGGCTCATGCTTCATTATCATCCTTTTTTTAAAAGCAACGACTATAAATAACTTAACATCAACTCATTTTTAGATAGACTCGATCTATCATGTAAATCCTAAATCAAATCAATCATACGTGGGGGAGTAAAGCCATGGGCTCAGAAATAGAGACAAAGGCGACAACAATATCCTTATTGATTGGTTTGATCTATAAGCCATATGATATAATAGATTACTCAAGAATAACTTCTTAATATCCCATACTTTATTTGACTAACATTTTATGTTTATTTCTAACATAATTAAGATTTGACAGCGAATCACTGGCACAAGATTTGGTCTTTGTGCACATAGTTGCATGTATTCAATAGACAAATATATAAATGGACAAGGATGGACAGAAACTGTCCACCAAATTGGAAGTTAGAATACAATTGAATCAGTAGAAATTCATCATAAAATAATAGTCAATCCAGAAGGCAGGCTTCATCAGTTATCTCCTTTTAACTATGAATTGCTGCTTCTACAAATGATGCAGCAGGACGTAAAATCATGAAGCATAGAATTTTCTGCTTTACAGAATAATATTTGCACAAAAATTTGCTAACAATTGTACCAACTAAATTCAAATAATTCTCCCCGACCTTGTGGTTGTAGCTAACTTTCATCGTCTAATTTTGCACAAAACAAAGCACTACAAAGTTTTATTAACACTGTTTGAGGCCTCTCTGGCTCTAATTGCATGAGTTTAAAACTAAATTGCAGTTTTTTGGAATGGAGCTTTTCTGCCGCACGAATACGAGTTATCTTTTTAACAGCTTAAATCTGTCATTCTAATAATTTAAAAAAATAGCATATGTACCTTTAATCTGTATTTAATATGCAAGTAGTGTCCTCAGACATTAATTATATATATATATATATATATTGGTCATGAACTCTCAGAGCTTCCAATTCCGATGCTTTGCTGATCAGAGATTTATATATAGCCCACAGGGGAACTAAAATTGGTTCATCTGGTAGAGCACAATGCACCATCACATGCATCAAACTGTTCGAATGTTTCGAAGGAGCAAACTGCCATGCACCACCGCAGCTCCTGCAGGCAGCAGCAGCAGGAGCAGGCAAGACGTGCGTCAGCCTGCAAGCGATGGTGCATCATTCGACCCCAAGCCAAGCCAATAATCCACTGCCTCTACCACAATGCCTTCAGATTATTTATTTTATTGATATCATTCCACGCAGGAGAAAGCATCCATTCTGCACGTTCCACTCCATGACAAATGTTAACATGAAGTGCTAAAAGAAAGGAAATAAAAAACATCCACATGGGATGTCCAGTCCAAGCGAATTAATTCCAAGGCACTTAGATTGTTAACAGTGTCGCAATGCTTGCAGGCCCTGTCAAATGGGCGGTACAAGAGCTGCCTGCACCGGGCGGTGGTGAACCGGCGGCGGGAGCGGCGGTCGCTGGCCTTCTTCCTGTGCCCGAGGGAGGACCGGGTGGTGCGGCCGCCACCGGGGGATCTTGGCAGCCCGAGGCTGTACCCGGACTTCACATGGGCCGACCTCATGGCCTTCACCCAGCACCACTACCGGGCCGACATGCGCACCCTCCACGCCTTCACTCGCTGGCTTCCATCCTCCAAGACTCCATCAACCTGACTTCCTAGCATTGCTTCCATGCCCATGGAGCTACGTGGCTTCAATCTCACTCCCTCGCAAGATTGGATCGATTAAAACAAGGTTGTTGTCGTTTCCTTGTGGAAATCCACGAGGGGTTGAGGTGTGGATGTAACCAGGATCAGTAATGTGATGCCACTCCTGGCCACATTTTTTTTTTTTTTTTTTTTTTTTTTTTTCTCTTGTCAATTTCTGTTTCCTATTTGTACATACGTGTAGCATTTACTGGCAACTCGGTTGGAATTGCCAAACTTTGGGTTTGGATAGCTTTTGTACGACCCATGTTTAAGTTGATGCTAGAAGCTCCCTACATTTCCCATGAATCAGTATTCAATGGTTCTATACGGGTTGCTTTAATGGCAGCTAGCTACTTGCAACCGATGTTAAAAGAAGTAGGATTAAGTTGACTATACAAATAAAGGTGTCCATCTTCTTATGTTCATGGACCACATATGAAATTTGGCTCAAATGAGCTGAATACAATTCGACAGTCAGCAAAATGTTAACGCATCCAACAAAGAATAAAATTTAGATACAATTCGCTATGTATTTGTTATATAATTCGCTGCATGTGTAGTCATCCCATCTATTTAGTGGCATGTTCATCACCATTAGGTGCGAGACATTTGGCGAACATATGTTCACCATCGAAAGAAATAATTGAACATGTGTTGGTCTTTTAAGTAGAGAATTGCATAGCAAACATTTAATGAACTATACCTAACCTAAGTATCCTGTCAAATTATTTCCCCATTCCAACAAAATGTTGGGATCATTCAATAATTGATTAGCTTGTTGACAATCTCATAATTTTTTTTTTTTTTCCTTTTAATATCATATGTTTCCAAATTGTTTAAACATATTACATATTGATGAGATAATTAATTATATTCCATGAGACATTATTGTAATAGTAGAACTTTGTTAAGCTTTGCCTTGTAAAACTTTCACTAAGAAGTTATTCATTGTTTGTTAACAATATTTGTTGAAATACTGTACAATTTTAATATATGTTGGATAATTAAATTAAGAATGTGCTTTTAGCAATCCAAAAGGAAAAAAAAATATTTTTAATTGTTTGACTATTTATATCCAAAAAAAAATATAGAGTATTCTTAATTTACAAATTATTTATTTTGATATCTAATTTATATTATATAATAAATAATAAATTTTATATCTTATAGATATAATATTTTTGTAATATCATTATATTATAATAATGGTATACTATAATAATATTATATTATCATAATACTTTTTATAATAATATTATAGTTATAATTATGTTGTATATATTATAATGTTACTACATTATAATATTAGATATAATTATTTTGATATTTCAAATATGTGACCTTTAAATCTAAATGAAAGCTTCTTGACATAATAAAGTATAATTTTTATCCAAAAGTTCTAAATTAAAATTTTAAAGATATTTCAAATTTTACTTGATACTTTTTGGCCACCTTTTGCGGCCCTTCAAAAATAATGCCAAATGGGGCCTTGGCTAAAAAAGCCTTCACTCATTGAAAACTTAAAGATTAATAAAAATAATTCAGAAAAGACTTGAATGATCTTAAAATTTAATGATTTCTAAGGATTATAGATTTAGTTATAAATAAGCAACCACTCTCAAAGTTGGACATAAATGGACTACATACTTTATATTAGCTCTTTAAAAATAAACTAATAGTTTTAAAAATAAATGTGGGTTATCAAAATTCAAAATCCAAAATCCAAATTGTTAAACATAATTTATGCTATGAAAAATATCTAAAAGCTTAAATTCATATAGTATGATGCTCTTTAATATATGCATCAACTCAATGAAAAATTAACATTATTAGGTGCAATTAATATGATAAAATATATGATAGGACATATAAATTAAAAATTTATTTTATGAATTATGATCTAAACATCTACACATTTAAAATATGAATAGATTTAAATTTACATACATAAATCATGCATCAATATTTCTTTTCACTGTTGACCTGTTCTATTTGCATCATCAAATTATCAGATAGTATGATCGATTCGATCTAACGGGATTTTAGAACATGAAATCATTTTTCTTAAAAAAAAAACAAGAAAAAGAAGAAGAAGAAGAAAACTGACGAGCTTCTTGCTATCTAGCGCAGAGAAGATCCAATAATTCCTTTTCGTTTATTCTTCCAAAGTAGAACAAACGCAAGGCCGTTGTCCACCGCCAGGACTATTATAATATTAAGTCACAAATACGACCACCGCATCAAGCTCATGCAATCGATCCGGCATGAGACGACCCACCAACCTTTCTCGTGGGCCAGAGAAAGGAACCACAAGGCATACCATATTGTCGTCTCCCATTGCTTCCAGGAAGCTCCAGACCCTTGGAGGCAATTTTATTAGTCTCGATCGAGCAAAGAGGGGTCGGTCTCTAATATGGAAGATGGCATTAATAATTAATAACTGCAAGTAGGGTGGGCGACATGTTACGATAATCAAGGACCGACACTAATCCCATACAATAAAATCGAGTTGCTTTACTTCTGTATTAGTCCTACGTATAGAATCTTGGAACCGGTCCCATTTGGTTCGTTCTTGATTCTGTCGACACTAATCCCATACAATAAAATCGAGTTGCTATACTTCTGTATTAGTCCTGTGTATAGAATCTTGGAATCGGTTCCATTTGATTGCTTCTTAATTCTAAGGTTCAGTTCTTCACTTCTGACATAAAATTCATCCTTTTATGATAGAATTTGAATCCATTTCTACTAAAATACTTTAAATATTAAATTAATTAATAAATATTATGTATACTAACAATATTCTAGCTATTTAATGCCGAATATTTATTTTATAATCAATTCAAAATTAAATTAATCAGATTGAATCAGCTCTAGTTGGATTTCAAAATATAATTGAATCAGTTTTAAATCTAAAAGTTTAGAATTAATCATGATTGGTTTAGCTTTTAAGTTTTAACTTAGAACCAACTCATATTCTATGCTTCCCTCAAGGCCACGAGGAAACGGTCAACAAATGCTTCTGATTCGGAGGCTGGTGAGATCAGCCGCTTTGGCATGTGATGTACGGTTCTCT